>CM039726.1:79340370-79758442 GCA_022539455.1 Dendrobium nobile | reverse complement strand
CCTTCAACCAATCGGATTGAATCAAATTGTGGGCTGATTGGGTCAAATCGTGTTGATCGGACGGGTTGGGAGAAGTTGGGCAGTCGACTGTGCCTGGGTACAGGAAATCAGACTGAAGCAGGTTGGCGAGCGCACTGATTGCGTGCAGCCAATCAGGTTGGAGGCACGAGCGGAGGTCGGACTGTATCGAGTCAGAGACGTTGATTTTGTATGGACTGGCTGGACCGCGTATGGGCTCTGGTGACGTGCTCGTGCAGGTTGCATTGGGCGACAGGCGAGATTGAGTGGCTCTGGTCAGGCTTGATGCGGATATAGGCAGGGATGATCGGTCGGGTTTGATTTCCTGCATGCAGATGGAGGCTAGATTGCGAGGTTGCGGTGTCGGAGCTGCGTGAGGATCAAAATAGGATGGAGGATGGGTCAGGTAGGCCAATCAAACGGGTTGGGATCTTCGTCTCTCATGGCTCCTGTCTGTGGGACATAGATGCGGCTCGATTTCGGGGTATGCCAACGAACATGGAGAGGCGAGCGGGAGTTTTGTCTTGCGTGAATATGGCGGTTGTGAGATCGTGGCATTGTGCATGGGGTAGTGGGAGCCTGTTCTGTGATTAGAGGGGTTGAATTGGTGGTCATCAGAGGCGAGGCACACCTCAACCAAATCAAGGCATACACCTAAAAATGCAAGCTTGAGGCGTGTGCCTAGAAGCGTTTTACATCGGATTGGTGTTGAGGTGCGCCTTGAATTGTTTATTTTAAATAGTGCATACATACATGAACCTTTCTCCTCTTAGGAGAAGAATGGCTTTTATCCTCCTAGTTTTATTTTATTTTGGCATCTATGACATTGTATAATTCACCAACTCAAAATCATATTGTTTGCTATGATCTAGAACATAAAACTATATGTAAATTGAATGTCATCTATTTTTGTGATGATTATTTTACATATATAAACGAGGTGAGCTTTTCTCCTTTTAGGTGGAGAATGACTTGGCTCGGCCACAGCTTGTTACCCAATCTATTTGTCTCTCTTTTTTTTGACGGGGATCAAACTCAGCAAAATTAATATTTTATTTCAAGAATTATTAGAGAATGAGAGAAGGGTTGGGTGCCAGAGAGAGAGAGAGCCCAAGAAGAGACATATATGAGATAGAGAAACAAAGCGGAGAGAGGAAGGCTATACTTGTAAATTGCTTGTAATATTCAAGAGTGTTTCATTTATCATACAAACATCCTTTATTTATGAGGACAAATTTTAACATATACAGAAATATCAATATGGAAAGCAAGTAAAAGGGTTGCCAAAATAAATAAAGTTAAATCTTTCATCTTTGACGAATTTATTAACAAATGCTCTAAATAAGGTATTTTTTTTATTACATAATGTTGTATAATTAATCCATATAAAGCAGTGGTGACATCAATTATGATGATGAGTTGAGTAACTAAGTCTTGCATCAACTCCCTTAGGGTGTGAGAACTCCTCAAAGAATTGAATAGTATTAGCTGGTGTAAATGGAGATGGTGGTGATAGAACAGATTTATATGCTTCCCTCAGCACACCAAGCAGTAGACAAATCAATGTCCATCAAAGCATGCTTATGAAGTCCTAGGTATAGCAATGGATTGCTAAGTTGGGTTCTTTGAAGCTAATCATTGATCATGTCAATGCTGGTAAAGGGCTTATATGATACTATGACTTTGGTGGTAGTGGCAGAGATAAAAAATATGAGACCCAGAAGTCTTTTTAATTGTTTTTATACGTGCATTTACATTTTGATTATTGATAGTTCTTGAATTTGGTTTATCTATTTTTACTTGTGTGCCATTGCAGATATGTAATGCCGTTGCAGTGGCAAAGATAATGAATGCAACTCTTATTCTACCTGTGCTGAAACAAGACCAGATCTGGAAGGATCAAACGTGAGATTTTCTCTTTTCGATGAGGATGATGTTATACTTATCCAATGTCCATAATATTCATACATGATATAGTGGCTGTATTTGCTTCATCATTAGAATTGTCAATTCAACCTAGTGAATCGGTTCTAAAGGAGTTTGGTTAGTTTCTTTTTACTCATAATTAGTATTCAAATTGCTTTTATGTTATGCTTGTTTTGAAGTTTTGAGTTTGCTTCATCATTCCATCTTTTTGCAATAATGATAGTTATCAATTTTTCTTCTGTTAAAATTATATCATGTATTTGCTAATTGCTCAACTAATTCTTAGCCCTCCAAACATTTGCTTATTTGTTCTAATTTTTCACTTTTGAAGACTTCTTTCTCTTTAAAATTAAATGATATGCAAAATTACATGAGTACATCTCTTTGAATATCCTTGTAGGCTTTTCTATAACCCATACAAAAGGATACATACATAGTGTTGATCCTTTATGTAATCTTCTATGATTATAAACCTCTTAATCTCTCCGTAGTTATTATCCAAGTCATTGCTTATGTTGAATGCTGCCTAGGTTTTGAACTTATTGAATGTAATTAATTGCCTTTGATATCAAATTTACGGATACATCAATTTCCCTAAGACAAATTTTTGTTGAAAAACTTGAATATTGTTGAATGATCGTGGGACTCATAAGTCAATCAATCTTATTAAAAATCTTTGAGGACAAGGATTAAGGATTCCAACCATTGGATAATTCCTTATGATCCTTAGATTAAAATTTGTGAGTCTTCTCTTCTTCTTCTAGCTGATAACCCATCTTGGGGACTTTTTTTCTTTTATTGCAAAAAATATTGATTTGCTTCCATTGCAAGTCATTTGGAGAAGTCTATTTATTTGGAGAAGTCTATTTATACTTCCATACATTTTACAGAATCAAGTAATAAAATTCAATATAGTTTTTTTTTCCTACTTTTCTACATCTATGTATGTGCTATCAAAGCAAAACTAGGGTTTTCGTGTCCGACCTTTATTATTTTTCTTTATCATTTTTTGTCGAGATTCTTCATTTTCTTCGTTACACCATGAATGGAGAAAATCAACTAAAAGAGTACTCTAGGGGCTACAAGCCTCATATTGTCTTCGATGAGAGAAATTATTATAAATGATCCTCATCCGGAGCTAAAAGACCCAAAGTTTGTATTCTATGATGAAGCAAATTTCATGGTCATGACATAATTGTAGGATACTAAGATGCCTCAGATCAGTGTGTCGTTTACATTCTTCTCAATTGTGCAAGAAATTTGAGATGCTGTTAAACAAATCTACTTAAAAGTGAAGGATATCGTGATCAAAACTAAAATTTCAACCAAGTAAAATAACTTTATGTTATTGAGTACTTTATTGCAATGAAGATTTATTGGTTGAATTGAATTTTTACCATAAAATCTCATGATAATTTGCTACGTTGATGCAGTATTTCTCAAGCAATTTGTAAAAAGAAAGAGTGTTTAAGTTCTTCACAGGACTTAATAATGATTTTGATGAAGTTCATATTCAAACATTAAGTGGAGAAAACTTGCCATTACTAAATAATTTTTCTGCTCATATGAGCCAAAGAAGGAAGGATGATAATGCCTGACGTTTCTGTCTATGAAACATATGTTATGAAAACCACCAAAATTTCAAAAAAGGGACTTGTTGCTACAGACTACTGCTCTAAAGAAGGGAAAAAACTTTCTTTCAAATGCAATCTATAGTGCAAATTTTATAAGAAAAAAGGACACATCAAATAAAATTACTGAAAGCTCCACATAAACCCCTCAGACTATGGTGGAAATAAATGTCATAAAAAATAGTGGGCATGTCTTATCGAATCAGAATGGCACTATCAATAAGAAATTGACAAACTCACTAACTTCAACTATCCAAAAAAATCATTTGCATCATGCTCTCGAGCTCAAAATGTTATGACTTTTGATTCTTGTATTTTCAACGTCTTAAATAGTTCCCCTCACTCTTTGATCGTAGATTTAGGAGTCGCTCATCATATGGTCAACGTTTTCATTTTTTTTTTTTCAAACCTACAAAATTTGCCTCAACAATAGAAAAATAAAAGTGGAAATATTTTTTTTTTTTTTAACATTTATTCTTAATAATTTACTACATGTTTCTCATATTTTAGTAAATCTTTTATTAATCCATAAAATTACTAACAACCACACTGCAAGGTAATTTTTTTGGTTAATCATTGTATATTTTAAGATCTCACTATGAGAAAGACTAGTTAAATTAGAGAAAATGATGAGTTATATGTTCTTGAAGACGAAGACCGCTTATCATATTTCTTTATTTTCAACCTCAATATGGAAGTCATTTGGGAACATCATTATAGGCTAGATCATCCATCTTTCAAAATCCTATAATATATATTTCCTTTTCTTATTTTGAATATAAATGCAAACAAAAATTATTGTGAAACTTGTGAAGTTTCAAAACATAATCTTGTTTTTTCCTAAAGATGATTTTAGATATTCTATGATTTTTCTAATTGTTCACACTGACATTTAGGGACATTCTAAAATCTTTAATATTTATGGAGCTATAGGATTTGTCACATTTATGAATGGTTGCACTCAAATGACATGAGTATATTTTATCTAATAAAAATCTAATATCAATATTATTGTACACAATTTTACGGCTATAATAGAAAAAAAATCAAGGTATTTCACTAATAATGCTTGTGATTACTTGAATTTCACAGTATCATCTTTCTTTTAAAAAGAAGTTATCATCTACCAATTCTCTTATTCTGACGCCCTCCAACAAAATGGAGAGATAGAAAGAAAAAGTTCTCATATTCTGAAAGTCAACTAGATCATTCACTTCCAGAAGCAATAAAAAGATATTGGGGAGAAGTAGTCTTAACTGGTATATACCCAATCAATAGAATACTTGCAAGAGTGATTGACTTCGAATGTCCTATAAACTATTTGACTGAATTCTTACCTACAAATATCTTCCTTAAAAATTCCTCCATAAATCTTTTGGTGTATTGTCTACGTTGACATCCACAAATAACACACGGATAAACTTGATTCTAAAACTCTCAAATATGTCTTTAATGGCTATTCCTTCACTTAAAAAGGGTAAGAATATTGTCATTCTACCACCAAAAAATTTTGTACTTTAAAATGTGTCACTTATGATGAGAAGCAAAGTTTTTTCAATCAAATTTATCTTTAAGTGAACTCGCAACTGGAAGATAAATTTGTAAAACATCTATCTTTCTTCTTGACATTCTTGTAATGTGAATTTCAAAAAATCCAAACATTATTACCAAGTTTATACAAGAAGGAATAAGTCTAGACAAAATCTCTAGCAAGCTCAAGACTTGAAACAGTTATCAGGTAATAATGATCAACCCATCACTATACATTCTATTTTGCATCTCATCTCCCATGCACATCTTTCAAATAATTTCTCTTACCCATAAAGCCTTCCTTACAAATATCATATATAATTCAATTATAAATCCACTAACTATATTTGAAACACTTAAAAATAAGTATTAGAAGGTTGCCATAAGAAGAGATGAATGCTCTAAAAAAAATCATACTTGGGAAATCATTGAACTATTAAAAGGGAAGAAAATATTAGGATGTAAATGAATTTTTTATATAAAATATAGAGCAGATGAAAAGCTTAGAATGGTATAAAATAAGATTGATAGCCAAATGATATACTCAATCATATGAAATTGATTAAGAAAAATTTTTACTTTGGTTGCAAAAATGAATGCAGTATGCTTCTTAATTTCTCTTGTAGGTAATCGTGTGTGGTTTATGCAATAGAATGATACAAAGAATGCTTTCCTTCAAAGGATTTTGAAGAAGTCTAAATGAATACACCATTTGGATTTTATAATTCTTTCACAATGAATAAAGTGTATAAATTACATTAGGCTTTGTATGACCTTAAACAACCTTTGGGAGTAGCATTTGACAGGTTTACTTAAGCCCTGGTAAAGCTGGATACAAGTAAAGTTAAGGAGATCATACTCTATTCATAAAATTGTGAAATATTTATTAGTAAACATAGGGACTCTTCATCGAGATTTCATGGTCTACCATTTATAAATATTTTTAAAGTCTTTAAAATTGCTGGTTGTAGTAACCTAATACTTATCACTTTGAGAATTTCACGGGGGATTATCTACTTGTTTTTTTTTCTACTGTTACCACTTGATTTATCTTTGCCACCTGTGTTTATTGTTTAGAAGTTTATATGTATTCCTTGTTTTTAATTGTTTGCAGGAAACTTGAAGACATATTTGACGTAGATCATTTCATTGAATACCTTAAGGATGATGTGCGTATTGTTCGTGATATTCCTGATTGGTTCACCGATAAAGCAGAGCTGTTTACAAGTATAAGGTCTTTGCCTAAGCATTTTAGTAGATTGTGCTTTATGTTGGACATATATATGTTTTCTTTTCTTTTTAAACGTTTTGGGGTTTTCCTAATAATTGGGAACATTCTAGGCATATTTTATTTAGAAATTTGTCTGTATAACACTATGATTTGTATGCCGTGAGGAAGAATTGGCTATCTGGGCTTTCTTTTATTTGTAAGACCAATTTGCATATCTTATGGACTTCAACAAGTAATGCACTTCACCGTTGTTTGTTTATTTATTTTTTTTCTTCTGAAACTAAATCTATTTACTTTTCAGAACAAAGTTCTAATCATAAGGTTTTTATCTTTACTATGTCATACTTGAAGTGCTGGACCTCCCATCTAGTGTTATTTAACCAATATTTCTTGCTCCTTGTAAAGACTTGTTTGACCCTGGATTTGATTGATGCAAAGGTTATGATCTCAAAATTTAATAGAACGTTAAATATATCATGGTCCTTGTAACACCTTTCTCCACTGTTTTGTTCGCATGATCTATCGATGATGTAGAGTGATAGTTTTACCATGGGGCCGTGTAGTTCAGTTATTGCATTCATTCTTTATATCTTGTTGAGATAGTTGAAGTTGTTCAGTTTGCACTATGATTCAGTATCGTTAATTGCTACACGTCATTGTTAAAAATAGAGGCGTTGACTTGAAGTTCTTTTTTTTGGTAGGCGTACGGTGAAAAACATCCCAAAGTATGCTCCGGCACATTTTTATATAGATAATGTGCTTCCACGGATCAAGGAGAAGAAAATTATGGCTCTCAAGCCCTTTGTCGATAGGCTGGGGTAAGTCCAACATTAGGTTATTTGTTCTTTTATTTTTTGTCTGCTCTAGCATGTTGTGATGTGTGATGAACTTGCAGATCTCTTAACTTTTGTAATTTTTTTTTCTTTACCAGTATGATTGTTATTTAAATTAGAACATAACTTTTTTGAATTACAATACTCTAAGGCATTTAGCATCTTTCTTTAGAACAATTTAATAAGAAGCTTCATTTTAATACAAGCATTAGATATAAACCTTTGCCATGCGGATTTCAGGTATGATAATGTCCCTCCTGAAATAAACCGGCTTAGGTGTCGTGTCAATTACCATGCATTGAAATTTTTACCAGAGATTGAAGAAATGGCTGATCTCCTAGCAGTAAGGATGAGAAATCGGACTGGAAGTCCAAACCCTTACATGTAACCAGTGGTTTGATATCCTTTTTCTTGTAAAGCTTATCTGTTCAGATTATCATTTTCATCAATATCTTTTGTTTATATTATTGACTCGTTTTTTTTCTCACAGGGCGCTTCATCTGAGATTTGAGAAGGGAATGGTTGGTCTTTCATTTTGTGATTTTGTTGGAACAAGAGAGGAAAAGGCCATGATGGCAGCATACAGGCAGAAGGAATGGCCAAGGCGATACAAGGTATTTGAGAATTTTAACTAACTAATTCTATCATAAATAGGGAATCATATGAAAGGCTGATATATGGTGCTTTTCTGATATCTGTTTGCAGAATGGGTCTCATCTTTGGCAGCTTGCATTGCAGAAGCGAAAGGAGGGACGTTGCCCTCTGGAGCCCGGTGAGGTAGCTGTTATTCTACGTGCCATGGGATACCCAAAGGAAACCCAGATTTATGTTGCATCGGGTCAAGTGTATGGTGGGCAGAACCGTATGGCTCCTCTAAGGAACATGTTCCCAAATTTGGTAAATTCTTCTACTTGGATTTTCAGACCATATCTTAGTTACGTAGAAGTTGTCCTTCATTTAGTACTTTATCGTGTCTTTCAAAAGTTACTCCACAGATTAAAGATGATATTATCAATCCTAGTTATAACGGCTTGTTTTTTTAAAGGATATTTAGTTTTGATATTCTACTACTTTTATACATTTTTTATTTTTTTAAGAGTAAAAGGATCAAAATAGTCTCTCAAACTCTTTGTGAGAGACTAAAATAGTCCCCAATTTTTTTAGGGACCAATTTGGTTCTTCAACTCTTTAAAATAGGATATTTTTTATCTTAAAATCTAATGTTGGAGTTAATGGTGTTAAATGTAAGGATATTTTGATCTTTTTTAATTAAATATTTATTAAATATAATTTTCAAGTAATTATAAATTAAAAAAATATTAAACATGTCTTTAATAAAAAAACCAGTGCATCAGATCTCATTAGAATTTCGCAGTTAAGTGTGCTTGGGCGAGAGTAGTATTAGGAGGGGTGACCTCCTCGTGTTGCACCACTAACACTGCCATTGTCAGGTCTTAAGTCTTTGATGAGAAAAGTGGAGGGTTCCGTTAGGTAGTCGACGACCAGCATAAAACTTGTCGAATAATCATGACATGAATCCTTTAATACATTGTGATAATGCTAGGGTGTTCCCTGGAAGCGACGTGTTGTATGACCTGAATATAGTGAGAAGTGTGCAAGGGCCGCGACATCGGCGCCTGGATGCAATGTTAAATAGGCAAGGGTTCCCACATCATGGACGGATGTGGGCAAAGAAGCTAGTCCATAAAATTAAAATTAGGTTAGGATCGTGGAATTTAGGTTCCCTTACAGACAAATTAATGGAATTAATTGATATTATGATTTATTAGAAGATAAATATTTATGCATTTAAGGAACTAACTAGGTGGGAGAGAAGGCTAAGGAGATTGATAGTTTAGAGTTTAAACTTTGATATTCTAGTAGGAGTCGTACTAGAAATGGTGTAGATGAGATTATAGATAATAGTTTGAAAGATAATGTTGTAAAAATTGATACAATTGGTGATAGAATTATAGCTTTGAAGATTATTATTAATGATAAGATTATTAATATTATAAATGCTTATGCTCCTCAAGTTGGTTTAAATATGTGCTCAAAATTAAAATTTTGGAATGAGAAGAATTAATACAAAAGATTCTTCTTAATGAATGAGTTTTTATTTGGGGGGGATTTAAATTGACATGTTGGTAGAGAGGTAGAGGATTTTAAAAACATTCATGATGGCTATGGGTTTGGAGTGACTAATGAAGGCGGTAATACTATATTAGATTTTTCTCGTAGCTTATGATTTTGTTATTGTTAATACCTTATTTAAGAAAAGAGATGAGTATCTAATCATTTATAAGAACGAATATAGTAAAACGTAGATTTATTATTTTCTTGTAAGAAAAATAGATCATTTAGATTGCAGAGATTGTGTAGGGGTAGAATATGAAAAATATAGTATATCGTTGTTTTAGGATTAGATGGTGGCATTTAAAGAACTCTAACAAAAATATCTTTAAGAGTAAGATTCATGATCTTAAGATTTTGTCGGTGCATGAGGAAGTTAATGTTATATGGGAAATTATAGCTTTTAATATTAAGAATGTTACATGTACATGTAGTATATTAGCTTTTAATGATAACAAATAAGTAATAAAAATAGAAGCAAAAGCTTCTAATAGTAAAAATAATTAATGGTGGAATCAAAATGTACAAGAAAAAGTAAAAAATAAAAAGCTCTGTTATAAAAATTGGTTTAGATGTAAAAATTCTTAAAATTGGAAAAGATATGAAGTTGCCGTAAGAAGTCTAAGAAAGCATGCTGCGATGTAAAGACTTTAGCTTTTAATGATTTATATAATAGATTAGATACTAAAGATGGCAAAATATATATGTATAAGCTAGTCAAACAAAGAGACATGAGTAGTAAGGATTTAGTTAAAGTGAAGTGCATTAATGATGAAGATCAAAAAGTATTTTTTTAGAAGAGGATATTCAACAAAGGTGGATGAGATATTTTGCTAAGCTTTTCAATGAAGATTGTGAACATACGATTGATTTTATTGACTTTAACACTTGAAAAATAGAGATTTTTATTTTTTTCGTCGTATTACTAAAATTGAAATTAGAGAGACTTTAAAGAAAATAAAGTGTGAGAAAACTATTGGACGTGATGATATTCCAATAAAGGTGTGGAAATGCTTAGGAGATGAAGGAATTTCTTGGCTTATTAAAATTTTTAATATTATTTTGAATACTAAAAAGATGCCAGATTTGTAGAGAATGAGTGTGTTGATTCCTATCTTTAAGAAGAAATGTGATGCACAAGATTGTGCAAATTATAGAGGAATTAAGTTGATGTGTTATACTTTAAAACTATGGGAGAGTTATGGAGCATAAGTTACAAAATGATACTAATGCTTCTAAAATCAATTTGGATTCATGCCGGGTAGGCTTACTATGAAAGTCATACATTTATTGAGAGGTTTGATAGAGAAGTACAGAGAAAAAGGAAGATCTTTATATGATATTTATTGATTTAGAGAAAACATATACGTGAAAAGGTTGGAGTAGCTCCTCTAGTAGATAAGATTAGAGAGAGTCGCCTTAGATGGTATGATCACATAAAACGACGACCTTCATATAACGCGATTAGGAGAGTAGATGTATAAGATTTAACCTATGTTAAGAAAGATAGAGGTAGACCTAAAAAGACTTGGTTAGAAAATATTAGAAACGACCTTTTTTACTAGATTTAAATGAGAATTTGACTCTTAACTAGATACAATGGAGAAAAAGGATTCACGTAGCCGACCCCATGTAGTGGGATAATGGCTTGATGTTGTTGTTGTTTCTTTAATAAAAAATAATAATAACTTTAGTCATATTTTATAAAATATGATCGGTAAAAATAGGTGTGACTAACTTAAAAATACCTTCTTATGTTTACATTTGATTTCTCTAAATTAATAAATATCATATTTAATAAAATATGACAAATTTTTTTAAATTAAAATTAAAATTTTTTTTTATTAAAGAAATGTTTAATATTTTTTTAAAATGTAATTACTTGAAAATTATATCTAATAAATATTTAATTAAAAATGACTAAAATACTCTTACATTTAACATCATTAACTCCAGCATTAAATGTTAGGACAAAAAAAAAAAAATTCCATTTTAAAGAGTTGATGGACCAAATTGGTCTCTCAAAAGAGTTGGGGACTATTTTGGTCTCTCACAAAGAATTGCGGGACCATTTTGGTCCTTTTCTCATTTTATTTAATTTTAATCCAAGGATGGATACTAGATAGTTATCCTTGTTGGAATAGAAGTTTTGTGGTGCATACGTTGAGGTTGTTAAACCCATTGAAAGGTATCTTTGAGTCATAGTACTACTTGAAATAAGATTCCTTATTCCTAAGCTCTTTAATAAGGCTTGCTAATCCATGACTAAAATACTCTTATATTTAACACCATTAACTCCAACATTAGATGTTAGGACAAAAAATATTCCATTTTAAAGAGTTGAGGGACCAAATTGATCCCTCAAAAGAGTTGGGGACCATTTTGGTCCCTCACAAAGAGTTGAGGGACCATTTTGATCATTTTCACATTTTTTTAATTTTAATCCAAGGATGGATACTGGATAGTTATCCATGCTGGAATAAAAGCGCATACATTGAGGTCGTTAACCCATTGAAAGGTATCTTTGAGTCATAGTACTACTTGAAATAAGATTGCTTATTCCTAAGCTCTTCAATAAGGCTTGCTAATCCATGACTAAAATACTCTTATATTTAACACAATTAACTCCAACATTAGATGTTATGACAAAAAATGTTTCATTTTAAAGAGTTGAGGGACCAAATTGGTCCCTCAAAAGAGTTGGGGACCATTTTGGTCTCTCACAAAGAGTTGAGGGACCATTTTGGTCCTTTTCTCATTTTTTTAATTTTAATCCAAGGATGGATACTGGATAGTTATCCATGCTGGAATAGAAGTTTTGTGGCACATACGTTGAGGTCGTTAACCCATTGAAAGTTATCTTTGAGTCATAGTACTACTTGAAATAAGATTGCTTATTCCTAAGCTCTTCAATAAGGCTTGCTAATCCATGAAAGTTGCTGTTGCCACGAGCAGTTTATTTGTAAAATTAGCTAACAGTTCTTATCTTGTTAATAAGAAAGTTGTAAAATCAGGTGGTTCTGAATGACATCATGGTATAACACCATGCATCATGCATAATATAATGGATATTTGTTTTGATTCCAACTTTGTTCTTTAAGCATGGATCATCTTCATCAAATTGTTCGCATTGTTTGTCATATTGCCATTTTACTCCTTACATTCTTCTGTAATTTGTTGTATGCTACTTGATTAAGCACTAATCTTAATGCATTTCAGAATTGGAAACATTTGAATTCAAATTTGGAATAATCCAAATTTTGATTTCAGCAAATTTATAGTCAAACTGAATGTTTCGACAAGATGGACCCAATGATAAAAAATGATTTGATTAGTCTAAATTAGCATAAATCATGCATTTAAATAATAGTTAAAAACTTCATGACATTAATTGAGAGACCACTTGATTTTCAAATCTTGAATGCTTATGGTCAAATTGAGCGTATCGATGATACAAATTCAACAAGTTTATGATTGTTAAATTTTGACATCATTTAGGTGCTTAAAATGTTGAAAGAACATTCTATGATCAAAGGAATCAATACGGACCGTCCGATGAAGTGCTTTGAATTTTTGCTATATTTATGAGTGTGCCCCTCTAAAAAATTATAACTAGACCTCCGCTACATATATGAAGGGGATTAGGGACGCAATATTGGAGATAGTTGAGCGGCTTAAATAATTCTAGAGCACTTGATTGCTGCTGTCGCAGCACTGAACGACTGCCAATATCAGAAAATGACTCGACTATCACCATCATATCATTGCCTGATTGTGTCTCGGAACATTGTTCTATCACCGCCATCGGACCATTGTTGTCAGACAGTCGTCATCGAAAATTGCTCGTTTGCCGCCATTAAAACACTATTGGACCTTCGATTTTGGACCACCTCGGGGCTATTGCCATCTGACCATTAGTAGATCATCGCCATTGGACCACCGATGGAATTGTAGCTGTCAAACCATTGCTCTTCTGTCGCCAATGGAACACTACCTGACCAATATTGTTGGACTTTTGCTGTCAGGCTATCGCCCAACTATGGTCAATTAACCATCATAGTCCCACTTCGACCCATCGATCCCTATCACATGCTACAATTCTCTGATCATTATCACCCAATAGTGATCTCTTTACTATAACCCTTCGACCATCATTGCTTAATTACGACCCTTTGATTATTATCGTTTGATTACGTTCCTTTTGTCATAGTTACCCAACAATGATTTTTCGATTATCATTCTCTAGCTACAGTCCATCAACCACTATTGTGAAACCCCTTAAGTAAAAGAAGCTAAATTCTTAGACATCAAGACGTCTTTTGGTGTAATGGTCGGAATTTCATTTAAGAAACTTCGGAGTTGAGCGTGCTCATCCCAGAGCAATTCTTGGATGGGTGCACCACCTATTGGGCAATTACACTAACATGATAAAATCGTGAGGCTCTTAGGCCAAAGAGGATAATATCTCAATAGTTAATAGTTTGGACCGTTGCAAATGGTATCAGAACAATACACCAATCGGAAGATGGGAACTAAGTGTTATACAAGACAAAGTGCTACGCCATGGGAGCCACCTCTTGAACACTGTATGGGATAAAGTGCTATGTGACATGAGCCACCACTTGAACTTGTAGGGGCCACCTCTAGAATCCTATCTGCTTGATGGATGATTTTTGGATAAAGATGTTGATGAGGATGTTAGTTACTTAAGTGGGGGAGATTTTGAAACCCTTAAGTAAAAAAGATTAAAATCTTAAATATCGAGGCACCTTTTGGTGTAATGGTTTAAATACTATTAAAGAAACTTTGGAGTTAAGTGTGCTCATCCCTGAGCAATTCTTGGATGAGTGATCTATTAGGAAGTTACATTAACAGGACAAAACCGTGAGGCTCTTAGGCCAAAGCGGATAATATCTCGATAGTTAAGAGTTTGGATTGTTACAAATGATATCAGAGCAATGCACCAGCCAGAAGATGAGAATTAAGTGTCATACAAGACAAAGTGCTATGCCATGGGAGCCACCTCTTGAGTCATGTATGAGACAAATTGCTACGTGATGGGAACCACCACTTGAACTTGTAGAGGCCACCTCTAGAATCCTATATGTTTAGTGGATGATTCTGGGATACAGATGCTGACGAGGACGTCAGTTACTTAAGTGGGGGACATTGTGAAACCCTTTAAGTAAGATAAGCTAAACTCTTAAACATCGAGGCACCTTTTGGTGTAATGGTCATAATTTCATTTAAGAAACTCTGGAGTTAAGCATGTTCATCCCAGAGCAATTCTGGAATGCGTGAACTACTGTGAAGTTACACAAACAGGACAAAATTGTGAGGCTTTTAGACCAAAGCGGACAATATCTCGATAGTTAAGAATTTGGGCTGTTACAACTATCTCTAACTAGTCACCTTTGTTTGATTACGGTCTTTCGACCACGATCGCTCGACTGTGGTCCTCTGGTTATCATTGCTCGATCAAGGTCCTTCAACAACCATTGTTCTACTACGATCCTCAACCATTGTTGCATGTGTATGATATTTTAGCCATCATTGTTCGAGTACGATCCTCTGGCAACTTATGTCCACCGACCACTGTCATCTGATTTTGGGCCATTGACAACTGTCGCTTAGTTGCGATTATCCAACCACCACTCGCCCAACTATAGTCCTTTAACTACTGCTGCTCGATTATGATTCTTAGACCACTATTGTCCGACTATGATTATTCGAAAACTGTCGCCCGACTATTATCCTCCAACCACCATCTCTAACGATAACCTCCCGACCATTGTTGCCTGACAATGGTCTCTTGACTATTATCGCCCAACAAGTCCTCTAACCACTATTGCTTGACTACGATCTCTCACCACTATAGCTAAAATTTGGTCCTCTAGTCACCTTCGCCTAATTATTGTTCTCTAGCTAGCATCACCCAACTTACGTCTTCCAACCATCATTTCCCGACTATAGTGTCCCAACCACGGTCGTGCGACTACTGTTCTTTAGTTTTCATCGCTTGATTAAGGTTCTCCACCCCCCGTCACTCGACTCAATCCTTTGAGCACCATCGCCTAACTACGTTCTTACGATAACCACCTGCCAACCATGATATCTTAACCATTGTTGTACGTCTATAGTTCTCAAGCCACGATTGTTCAACTACAGTCTTCCAACCACCATCGATCGGCTACAATCTCCTAAACACCATGCTCGTGACCTTTATTGACTTACAATAATCCTATGACCACCTTTGCCTGACTAGGGTACAACCACACCCTTGAGTATAACTTTCTGACCATTATTGCACGATTACTATCTCCTGCTGATCGTTACCCAACTTTGGTTCTCTGACTAAAGTTGTCCGACTATGATCTCTCAGCCACCATTATTGACTATGGTCCTCCGACCACTTTTGCTCGACTACAGACTCTAGACACCATTGCCGAATTATGGTCCTTTGGTCATTTTCCCTTATGCCAATGCTAACACCAATGCCAGCTTGCTTTGTTGCATACTATCACCTATAAGGTTCATGCACGCCGTTGTCTCAAGGGTCAACAATTGTCAACTTTGTCGTTGCTAACATCAACGCACACCATTGTCTAGAAGGCTGATGCACATCCTCGATTCCAACACAAACTCTCTACATCAACATCAAGATTTATACTGGACCTCTTGGGCACCAGTCTCTTTTGTTTAAAGAAGAATGACCAAACATGCGACAAATATTCTCTTAAAAAAACTCCAATGCTTCAAAGTTCTTTCAATCTTTTACAGTTAATGTGATGCAATCGAAAGATTGCAAAACTAGTAGAAGAACCCCCGGTCACAAAAAGAAACAAACACGTTCCTTATAACTTGAAATAAAAGGACAAACAACACTTTAAACATATCATGACATTACAAACTTAAATAAGACATGAAAATATCTAAAGAAGCTTTTCCTGATCGAGAAGAAAGATACAAATGGCGTTGAACTTGCGGAGAGAAGAAAGCGGTAAGAAGCCTGAGACAAAATAGAGGACAAGCTCGCAAGCTTTCCCAAGAAGAAGAGAAAAGTAATGGAACATGCTCGCAAGCTTTTCCAAGAAAACCCTCAAGTTTTGGCTTTCCAAAAATCATCCATAAAACTCTCTTTATGCTTACAAAACATCACATTTATATAGGAGAAAAGGAGCAGTCAAACAACCCAAATCCACCTCCAACTGAGCCCTCAAAACAAGGGAAAATGGAAGGCCAGCAGGCAGTCCAGGAGCAGCACCGGAAGAGCCACACAGGGAACTGGAAAGGCAGCTACGGGAGACAGGAACGGGCACAACAGGGAACCGGAACAGGCAGCCAAGGGGAGACCGAAATAGGCGGCCACAGGGGAGAAGAACCAGCCATAGGAAGAGCCAGGCGGGGGAAAACCGAAGGGCCACAAGTGGGGGAATGAACCTTAATTTACACTAATTTATAAGCTCAAAAGAAACATCAGCTCAGTATTAATCAACTGAAGCATAATAGCTCCCAAAAACATAGCAAAAACAGCACAGCCAAGCCCAAATCGAGAAGGAACCAGCAGCCCAAGATTTTGGCATATGATTTGACCCCCTCTTTGCCTACATCATAATGGCTACTATATTGTATCAACGTTTCCCCCAATTATAAGTGTATTATTTGTAATCAGTAACACATTAGTTTAATCTTTCAATTAATTTAGATCTGATGGTTTTTTCATTTTTAGGGTTTTCATGTAAAACTCTTGTATTTTTTTATAGCTTATCTTCTATTTTTTGTGTGTTGAACCTTCATATAAAATTAAAATATTAAATTATTTCTCTAGTCATGCATATTCTGGTGCGTGACAAGAGTTTTTTTTTGGTATCAAAATTGCTAGTGTTTCTATTGGAAATCTGAGAATGCATCGATTAGACATTTCACCTTAACATCAAAGCAGCATATCGGCATTTATTTTACTAACTTGAGCGTTAGCTTAGTACGTGAATTTTTATCCCATTTTGGTTCCAGGTCACTAAGGAGGAATTAGCCAGCACAGATGAACTAAGTGGTTTCAGGAAGCATGTAACCAGTTTGGCTGCCCTGGACTTTTTGGTTTGCCTGAAGTCGGATGTTTTTGTCATGACCCATGGCGGCAACTTTGCAAAGCTGATCATAGGTGCTCGGAGGTACATGGGGCACCGGCTCAAGTCCATAAAGCCAGACAAGGGGCTCATGTCAAAATCCTTTGGCGACCCTTACATGGGATGGGCATCATTTGTCGAAGATGTGGTCATCACTCACGAGACACGAACTGGTCTCCCCGAAGAGACCTTCCCTAACTATGATTTATGGGAGAATCCTTTGACACCATGCATGTGTAGAGCTTGATCTGTGGCTCTTTTCATGGTACGCATCTGCTCTGCACATCCTAACTTCATCCAATTTGCTGATGCTCTCTACGCCTAGTTTCTCTTACTGTTTTTTGTCATATTTTTGACCTCACTTTTTCTCCTTCTTCTTAATTTGTTGTATCCTTTTGCCTACGAACTGATAGATCGATTGGTAGAAAAAACTTAGTAAGCTGTTTAGGTATGAAATTATGCTCTTTTTTTTTTTGGGCAATGATTCTTTTATATTTTCCAAGGGAATCAAACCTTTTTTATTGTAAAAATTACGTTTGCTTGATGGTGGTCTTACTGTTATATATTCATGTTTGTTTTTGCTTTGAAGACTCACTAATCTGGCCAATGAAAGTGACAGAACTTAACTGACAAGAAAATGCCGAGGAGCTTTATTGGAATTCTCTGTCACCGATGGGTAGGATCTCTATCTCTATAATCTGTTACTTTTGGAAATCTGCAAGGGTGTAAGCTAGCTTAGCATGAGTGAGCTACTTTCATTAGGACATATTTGGGCTCAGTTCATTAATTCAAGCACCTATTACATCATTTTATACATGTTAATGTTCCAAAATCTCTTTTTAAGCTCCGTTTTAATTAATTCATGAAGCTCATATTCCATTTATTTGCACTTGCTTAGACTAGTGAACTGATCTTGAGTTGAATCATTAGGGAACTTGAATGCACTGAACACAAATTGATTATCAACTAGCTCAATTTTAATGTAAAGATCGTTGCTTCTGTTTATGTCGTATATGAAACAAATATGTTCAAGCTTGATTTTTATTTTCTTAACTGGAAATCAATAGCGAATAATTGAGTGCTCATGCTGCTTATTGAAAAGCACATTAGCTGTATGGAAAGATTAAGCTTTTTAACTGCCTCAGAAACCATAGGGTCCATTCTAAATTGTATGAGAGATACCACTTCAAATACCTCCTGATGTGGTTAGCGGTGAAAAAGGAAAAAGATAGCAGCTCAAACAAAGAAACAGATAAAAGGCAAAGGTTTTTCTTTAGTAATATATTTCCTGCCTTTCTTCCGTCCCTTCCCCTTACATTTATCCTATGCGATCAAGCTTTCACATTCCAGCTTGCTGAAAATAGTAGCATAACTGAAAAAAAGGTAATACCGTACGTCAGTAACGAAACAAAGGTAATATTAAAAGTGATGGTTGCATAAAGAGATAATGACAACTAAAACAGATAACGGTGAAATAAAAGGCTAATTCATGTTACTATGTGATGCACTCATCATCTCCTATGCTGAAAAAATAGAACCACATAAGATGAAATGTCACATCAGGCGTGCATTAATCTTATAGGTGAATTAATGATGTTAAGATGAAATGTCTAATCGATGCATTTTCCTTGATCCGTGGCATGGGAAACTGAAGTTTGAGCGTACTTTTATTAATAGCTTGGTTGTCTAAACACATCTTCCAGCTACCATTCTTCTTTGGGACAAGCAACACTGACACTGCACATGGACTCAAACTGGGTTGTATAAATTGCTTGGCTAGCAATTCATCAAGTTGTTGCAAAATTACGTGCTTTGTCGGTCTCATTTGGTAGTGAGGTAAGTTTGGAAGAACTGCACCTGGAATATTTATTTGGACACTCGTTCAACTTGTGTCTGCCACAGCTTGTTGTTCTTCCGATTTTGCATCTAAGAAGTGTAACTGTTGTCTTTTAGGACGCTCGTTCGACTTGTGTCCAGGTTGTAAACAACAAAAATATTTAATTGTGGTAGGTCTCACAAATGGATTTTTCTTCGTTGAAGCGGATCCCCTCCTGTTGGTCCGAAAGTTTGTTTACCCAAAATAGGCTGTTGTCTTGATGTGTTTGTGAGCTGTTCAACACTTGGTCGGTATAAGAGTACAGTTTTCAAACCACGAGTGAATTCAATTTAAGATTTGAGAGCAAAATTGGCTGCTTGAGACAGAGACTATAGTGAATTAAGCTCTAATTTATCTTGAATTGCATCTTTAAGGACACCAATATACCTTGTTACCAGCTTATTAGTATTCTCACTATGATTGTTCCTTGTGCTGAGACAGTGAAATTCTTCTGTGTACTCACGGTTATATGACCTTGAGCACAATGTCGGTATTCTAGATACAACATTTGTTCAAAATTTGTAGGCAAAAAATAGCCACGGAGGAGTTGTTTCATTCTAACCCAGATACAAACCAGTTCTCGCCGTTCACGCATGTGTGTTTGTAGTAGTTGTAGCCACCTGGCACAAGCACCTCCCTTAAGCTGAGACGCCTCACACTTGTTTTTCAGGTTCAGTTTTCATATACTAAAAAAAGTCTCTACATATCTCTTCCAATTCAAATAATCCTCTATATGCAGCCTTCCGTTAAAAAAAAAAAAAAAAAGAATATCGAGTTTCACACGACACTCACTGTGGGCCTCTGGGGTCAATCATACCCTCCAGCTCTCCGGCTTTGAACATGGTTGATCGGAAGGTATCCCCATTGTAATCTGACAACGGCTCTTTATTCAGATTGCCAACATCGTCTTCTGAATTAGAAATTTCATATGTGATATGTTATCAGCGAAGAAGGAAAAATATTTGCAGCTCAAGCAAAAGAAAAACAGATAAAATGCAAAGGTTTTTCTTTAGTAATGTATTTCCTACCTTTCTTCTGCCTCTTCCCCTTACATATATCCTCCTATGCGATCAAGCTTCCACATTCCAGCTTGAAATAGTAGCATAACAGAAAATAAAGGTTATATATGAAGTGGTGGCTGCATAAAGAGAGAATGAAAACTAAAACTGATGAAGGTTAAATAAAGGGCTAATTCATATTACTATATGTCTGTAACTTATCTTGTACCTTTTTATTTATAATTAAGTTTATACCTTATTTTTAGTTAATAAATGATTTAAAAAATGCGCTGCGCAAGTTTCCTATCAGTTGCCAGCTTTTGTTTTAAAATATCCTATCGATAGAAAAGTTTGTGATCACAGATTTGAAACAGTTGGCTTCATTTGCAGCTGGGTCTGTGTTGTACTAACTTTGGTTTGGTTCCTCTTATCTGATCAGATCAATAGTTTTCACTGAGAAATATTGTACTAATTTTGAACACTTTTTTATTGGGTCAGGTAACCTGATGTAGAGATACATCAGGTACCCAATAAAAAAATGTCACATGCACTTACTTTTTTGTTTAAAGTTGAGTGTTTTTTGTTTAAAGTGCATGTGGCATTTTTTTATTGGGTACCTGATGTATCTCTACATCAGGTTACTTGACCCAATAAAAATTCTCGGCTCGGAGGCACGTACGAGCCCAATTTTGTACACTCGAGCACTTCGGGTTCCCTCGGCACTTCAGCATGCTTCACATAAAAAATGGATATTCACTAGGCAATTTTATTTTTGAAAAAAGTAGTATTTTGAATGAAATTATCAAGAAAATATAAGCAATATTAAATTTAAAAATAAAATAAAATAAGAATCCCATCGTATCCATCTATAATTTATTCGAAAATCGACATTTGGGGTATAATATATTCATTTATTGGGGGAATCATGCGGTTTTAGTATTACGGGAAATCTTTTAAAATATTATACATTTTCTTTAAGCTTGTCATATCCGCCACAACAACAATTTTGACTGAATAGAGGGGAAATTTTTTTGATTTTTTGAATTATTTTTTAAATAAATTGTTAATATTACTTTTTTTAAAACAGAAAATTTTTATAATGCTTTAAAAAGCAATTAAAAATTTGTTACAAATGAAGCATTAAATTTCATTTGAGATATTTTTTTTATTATTCTTTAAAATAAATTTTTAATAAAAAATTTTTAGTTCAAAAATTAAATAATTATTTAAAAAAATAACAACAAAGTTATCCCATTTAATACAATACGACAATATTGTCTTAGCCCATGTTATAAGCCATTACGATATAGCATTTGGTATCTTTTGGGCTTATTGTTTCTATTTTAAAAATAAAATAATGATTTAATTCCTTACAGATGGGCCCAACAAACTAGGTGGGCTTACAAATGTAGGCCCTTCACTACATCTCTTTTTAAAACTCCGCATGCGACGTTGTTCGCAGTGAAGTGGCGAACAGCCACCACTTCGCATGTAGCACGTCGACACGTACCCCCTGCACTCTCTACTTAACTCCACTCCGCTCCGATATCACAAGAAACTCCAAAGTCCAAACCCTAGCCAGATTCCAACAATGGCGTCTTCGTCTTCCGAAGAAATGAGTAAGAAAAAGATGAAAGTGTCTGTCGGCTGTTGGCTGAGAGAGCGAAGAGTTCGAGATATTGTGCGCGAGAAGCGCCGCCTCGTTGAGGTGCCATACAACGCCACCCTGTCCTCCACCGTCAATGCCCTGCTCGCTAACAATGTCGTGGCCGTGCCCGTTGCTGCGCCTCCCGGGCGGTACATTGGCGCCGGTGGCTCGATGATTCTGGAATCTGATCCGGCGACCGGCGCCGTCAGGAAGCAGTACATAGGCATCATCACAATGCTAGATGTCCTAGTCCACATCGCAGGCGACGAGCCTGTCGGAGCTGACTGTGAGGTTGATTTGGATAGGACGATGGCATCGCCAGTGTCTTCTGTTATTGGACACTCTCTCGAGGGGCTTACGCTGTGGAGTCTCAATCCTAACACAAGGTGTTCTTTTATCTTTGTTAAATTTTATCTTAATCGGAAATTAAAATTAATTTTTGCAACGTGAAGTCAATTCCATTTGTGTTCGATCTATAGTACAAAAGCATGAATAGTGCTGTACAAAACGTTAGTTACCTAATTTTCTGTCCTATAGAATGAATACAAAAGTAGACACAACTCTCCTTGGCCTATTGGTTGAGAGCTTAGGCTTCCAACCAAGAGATCCAAGGTTCGAGTCTATGTGTCTGTGTTGTGTGTGTGAGTTTGCCTTAAATGGCCTAAATGTCCCAAAAAAAAAATACAAAAGTAGTGCTGCAGGTGACGTTGATAAGACCATTTATTATAAAAAACTGGGTAAGCTTATATTTTTATTTGTAACACTTCTAAAGTAAGTCATCTAGAATACTTTAAAAAATCGCATATAAATCTTAGGAAATGCACGTTTCTATATTTTCAAGTTATTTTCTTAGGACATGTGGTCTCATGTTGAGGTAGCTGATCCAAAATAAAGTTAAAGGCAAGCACTGAGTAGAATCAATTAAATTCTGTTTCTAAAGTCATAATTTTATGAACTAGCTTCATTTTGTAATAGATTATTACAAAATGATTTTAGCTCAATTATTGCACACTTGATTGATTCTTTAAACAAGAGAGATTTAATTATTCTTTGAAAAGGCTTTTGAAAGGATAAAAACAAAAATGATTGGATCTCATAATTTTATTAAGGGGCTATTTGATTTGTGGTAAAAGTGTTATAAAATATTTCAAATGCAGAGGTTTTGAAAATATTGATGTTTGGTTTGAAGTAAAAGAAACACAAAGTACAATTTTGAAGTAGAATAAATTTATCATCTAGGTCGTTGTTAAAAATGTGGATTTTATGTTAGGTCTACCAAAAAACTCACATGGGCACGATTCTATAATGGTGATAATAGATTGTTTTACAAAATAACACACTTTACACCTTTCCATGAAGCTGCTTAGTATGGATTTCTCCTAATTTAGATTGACTTACCTGCATATATAAATTTGAGGCCTGAAGTTTCTAATATTGCCTCGACAATAACTTTCTATAGGCTTATCACGTGGTTATTTTGGAATTCTGAAGTAGGTTTGATGCTTTTTGGAACGAGCTAGAAAATCATGCACTCCTTGTCATCAAAATTATTGTAGAACTAGATTAAATGAAATAATATATGGGCCTACATATCTAACAGAGTCCTAGATGGGGTAGAACCTGATACCACCACGTGGTGGGTTTCCCTTCATTAATTAATTTTAAAAAAATGCAGGAATGTTCTGGGCAACATCAAGACCCTTTTCCTTGATCATGATTAAAAGTTTTGTTTGATTTATCTGGACCATTGTGTTTAAAGAAAGCAAAGGAACTCCTAATGCTGAGCAAAATGTTTACACTTATAACAATTGACTATAGATGTTCCTCTCACATTCTGAGGCTAGGCTTCTCAAAGGGTCAAAAAGGCCTTACCTATTTATTAAGGATTAATCATAGCGTTACCTTGAACTGACTGGAAGATGTTGAACCACTTGGGTCTTAGAATCTTCTTCTCATAACCACTTCCTATCATTATTGGATTGCAAAAAATTAGACTGGCATACCTGAATACTGTCCGCTGTGGATTTTTCAAGCCTAAGTGGGCACGTTACAATGGCTGATTGCCTTGTTGGTGGTATGGTTTTTGTCTGGCTATTGTAGAAGTGGAAGAAATAAGAAGAGTGGCCATGATGCTTTTTTTCTTACCGAGGTTCGAAGGAGTGACCCATATGTCAATGGCTGGAAGGTCAATGGACGTTCTCCAGGTTGAGATCATCAAGAATTATCGGTAGGCTGCTTGCATAGGATTTTAAACTACAGAAACTATACATTCCCCAACTTCAAAGAATAAATTTTCAAAATTGATGTTTCAGTAATTAACTTATTATTATCACTTTTAACTAAATATATTAATTGAAAATGCATCTCAAGCTAATTTGGTCACTTGCAGCATCCTAGATTGCATGGAAACATTCAGCAAAGGAGTGCACTGGGCGCTGGTTCCTGTAGAGAGCCAAGCAGACGATGAAATTGCAGTGGAGCTGGTCAAGGCTTCACCTGGATATAGAATGCTTACACAAATGGATTTCTTGAGTTTTCTGCAAGCAAATATGAATGAATTGAAGGACATTACGATACACAGTGTTGGAGAATTGGAGGTAGTCAATAAGAATGTTTTTGCAATAACCAAAAATACAAAGGTCATAGATGCCATCAGATCAATGAGGAGTTATTCCCTAGGTACTATTCCTGTTATTTCTGCAGATGCTAGCGATGATTCAGGGGAGGAAACAATACTTCAAGATGTAAGAGATCTAATCTTAGCAGATTTTGCTTGTTAGCCTTTTTCAATAATAATCGAGTTGGGTATTCAAATGGAGATGCTTCTAGTAAATACTAATAGTGTCTATTTGACATTTGATCTTTTATTTATACTTGTTTTCTATTTTTTGAATATTAGAATTTTGGGAATTACTGCTGCCTACTTTATATTACTAAAACTTTAAGCTACAGTAACACTCTTGAAGGGCCTGGGTAAAAAGATACGAGGATCTGTGCAACTTCCATAGATACTATTTTGAGGGATTCACATATCTTTCATGTCCTGGAACTGAACTTATTTCGTTCTACGTGTACAACATTGTAGGGGAGAGGAAGGAGTCTCATCGACGCATTCTCAATAATAGATCTACAATCATGCTCTATTGCTCAGCTCCAGTCCATGCTGAATGTCACTGTTATGGAACTCAAAGAACGAGTTTCGGAAATCACAGCTTCAACTGCAGGAACTGTAGAAAAACAAAGTCAGAAACTCATCACCTGCCATTCTGAGACCACGCTTGCTGAGGTGATCACTGAGGCGGCTTTGGCTCATGTTCATCGGGTTTGGGTTGTAGACGAGCAAGGGCTTCTGAGAGGCTTTGTTTCTCTAACTGATATTCTTGGAGCCATAAGAAACAAGGCGCTGGCATCAGAAAATGAGCTACAAGATGTGCCTGCTACCGAACCTGCTATTTGAATCTTCTCTGGTAATTGCTGTTTTATACTTTTTGTCCGAAATGGTTATGAAGGTTCAGTTCAATTATGCCTTCCTTGCAGGGCTTGAAGAGAGGAAGATGAATCAAGTAACCTGTTTATTTCTGGAATGAATAAGAGCTCTCTGTTTTTCAGAAAGAAAGCTCATCTGACACTGCTGCTGCTAGGTGATAATCCATTTGGTTTTACTGCATATTTTCTTTCATGATATGTAGGCTTATAATCAAGATGACCCGTGCAGAGTACAGAGCATCACGAACGAATGTTCATACTATATACCTTGTTCATGCAAAAGCTTTAGCCGATCTTTTATATGTATATATATTTCGCTTTGTTTAACTTTTTCAATAATGGACCGTGACTTTGGCTTGACTAATCTAAGTTGAATCTTTACAGCAGGATTTTAGAAAACTTATGAGAACTCACAAATGGTACAAAATAATCAATTAAATACAAATAAAGAACATGCCAAACAAAACTACATTTCCCAGCTCATTCGCAAGTGGTCTTCCAATTCTTTTCAGCTTCATTTGGATGGCTTTATTACTGCTTTTTAAAACAGCTTTTTAATACAAAATTATTTTATTTTTATACTAAAAGCTACTTTAATAAACAGTAAGAAAGCCGTCCCAAACGAAGCCTTCCTCTGAAAGGCATAGGAAGATCTCACCTTGGAAACATTTCAGTGAAAGAAAGAGGACTAGAAGTGAACCCAGGAATGGAAACTGGAGATGTGGAAGCATTGGATTTTAGTTCTTGAATGAGTCCAGGCTTTGTAAGTTCCTTCTCATTGAGTATTACAGGCTTACATAGCATTTGCAAAACTTGGGGCATGGATGGTCTTCTTCCAGCTGCAGCTTGGGTGCAGAACAGTGCAACTTTAATGTATCTTAGAACCTCTTCTTGAGGATAATCTCCAAGAACTGGATCAATTAACTCTGACAGGTTTCCTTCTTCATATAGCTCCCATGTCTGCAAATTCATAAGAGAATTTGACACTGAGCATATATGAATTTAAAGATTTTCTTGCTGCATCTTACCCCTCTGTACTATGAATTTAATAGCAGACCTGACAAACCCAACACTAAAATTCAGACTTGGGTCAACTTTAGTGACTCAAAAGAATTAGGTAGTGAGAGATCTTATTTTGATTAACCTAACATAATGACTTAACAAAATTTTTTTTTCTTTATGACAAAAAAAAGCATAATTTTTTTTTGTACAACAACAACAACATCAAGCTTTTTTCTCACTACGTGGGGTGTTGACTATATGAATCCTTTTTCACATGACATAATGGTGAAAAAGGATTCATGTAGCCGATCCCACGTAGTGGGATATAGGCTTGATGATGTTGTTGTTGTTGTTGTTGTTGTACAAAAAAATTTATGCTATTTTTTTTTTAAAATTGCGCTCAATCAAGTAATCTTGCTCATTTTAAATTGGGTCTTTCATGTGTTCTTGGGTTGGATTTGTCTAGTTGAGTCAAGTTCGGGTTGGGATTTAACACATTTAAAGAATAATTCGGGTTAGAATTAACTATAGTTGTGTCGGCTCATTTTTATGTTAGATTTGAATCGGATCCATGAACTTAAGTTGACACTCCTAAATATGAATTAGTAACTTCTCACAAAACTTCATCATATAGTATGGCATATATTTTGTAATAAGATAAGTAAAATGGAAAATGTTTTTGTGAGACCAAATTTGTTTTGATATGACTCTGACAAAATATCATGTTGATCAAATTTCGACTAAAATACATTTACCCAAATATTCTTGATGTTAGATAGAATCATATGCAGATGCAAAAGAAAAAATGTGAAAGCCAAAGACAAAGGGGCTAAAAATTCATAAAAAAACATTCAGTTAAACTAAATTTGATGCCTCATATATCATTCAAAATGAAGGATAATTTATTAAAAACTTTCATAAACAAAACCACAATAGTGATTAACAGCAAGCCATAAATAGGCAGAGAAGAAAAAACTCACCCATTCCAGCAGAAGCTTATCATTCTCAAACCAATAAGGCTTGGAACTGCTCTTCCCACTCACAATCTCCAGTATAAGCACCCCAAAGCTGTATATATCAGCTTTCTTGGTTAATTGTCCATGCATTGCGTACTCAGGTGCCAAATAGCCACTGCAAATGTTATTTCTTAATTAGAAAATCAATTGTAGCTTTCAGTGTTAGCTTTTGGAGTCATCTTAATTCAAAATATGCCCTATTTTAAGAGCTATGTGTGCTATAGATGTGTCATATTTGCAAAAGGCAAGGATATGTACATCTCTACCTGGAGTTTCCACACCCAAAAAGATTATGTTATCAGCTCATGATTTCTGTCAGGAAATCACTATATTAATTGAGTATATAATTTGGAAAAAAACTTTCATTACTTTTATTTAGTTATATTTGTTCTTTATCACTTTGTTCTTTCTTTCATAATTATTCAACAAATTCTACGTTGGTTGTCGACTACCTAACGCAATCTTCCACTTTTTTCATCCAAGACTTGCGACCTACAACGACATCGTTAAAGGATTCATGTAGTTGGCTCCACGTAGTGCGATAAAGATTTGATGTTGTTATTGTACTCTATTCTTTATTTTTAGACAACGTTGCTTAATGAATAAGATCATCCAATTCTCTCGTCATAAACTATGCTTTCTGTTAATATTGACTTGGTTGGATAAATGATATGATGGCATTAATCAGGAAATAGAAAGTTGCTTTAGAAATCAATACAAAAATGTCCCAAACAAAACCTTAATTTAAAAAATGCACCAACCAAATGATTGATTTATCAAATTAAATACTTGTAATAACATGATAAGATTTTGCAGGTATCTAAAGTGGTAATTACTTACGTTGTTCCGGCAACTTGTGTGACGATATGACTAACATTATCTGGAAAGAGTTTTGCCAAGCCAAAGTCACCAATTTTAGGCAGAAAGTTTTTATCAAGAAGAATGTTGCTAGCTTTAATATCTCTGTGGACAATCTGTGGCCCATCTCCTTCATGAAGATATGCAAGACCTTTAGCAATCCCAATACAAATTGCACTTCTTATGTCCCAGTTCAGTTTATATTTTTCACTATTCAAACCTGCAAATTGACATGAATAATTAACTTTGACAAGGCACTATACCAAATTTATGTTATTATCAGCACAAATTTCGTTTACCTAACAATGCATGATCAAGACTTTTATTTTCCACATATTCGTATACCAAAATTCGATTCGTGTCTTGCACACAACAACCGATTAACCGAACAAGATTTGGATGACTAACATTTGTGATCACATCAATCTCGGTCAAAAATTCATTCACCCCTTGCTTCGATTGTGCAGACAGTACCTTTATAGCCATTAGAGTGCCATTTTTAAGAACTCCCTGGCAAAAAGTAAACTCAGTAAGTTCAATTTTCCTACTGATATAGAAAGGAAAAGATTCAATAATCAACTATGCTGCTTCCAAAGCAAGAGAAATAAATATAGCTTAACAAAGGTACCTTGTAAACACTTCCAAAACCCCCACGACCTATCTTATTGCTCAAACAGAAGTTATTTGTTGCAGATCTTAGTTCATTGTAAGAGAAAAGCCTTAGGTTCTTTTCAGTTGAAAATTCTGACCAAAAAAAAAAAAGTAGATAAGAGAAGGCATACAGCATGAAATTACTAGGCCATGTCATATTCATTACTTACCAGCAAAATCTCCGAGAGGCTTTTTCCTCACACCAAAGCAGCGCAAATTGAAGATCATATTAAGCTCCTTTTAAGTATTTGCAAACTTCAATAGTTTTGCGATGGAAGATCAATGATTGCCCTACAATTGTAGGAGATGAGAAATGATTATTTCCCCAATGAATTTTAGCATTTGCAAAATCAAACAGGGCCAATCATTCCCTATATTTCCAGCTAATAACAGATTCAAACAATTTCATCAAAGATTTTTGGTCATAATCCCTAATCTTACAAACAAATTGCATGATTACATTTTCCTTATGAAAAAAATATGAAATTGCACACAATTAGATTTGCTTAGTAAGATCATCTCCAATCGAACTCCATACCACCGTATGTCGTCCACCATTTGCTCCATTGGAATTCCAAATCGCATGCCAAATTCCGGTAGATGAACAGTCTGACGCCACCAATATTGACGTCGGACTGTTCACCTACGTCAAAAAAATTCGCTGCAGGATTTGCCGAAGAAGTGCATGAAAGAGAGAAAAGCTTGCCAAAGATGGTTACCTTGGAAGGAAGAGCGTGAAAGAAGAAGAAATGACATTCGATCGAAGAAGAATGACTGCATTTTAAAGCTTTAGTGCATTTTGGAGTGGAAATTGAGTTTTTCGGTTGGAGAAGACCTAATGACCGAACATAAATCACTAAAAGTATATTTTTGAGGAAATCTAATGGAAACATCACAAACCGACAAAATTTTGCTTTTGATTGATGATGCTAAACATTTTTTAGGCAATCTAATTGAGACATTGCATTACAAACCCTGCCCACAACATACGAAAACATAGGCTTTCAATAATCAACACAAATCTCCATTTTTTTCACCCGAGAAACCCATTACCTATAAAAAAAAAACTGTAAATCAATCGACAAATCAAAATGCTTAACCTAACAAAACCGACCAAAAGCATATCACAGATCTGAGCTTTGGACAAAAACAGGCAGAATAGCTTAGAACCCAAACCTCTTCCAGAAAAACCAGCAGAAGAAGCCACCTTGTTACTCTCGCTACTCCTCATGCTTTAACTTCTTATAAGCTAAAGAACCATTAGCTTCCAAGAAGAAGAAAGGAATTATGAACTGCCATTAGAAAAAACCAAGAAAACAGTGAGAAGTCCACTTCCTTTCGTCCAACTAAGAGAGCAAGAGAGACACAGAGAGGAGTTCATTTTTTATTTCAATTTTTCCACTTTATAACTCTTTGTCTTGGCTGCTCCCATTTAGCTCTCTCTTCCTGTTTATCGCCATTGAGACATTGTCAAAATTGTTACAATGCATTTTCTTATATTTCTTCATTGTTAATTTAGTTGTTATTTCCGCGTGGACCATAGCCCTGCAGATTTATTTTAAAGTTTCTCTCCCAACTTTTTAAAAAATTGCCAGCTTGTTCAAAACTTGACAAATACAATATGGAATGAACAAACCAAACTGGGACGCCTATGATTGCAAATGAATCAAATTTGAACATAAATATAAAAGCTTGAATCAAACTAAAAAAATGCGTAAAGCAAACAAGCTCACACATATGAACAAATACCTGCTTTGCTCAGCTCAGCTCGGTTCGATACTTCTGGAGTTCTAATCTAGGAGTGCAACTGAGTCAAGCTAGCTCGCAAGCCGACTTGGGCTCGACTCGTTAATGGGCTAGACGAGTCGAGCTTATTGAACTCACGAGTCAAGCTTATTGAGCTCGCGAGTCGAGCTCGAACACAATTTAGAGCTCGACGGCTTAGAGAGCCCGAGTTCGAACACTCCGCTACCCGACGATAGCTCGTCCAGTAGCTCGCGTAAGAGAAGACGACGCATGCGGGATTCGGGAATCATATTTCAGATGCAGGGAAAATGAAACCGCCGGCGGGAAGACGCTAGGGTTGTCCGCTGACGACACAAAGCTTGTGCTAGCGGAAAGACGCAGGCTTTGTGCCGGGAACGACGTAGAGCTTGTGCTTGAGACGACAGAGGTCGGAGACTCGAAGCTCGCGTGCTTCAACTGAGCTCAACGAGACGATGGACGACGGAGGTCACGGCTTGGGAGGATGAGTTCGCAGCTTCAATGGAACTTGGCGGGACGACGGTTGACGTAGCTCGGGACGACGGTCGACGGAGGTCGACGTAGCTCGGGACGACATAGCTATCCGCGGACGACGCAGGTTGGAAAGGAGCTCGACGAGCCGCTCGACTCGACTTCTTCCTGAGACGAGTCGAGCTCTAGCTCGGTATTTGACAGTCGATTTCGACTCAAACATCCCCTGGCTCGAGCTCAACTCAACTTATTTGCACCCTACCCTAATCCAAACAAAGTTTTTTTTTCTCTCCTTTAAAGAAAATTTTAGTATTAAATATATATGATTTAGAAAATTATGTTTTAATTTGACCATAAAAATGATTAATTTGACCTGAAACAGACCTCTCAATGCTGGATTTATTTACTCAGATCTCCAAAACAATAATTAGCGTGCATAACAAATTTTATACTGTAATTTTTGTTTTTATGTGATGGGAGTATACAATTAATGGATTAGGTTTGACTCCTCTAATGCTTATTTGACCTTCTTAAACCTGCTTATTATGTCACATCACTGTAGAGCAGGCCGGCAGGACCTTATTGATTTCACTAATTTTTTTTTAATAATTATTTTTATCCGACCTCCTTAATTTAAATTTCATATAAACCATCTGAATTAATATATGATGATTTAAGAAAATATTTTTCCTTAATTAAAAAAAAAATATGTTTAATATTTTTAATTAGATTTATATGAAAATCATAGCAATTTCTGATTCAATGAAAGCAAATTTAATAGACTAAAATCAGATCATAATGGTGTCATTAAAGTTAAATAGTATGATCATTAATGTTATTTATTAATTATATAAAACACCTAACTAATAATTAATATTTTGTTACACTATTTTAAAATATTTATATGATTAATTATGACCCAAAGTTTAAATAATATTGTTGCGGGCTAGAAATTACGCGGCGATAGAGATTTGATTCTACGTCTTAGCGTTGTACGTATAACTAGCACACACAGAGAACACAAGATTTTTTACGTGGAAAACCCTTAAAAGGGAAAAAACCACGAGGCCTAGCCCAGTTGAAAATGATTCCACTAGATTTTGAATTGGTTACAAAGGACTGAATCACCTCCAGGGGTGAACAGATTACAATGGCTTAAGTAAGATGTTGAGTCTTCGGCAGGACGTAAGGACTGAACGTCGGGTCCTGAGTTGGACGTCGGATGTTTGGCAGGAAGTTGAGACTGAGTATAGGGTCTTGAACAAGACGTCGGATCTTTGGCAGGACGTAGGGACTGAACGTCGGACCTTGAACAAGACGTCGGGTCTTAGGCAGGACGTAGGGACTGAACGTCGGGCCTTAAGGTGGTGGTCCGGCGAGGTCCTGTGGTGGTCCGGCGAGGTTCCTGCGGTGGTCCGGCGGTGGTCCGACGAGCTTCCTGCGGTGGTCCGGCGGTGGTCCGGCGAGGTTCTGCGGTGGTCCGGCGGTGGTCCGGCGGCTGTCGAGGAGGAACTTCTTCCTTCTCTCTCTCCTTCTCTTCTCTTCTTCTCTCTCTTGCTTAGATTCTCTCTTGTGAAGAATGAGGGCTCTATTTATAGATTTTCTGGAGTGGCATGGTCCGTAAATAGGTGTGAGATCAAGGGCGAATAGGGAGTGATCAAATGGACGGCCGATATTGAATCCTATGATCGTGCACCGTTCGTTGGATATTTGGAGGCCTTAATGATGTCGGAATTTAGTTATCTTGGGCTCGTTGGATTCGTCTCGTCGAGCCGTTCGATTCGAGTATAAGCTCGTCAAAATCGGAGACCGTTTGGTAACTCAAATTGCAGTTTGAACCTTCCAACAGCGCTTTGAGCTCTTGATTCGGACTCATTTGGGCTCCGATTGGGTTGATCTTGGTGTCGTTAGGTTCGTATTTCCGAGACGCTCAGTTCGACAGTAAGCTTGCTGAAATCGGAGTTCATATGCTCCCGGATTTAATTTTTGAAGTTTCCAACTAGCTTTTGCTTCGAGATTCGTGCCCAATCAAGCTAATTTTGTGATGACGTATCAGTTGCCCCCCTATTTTCGGACGTCGAAGCCCTAGGAGTCCGAAAATATAAGGGTCAACATTTTGCGTTGGCCGAATAGCAAAAATCGCTTCCCATAAGTTGAAATTTTGCAAAAAACAAGTCAAGGAGGCCTCGATGAGCTCTGAAAGTGCCAAAATTGAGTCCGGAACTTCGAAAAACGTGTCCGGGGACCCCAAAAATGTCGAAAACGGAGTTTCCGGGACGAAAATCGGGCCCAAAATGGGCTAGGCGGCCGCCTAGGCCCGCCTGGGCCGCCTAGGCCCGCCTGGGCCCGCGCGGTCAGCCCGCCTGGAAGCTTCCCACCGCCTCATTTGAACGAACGGGCGGGTCTGTTCAGCCCACCGACCTAGTGGGCCCCACCTGTGCAGAAAAAGGGGTTTTTTAGGCATTTTTAAGCCTTTTTAGGCCGAAAAAATGCCTAAAAAATCCTAAAAAATTCCAAAAAATTCCGAAAAAATTCAAAAAAATTTAGAAAATTTTGGGAAATTGAAAATTCTAGAAAATTCTCTCCTTTCTCCCAAAAACCTATAAATAGGGCCTTAAACCCTTTAGAAAATCACTCCACTCCTCTTGCTCTTCTCTTTTCTTCTCTTCTTCTCCTCCTTTCTTCTCTTCTCCCTCTATCCTTTCTATTGAGGCCTTTCCTCAGTTTTCTGAGGCCCCTCTCTTGGCAAGGAAGTTCGGAGATCTTCTCCCTCTGTCCTTTCTATTGAGGCCTTCCCTCAGTTTTCTGAGGCCCCTCTCTTGGCAAGGAAGTTCGGAGACCTTCTCCCTCTGTCCTTTCTATTGAGGCCTTCCCTCAGTCTTCTGAGGCCCCTCTCTTGGCAAGGAAGTTCGGAGATCTTCCCTTATCCCTCTTTTCTTCGAGAGATCTTGTGGAGTTCCGATGTTTGGTGGTTGGCAATGGAGGTCAGATAGACCGTTGTAAGGAGAGAGGTTGGAATGACGGGCAAACTTCCAGCATCGGGGAGAAGTATGATGACAGGCATGAATTCAACATCGGGTAGTCATACAGCGTCGGGTAGAAGACCGACGAAAGTCTATTAACTGGTAGAAGTCCGACATCTGGTAGAAGTACGAAGTCGGGAAGAGGTGAAGCGCCAGGTACAAGACCGACGAAAGTCCGTCGACGGGCAGAAGTCCGACGACAGGGAGAGGTCTGACGTGGTGTAGAAGTACGGCTTCGGGCAGAAGTCCGATGAAAGTTAGTCGACGAGTAGAAGTCCGCTAACGAGCAGAAGTCTGACGACATGGAGAAGTCCGATGTCGGGTAAAAGTCCAACGATAGGCAAAAGTCCGTAGTCAGGTAGAGATGCAGCGTCAAGTAGAAGACCGACAAAGATTTGTCGACGGACAGAAGTCCGATGACGAGTAGAAGTCCGCTGACGAGTAGAAGTCCGACGACAGGGAGAAGTCCGACGTAATGTAGAAGTTTGGCCTCGGGCAGAAGACCGATGAAAGTTTATCGACAGGCAGAAGTCCGACGACGAGTAGAAGTCCGCTGACGAGCAGAAGTTCGACGACAAGGTGAAGTCCGACGTCGTGTAGAAGTTCGGCCTCGGGCAGAAGTCCTATGAAAGTTCGTCGACGAGTAGAAGTCCGCTAACGAGCAGAAGTCCGACGTCGAGTAGAAGTCCGCTGACGAGCAGAAGTCCGACGACAGGGAGAAGTCCGACGTAATGTAGAAGTTTGGCCTCGGGCAGAAGACCGATGAAAGTTTATCGACAGGCAGAAGTCCGACGACGAGTAGAAGTCCGCTGACTAGCAGAAGTTCGACGACAAGGTGAAGTCCGACGTCGTGTAGAAGTTCGGCCTCGGGCAGAAGTCCTATGAAAGTTCGTCGACGAGTAGAAGTCCGCTAACGAGCAGAAGTCCGACGTCGAGTAGAAGTCCGCTGACGAGCAGAAGTCTGACGTCGGGTAGAAGTATTGTCGGGTAGAAGACCGACAAAAGTTTGTCGACGAGCAGAAGTCCGACGACGGGTATTCGTCCGATGACAGGAAGAATTTCGGCGTCGTGTATTAGTCCGTCGAAAGTCCTGCAAGGCAAAAGTTTAGCGCAGGAGGAAATTCAAAATCGGGAAGAATTTCAACATTATAGAGAAGTCAGATAGAAGTCTATTGACGACATTCTAGCGACGTTAACCAAGGACGTGAGACTTTTCCGAGGTTGTAAGTCGGAGCCCTGCTCGACGGCGTTAACCTGTGTGGAAGAGGTCGGGAGAATCCACTAAGGATGTGAGACCTTTCCGAGGTTGTATGCCGGAGCCCTGCTCGACGACGTTAACCTGTGTGGAAGAGGTCGGGAGAATCCACTAAGGATGTGAGACCTTTCCGAGGTTGTATGCCGGAGCCCTGCTCGACGAAGTTAACCTGTGTGGAAGAGGTCGGGAGAATCCACCTAGGATGTGAAACCTTTCCAAGGTTGTATGTCAGAGCCCTGCTCGATGACGTTAACCTGTGTGGAAGAGGCCGGGAGAATCCACTAAGGATGTGAGACCTTTCCGAGGTTGTATGCCGGAGCCTTTGCTCGACGACGTTAACCTGTGTGGAAGAGGTCGAGAGAATCCACCAAGGATGTGAGACCTTTCCGAGGTTGTATGTCGGAGCCTTTGCTCGACGACGTTTAACCTGTGTGGAAGAGGTCAAGAGAATCCACCAAGGATGTTAGACCTTTCCGAGGTTGTATATCGGAGCCTTTGCTCGACGATGTTAACCTGTGTGGAAGAGGTCGGGAGAATCCACTAAGGATGTGAGACCTTTCCGAGGTTGTATGCCGGAGCCCTGCTCGACGACGTTAACCTGTGTGGAAGAGGTCGGGAGAATCCACTAAGGATGTAGGACCTTTCCGAGGTTGTATGTCGGAGCCTTTGCTCGACGACGTTAACCTGTGTGGAAGAGGTCGAGAGAATCCACCAAGGATGTGAGACCTTTCCGAGGTTGTATGTCGGAGCCTTTGCTCGACGACGTTTAACCTGTGTGGAAGAGGTCAAGAGAATCCACCAAGGATGTTAGACCTTTCCGAGGTTGTATATCGGAGCCTTTGCTCGACGATGTTAACCTGTGTGGAAGAGGTCGAGAGAATCCACCAAGGATGTTAGACCTTTCCGAGGTTGTATATCGGAGCCTTTGCTCGACGATGTTAACCTGTGTGGAAGAGGTCGGGAGAATCCACCAAGGATGTGAGACCTATCCGATGTTGTATGTCGGAGCCTTTGCTCGACGACGTTAAACCTGTGTGGAAGAGGTCAAATCGGATCCCCCTGGGATCGATTTTGCCTTGATTGGGAGGGGGCGAATGCCGCGTGTATCCCGAATCAAATGTGAAGAATGGTCTATTTTTAGACCGTTACTGCCTTTTTGAGGTCGAGATCAAGACCTTGCCCAAGGAGTATGAGTCCTGTAGGGGACTGTATAAAACTTATAAGTGATAGAAAGCATCCTTGCATTTGCTTGGATTTTTCTGAAATATCATCTTGATGTTGGAAGTATTGGAGGGTCTTTTTGACCATAGTCGGAGTCAAGGTTGCCCCCCAGTCCGGATCTAATTCCTATGAAATTGGTGAAGTAATGACTGATGTCAGTAAGTAGACATGAACTTCTTTATGAGGTTGGAGCAAAAATTTGCCCCCCAGTCGGGAATCACGTTCCCACAGACGGCGCCAAACTGTTGCGGGCTAGAAATTACGCGGCGATAGAGATTTGATTCTACGTCTTAGCGTTGTACGTATAACTAGCACACACAGAGAACACAAGATTTTTTACGTGGAAAACCCTTAAAAGGGAAAAAACCACGAGGCCTAGCCCAGTTGAAAATGATTCCACTAGATTTTGAATTGGTTACAAAGGACTGAATCACCTCCAGGGGTGAACAGATTACAATGGCTTAAGTAAGATGTTGAGTCTTCGGCAGGACGTAAGGACTGAACGTCGGGTCCTGAGTTGGACGTCGGATGTTTGGCAGGAAGTTGAGACTGAGTATAGGGTCTTGAACAAGACGTCGGATCTTTGGCAGGACGTAGGGACTGAACGTCGGACCTTGAACAAGACGTCGGGTCTTAGGCAGGACGTAGGACTGAACGTCGGGCCTTAAGGTGGTGGTCCGGCGAGGTCCTGTGGTGGTCCGGCGAGGTTCCTGCGGTGGTCCGGCGGTGGTCCGACGAGCTTCCTGCGGTGGTCCGGCGGTGGTCCGGCGAGGTTCTGCGGTGGTCCGGCGGTGGTCCGGCGGCTGTCGAGGAGGAACTTCTTCCTTCTCTCTCTCCTTCTCTTCTCTTCTTCTCTCTCTTGCTTAGATTCTCTCTTGTGAAGAATGAGGGCTCTATTTATAGATTTTCTGGAGTGGCATGGTCCGTAAATAGGTGTGAGATCAAGGGCGAATAGGGAGTGATCAAATGGACGGCCGATATTGAATCCTATGATCGTGCACCGTTCGTTGGATATTTGGAGGCCTTAATGATGTCGGAATTTAGTGATCTTGGGCTCGTTGGATTCGTCTCGTCGAGCCGTTCGATTCGAGTATAAGCTCGTCAAAATCGGAGACCGTTTGGTAACTCAAATTGCAGTTTGAACCTTCCAACAGCGCTTTGAGCTCTTGATTCGGACTCATTTGGGCTCCGATTGGGTTGATCTTGGTGTCGTTAGGTTCGTATTTCCGAGACGCTCAGTTCGACAGTAAGCTTGCTGAAATCGGAGTTCATATGCTCCCGGATTTAATTTTTGAAGTTTCCAACTAGCTTTTGCTTCGAGATTCGTGCCCAATCAAGCTAATTTTGTGATGACGTATCAAATATATTTAACCCCAGCAATCCAAAAAGTCAATTGGCCTCATCATTTATCTACACAAGCTGGCTTGGGACAATATCCTTATTATAACAAAATAATTATATCATATATGCAAAAACCGGTTTCAAATTGCATATATGTTCTCATTTGATTTGCCATTCTCTGTTTAGATTGTTTAATTACATTAAAGTTTTGTTTGGGACAATTTTTTTATTGCTTCTTAAAATAGAAAATATTATTGTACTAAAATTTCATTTTAATAAACAATAAAAAAACCGTCTCAAACGAAGCCTAAAGCTTGTTTTGAGACAATTTTTTAGTGCTTTCTAAAGCAGCTTTCTATTACAAAAATTTGTATTTTAATTAAGGCATCGTTTGGGACGCCTTTTTAATTGCTTTCTAAAACGGAGTTTTAGAACAAAAATAAAAAAAATTTGTACTAAAACTCCGTTTTAGAAAGCAATAAAAAAGCCGTCCCAAACGAAGCCTAAGAGTATATTTGGGAGGGTTGTAGCTTTTTGAAAACATGGTTGTAAAGTAGCAAAAAATAATGCCTAAATATAAATTATGATTGTGATATTAAAAGTAAAACAATAAGAAAGTTGTTTCAAACGAAGTCTAAGCTATGTCTCTCATGGTAATTTCACAATTAACTTTATAAAATAATATTGAAGTCGACCCAAACAGACTTAAGTAAATCACAAGTAATAGCTAATAATCTCCTCTCTCTCTCTCTCTCTCTCTCTCTCTCTCTCTCTCTCTCTATGTATATATATATATATATATATATATATATATATATATATATATATATATATATATATATATATATGGGTGTCAATATTTGACACGACACGAAAACCCGACTCAAACCCGACCCGATTTAAAAACGGATCGGGTTCGATTTCTAGAATTTGACCCATTTAAAAAACGGGTCGGGCTCAGGTTGACCTGTCGGGTTGCGGATCAACCCGTTAACCCATTTAAATCAGCTGCCCGTGAACCTGCTCGGACTGCCCACGCGGACCCATGCCTTGAACCCGCCATGCACAGCGGCAACGCACCTGCCCGCGAACACGCGACCGTGCACCTACCAGTGCACGCCCGCGCGCCCGCTCACACGAGAACGCGCAGGCAGGCACCCACTCGAGCCCGCACCTGCCCGAGCACACCTGCTCGCGTTCGCCCACGTGCACACGCTCGCGCCCGTGCGCACCGTGTATGGTCCGCCCGATAACCCGACGGGTCCGGTCCGAATTTTCGTCCCGTTCACATACCCAGGTCGGGTTAGGGTAGACCTGTTTGAACCCGAGTCAGTTTCGGGTTCGACCCGAACCCAACCCGTGACTCGAAATTGACATATATATATATATATATATATATAACTTGCATTGTTGTAATTAAAATGACATTAACGTGAATATCTTTTAATTTTAGTAGTAATCCTTCATTGTTCAACTCATAAATTTGAAATAGTCACGATTACATAAAATTCATATAGCATTTTTCTTATTTATAAATCTTACTTGAACATATGGATCGATACATGTTGGTGTCTCTGCATGTATGTGATACAATAAGCATATATGCATGCATGGGTCAGTTATGGATAGGCTTCTTCTTCGCTGGAGGGCTGTAATCCATACTGTTCAAGCTCTCGAGGTTGTGAAAAGCTTCATCTTGTTCAAGCGATCTTCCTTGTTCGGTAATTAGTGCTAATGGTGGTTCTTCTCTGATTCTTCCTGCTACTAATGAAGCATGCATATAATTAAGGATTCCTGCATGTGAAATTTCAAAGGGATTTGGATAGGAGCTTCACGTACCTTTTGGCGAGATTAGAAAGAGCAGAAGGACAGAGAGAAAGAGAGTCCTCCATGGCCGATTCATCGTGTGTTGATGGATATTTTCCTGTTGTGAGATAATTCATTCAATATATAAGGATGGACATGGGCGGAGGGAGGGGGGGGCAAGGGGGGGCACGTGCCCCCCCCTAAAAAAATTTGTAAATTTTTTATTTTTTAATCTAGGCAAAATCAAGTTGGAAACTTCAAAAATTAAATCGGAGACCATTTGAACTCCGATTTCAATAAACTTACAGTCGAACTGAAGGTCTCAAAAATATGAACCTAAAGACACCAAATTCAGCTCAATCCGAATCCAAATGACTCCAAATCAAAGACCCGAAGCATATTTGGAAGGTTGAAACCATAATTTGGATTACCAAACAATTTCCAAACATGACATAATTATAGTCGAATCGAGCGGCTAGACAAGACGAATCCAACGAGCCCAAGATTGCCAAATTCTGATATCACTAAGACATTTAAATGCCCAATAAACAGTACACGATCAAGAAATTTAACATCGGTCATCCGTTCAAATCACTCTCAATTTAATTTTCTATTCATTTACATTTTTTTTCTTGATTGATATTAGCTTAATCCTATATTGATTCGATCTTAAAGAGATTTTATGATTTTTTTGTGCAATGAGATTTTTAATATCACGCATTTAGTTTTTTTTTTACGCATTTAGTTAATATAATAAACATGTTCTAGCAAAAATCGAGTGATTTGATGATTGAAGTTATTTTGTGAAGGAAGAAAATAAACTAATTCACTATCAAAGTTTTATCATTTTTAATACTAATTATATTGGTCCTAAGCCTAGATGTAAAAAGTTGAAGGAAAAAAAATTTTAGGCCCCCCCTATATATATTTTCTGGCTCCGCCACTGGATGGACGAGTTGATATTTTGGCTCGTGTGCAAAGGACAGTTTATTAATTAATGATAAAATTTGTGAGGCTCACATAAGCTCGAGCTCGAGTAATTAGATCGATCGATAATGCTAATTCATTAATTCGATTAGCTATAGATTAGACGTTCATATGAACTGATGTGAATTCTCTTCCTAAATCCAATCTCTCTCTCTCTCTCTCTCTCTCTCTCTCAATTTTAGGGTTTAAGCTAAGGCTTCGTTTGGGATGACTTTCTTGTTGTTTTGTAAAATTACTTCTTAGTGCAAAAATCTTAAAAGCAAGAAAAATATAGTGGTCTACAGCTGCCTTAAATGAAGCCTAAATTTTCAATTATGAACGAATACATGTGGATAACACATTGTTAATATTTCATAAATTTGTTTGAATTTTGCAAAACAATGGAAATTACATATCATAGATAGGAATCTAATAGCTATTGATTATTAATCAAGCCTTAGTTTAGACTATCACAATATTTTCTCTAATTAGAAATTTGAGAATATTTTCTTAAGAGAGATTTTCTCACTCATTTCTCCATCCATCAATTTTGAAGGACTAAGAACCTAATATCAGTCGACAAGCCTGTGTTCTTTTGATAATCATATTTAGAGGTCATGTTTAAGGTTATATATAGGCCATAATTAATTAGAGCAAAGTGTTATTAGTTTGAATGGTCGATCGAGTACATTCTTTAACAATGGGCTATGGAGGTTTATTAATGCAACCTGAATAGCTCCACTGGCCACAATCATCTTCGATGTAGTAGAGAACACTTAAGAAAGCCCTATGAGAGGAAATTGGATTGAGAAATTGGTTTGGATTGGCTTATTATCATGCATTTTGAGCAATTAGTAAGTGCTAAAAATGGGGCCAACGTCTAAGTTGGGGAAGATGTAGTGTCCGGGCAAATTAAGAGTGTTTTGATCATTAACAATGTTATTAGCCATGCCTTCATCATAGATTGTTTAATACAATCATGTGTAGAATCGGTTCAGGCCATTACGGGAACAATCCTACGATATCCATTGTGCGGTAAAGATTCTATCTTGTGCCATTCGATCCTATTATTTGACTGTCAATCCTTGACCATTGTACAACCACTAAACTCAGCTAATTGTTAACATCTAACTGCCCTCACACAACAAATATAGTTCAAAACCATCATTATCATTCCTCCTCTATTTTTCTAACAAGCTCTATCACAATTACATATAAAAGGCTAAACTTAAGTTCATTACTAGTAATCTCTCGTGTTCTCTAATTGAGGGTAAGAGAGTAAATATGTATACTTTTGCTTACATAATAGTTCATTTCATTTGGGTCAAATACCGTGATATTTGCCCTTATCAAACTTTTCAAATAAAAGTCATAATGTATCATGTATTCTTCTATTTTATCCATATGCATAAAACATTCATGCAACACAAAGACGTCAAATTATCTCCCTATATTCATATATTTTCTAGCATGCAACACGAAAAAGAAACTTTTTCTTAAGTAATTATATTCCAGCTAAACTCTTGTATAGAGCTACTCTCACTACAGGAAAACCTGTTATTACCGGCGGACGGAATCCGCCGGAAACAATGCCCAATCCGACGGAACCGTTAGTTTCCGGCGCATGTTCCGGCGCAAATATCTCCGCCGGTTTATGGTGCGTCGATAATTTGGTTCCGACGTATAATTTGCGCCGGAAACATTTTCGGCGCAGTTTCCGACGCATTACCGGCGCATTACCCGGTTTGTTTGCCGACGTGAAGAATATGAGAATTCCGGCGCCCAATGCGCCGGTATTTACCGTCGTATTATGCGACGGTAATTAACGACGGATAAGTCGCCGGAGTTGCGCCATCGAAATTCCACGGTTATTTTACGACGCAATTCTTGCGCCGATAATTACCGGCGGAATATCCGCCGGACTTGCGACGGTAATGGCCGACGGATCATATTCGCCGGTACGTACGATACACTTCGTTGTATCGTCTTTTCCGACGGATTACCGGCGCATCATCCGCCGGAAACCTGTAGCATTGACAAAAAAAAAATTGCCTTCCCAGCCAACAATCCCATTTCCACACCTGCAAACCTATCAATTCTAACACATACAAGTTCCACAACAGGTTCACAACAGTTCCACAACTTCACAATAATTTATAACAGTTTCACAACAGTATTAATATTTAAAATCAACTGATAACATCATATTAAAAGTAATTGTCCAATAACATAAGTTCACATAAAAATACAAGTTTATTTCAACTAAATTACACTACTCTGACTCCGTCGACTCCTCCTCAGGTGGAGCTACGTCTTTTCCACTCAGTTTCTCCCTCATCTTGCGCATTTCATCCAGCAACTGATTGTGTTGCTCCGTACTTGTTTGCACCTGTGCTTGCAGCTGAGCTTGAATCTGTGCTTGCAGCTGAGCTTGCCAATCAACTTGTGATTTCCTTACTTGTTCTAGCTCAGCTTGAAGGGCAATTATTTGTTGAGCTTGTAAGGACTCATGCGAACTGGATGCGAAGCTGGATGCAGTAGAGGAAGTCATCCCCTCGTATGCCTGAGCTTGCGCACCTAAGCCATATACTCTACCATGCTGCATTCCTCCGACGGCCTGCGACCACATGCGATACTCAGAATACTCCACAGAGCCGCCAGAAGAGCCCTCACCTGATGCGGCATGAGTCTCTCGAATCCGTGTATATTCCTCCTATGAAAATCGAATATAAGTATATATATAATTAAACTAAAACTTATAAAATATCAAATATTTATAAAAATATACTTACATGGGCCTTCCTTGCTCTCTCATCAATCCATTGTTGATCCTCCTGTCGCTTATGAGTGCGACTATGCAATTCCACAGGAGTTGGTTCTCTACCAAGTGACGCTTTCTGTTACAATTAAGAGAGTTTTATCAATACTAATTATTAAAAAATAATTTTAAAAATAATTAAAATTCATTACCAAACGACGCCTGTGCTCAGTATGTGGAACGGAGCCTCCTGTATGAAGTGCACTACCTAAGCCCCCAACATCAGAAGCTCTGTTCTGTCGATTTTGATCCCTCCTCCTAGTGTACTCTTCGCTGCCCCAAGCTGCATTCAACTCAGCCCATATCTCCTCTCCAATCCACAATGGTCGCTTCCCAACCTTTCTAACATCTGTGAACATGTCGCGCATCCGAGTAGAGCCACGCTTCTCAAAATTCTTTCTAATCTTGTCATTGTGTTGGGGCAGCCAACAAAACTCTTTCTGCAATAAAAAACAATCATTTTACCTTAAGTAAGAAAGAATAAATCATTTAACATAAAAACAAAAACACAGAAATACCTCAAACTCTCTAAACCACATCTCCCGGACTTCTTTTGGGACTTTCTTCCAAGAAACATAAGGAGCGTCAAACCTGCTCCGTATGATGTCCCGTATTTTATGTGTTGGTTGTTTTGATGGATAGAACCTACAAAAATAAAGTTATGTAAAACAAATATAAAATATAAAATAAAACAATTAGTTAGTTTAAAAAAAAGTTACTATACGTACGTGTCACCCTCAGTTGCTATCAACATTCTACCATCTGTCTGTTGCTCTGCTGCAGCTGCTGTCGAAGGTCCAGCTGCTGTCGAAGGTCCAGTTGTAGCAGGCTGATGGGGTGGTGGGGGATAGTATGGTGGAGCATATGGTGGAAATGGATAAGTAGGAGGGGCACCAGCATAAGGTGGGGGTGTGAAGTATGGGTAGAAAGGAGTAGCCTGCCCGAGATCTGGTGAAGGAAATCGAAGGTCCGGTGAGTAGAACTGCGGGCTACTGGCTCCAAGAGTGGGTAAAGGCTGTGTAGCAGGCTGAGGCTGTGTAGCAGGCTGAGGCTGTGTAGCAAGCTGAGGCTGTGTAGCAGGCTGAGGCTGTGTAGCAGGCTGAGACTGTGTAGCAGGCTGAGCCGAGGTGGTCTCCTCAGTACGTAGTGACCTATGTGGTCCAGTTGTAGTCTTCTTAGTGCGCCTGTTAAAAATATTTTTTATCAACCCTCTATTAGGCTGCTCCTCACCTGAAGCCATCTGCACATAAATAAAAAAGAAATATTAGAAATATGAGTTATAACAGAAATGAAAATTAACGCAGTGCAGTAGCTAAAAAAAATGGACTGAAGTAAAATACAGGTAAGTAAAAAAAACGGAGTGCAGTTGTTATAAAAAACAGTGAAGTAAAATACAGGGAAGTAAAATAATTTACCTTATGTTGTTAACTCATCATTTGTTGATTCACTTTCATCAGATGATACACTCCTAGCACAATCAGATTCATCATCACTTTCCTCTATGTTTAGATCTACCTCCTCTAACTGCAACTCGCTCTCATTATATCTGATTTGGTCATCTACATTGATTGGGAGATCTTTTAAATTAGACATAAACTCTTCTTGGTGTGCTGTTGGTATCGTACTGGTTTTCTCAATTACTCCCCTTGGTTTAGTCTTCATAACTACCAGCCAATCCTGTTTGCCTCGTATTCCGCTTGGATAGTTAGCATAATAGACTTGAGTTGCCTGACTAGCAATGATGAAAGGATCAAACTTTGCATATCTCCTAGCCCGCTTTACTTCTGTTATACCGTAAATTGGATGAACTTTCGTGCCTCTATTTGGTACTGGATCAAACCATTCACAATTGAAGAGATACACAATATTCCTCATACCGGGATATTCAACCTCTAATATTTCTTGTAATACCCCGTAGTATTCAGAATCATCGCCTGTATGGGTGTTCCCTCTTACACATACGCCTGAATTTTCTGTCTTCCTACCTTCACACAAATTTTTTGTTTGAAATTTATAACCATTTACCTCAAATATTTGATAGCATTTTACTAATCTATTTGGTCCCCAAGCTAACTCAGATAACCTTGAAAACTGGGAACTGTCTTCAGCGTGTACCTTTAAATGTGACATTGTGTCATTGTTACTAATATTAATTGCAGAAATAATTAACTCATTAAGTAATAATAATTATTCAGAATATGCCGTATTTTTGAACCAAGCAGTGAATTCTTTTTCCACTATCTTCTGGACTTCTCCTTCTTCTGATATACTAAGACCATCAATGAACCTCCTACAAATTCATATCTTGATTTTAGAAGAAAGTATAAAAGAGAACTAAAAATATTACAAAATGAAATCATACTTACTCGAGATACGGCTCAACTTCATCACAATTAAGCAAGATGTACAATGTGATAACTGTCATCTCTTTATCAGTCAAATAACGCACGGTGTTAGCGCCTAAAGGATCCCCAATTCCACTAAATACAGATATATTAGAGGATTTACCAACATTCTGAGAAGTTGAACTTTCACCTGGTTGAGATATTGTTTCAAAATAATACGAGCAAAACTGAGTAGTCTCGTATGTTAAATATGCTTCACAGATAGAGCCTTCGGGTCGTGCTTTGTTCTTAGCGGTCTTCTTAAGTTTATTTAAATATCTCTCAAAAGGATACATCCACCTATATTGAACAGGTCCACCAACAATAGCCTCATATGGTAAATGAATAGGTAGATGCTCCATAGAGTCAAAAAAGCCAGGAGGAAATATTTTCTCAAGTTGACACAAAATGAATGGAATTTGCTGCTCCATATGAATCAAATTCTCCACATTTAATTTAGAAGAGCATAAATCTTTGAAAAAGACACTTAACTCGACCAAGGGCTTCAAAATCTGATCTGGCAGATAACTGAAAGCAGTGGATAGTAGACATTACATGAAGATGTGACAATCATGACTTTTCAATCCAAATAATCTCCCTGATCTTATGTCAACACACCGGCTTAGATTGGAAGAATATCCATCAGGTACTCGTAGAGTCTTCACCCATTCACAAACTGCTCGTTTTTGCTCTAAAGTTAATGTGAATGGAGCTTTTGGTTTGAGGAATTTTCCCGCTCCACCATCCTTCAATTCCAAAGCTTTCCTTCTACAAATCTCCTTTAAGTCCATCCTTGCTTTTATATTATCTTTTGATTTCTCTTTGATGTCCATAACTGTATAGAAAATATTATCAAAAACATTTTTCTCTATATGCATAACATCCAAGTTATGTCTAATCAAGTTTGTTCTCCAATATGGCAACGACCAAAAAATACTTTTCTTGGTCCAATTATGGTAGACACCATATTCCGGCAATCTGAACTCAGCTAATCTTGGAGATTCCATTATGGTGGGCAAGAACTCTACTCTTTCAAAAATTTCTTCACTACTGAATCTTGGTGGAGGAGGAATCATCACCATTTTATTTTTAGTAAAAGCTTCTTTATTTCGCCTGAAAGGATGACTTTGAGGCAAAAACATTCGATGACAATCGAACCAACTGTTCTTCCTGCCATACTTTAAAGTGAATGATTTTGTATTTTCCAAACAATATGGACAAGCTAACTTGCCTGAAGTGTTCCAACCTGAGAGCATACCATATGCAGGAAAGTCACCAATTGTCCAAAGTAATGCTGCTCTTAGTGTAAAATTCTGTTTGGTGGAGATATCATATGTACTTACTCCTTCTTCCCATAATAAACTTAAATCATCAATCAGAGGTTGTAAGAATACGTCAATCTTTAATTTTGGATTATGTGGCCCTGGAATTATAAGTGACAAAAACATATAAGGAGTAGTCATACATAACTCTGGAGGAAGATTGTAAGGAGTGAGTATCATAGGCCAACATGAGTACGGTGTAGCCGACTGACTGAATGGAGTAAAACCATCTGCGCATAAACCTAATCTGACATTTCTTGGTTCTGCCGCGAATGTGGGATGTGTACGATCAAAGTGCTTCCAAGCCTCTGCTTCTGATGGATGTGTGATACCACCTTCTTGTGGAATGTGATCATTATGCCATCTCATATGTGCAGCAGATCTCATGGATGCATATAGCCGTTGTAGTCTTGGAATTATTGGAAAGTAGAACATCTTAATAACAGACACATCCTTCTGCTTTCTTCTATTTCTAGATTTGGGTTTAAATCTTGGTGCATTGCAATGACGGCATACAGTTTCTGCAATATCTTCTTTAAAGTATAGCATGCATCCATTGACACAACAATCTATCTTTGTGTATGTCAAACCAAGTTTCGAAACTAACTTCTTTGTCCGATATAGATCTGTAGGAATTAAATTATCTGTCGGATTGGTTTCCTTAAGCAGCCCAATGAATTGATTAAAACATTCACGAGCAACATTATATTCAGCCTTGATGCTTAACATCTTCACAGCAACAGATAATTCTGAGTGAGTCGTGCACCCTTTCCAGATTGGTTGCTGTGCAGCATGCAATAAATCATAAAAATTTTGTGCCTCCGTATTCGGTAACTCTTCATAAATTCCAGTTGCATCATGAACTAATTCCTCAAGATTTGGACGGATATTTTCAGCCTCAGCAACATTACTACTTGTAGAAGGACCGCATTGATAATCAAATTGTGGCTCATACTCACCATGACAAGTCCAATACCAATACCGTGGCATAAATCCTCTGCGATACAGATCAACCGTTACGTCATCTGGTTCTAGGATCACTAGATTTTTGTGTTTAGAACATGGACATCGAAACTTTCCTTCAGATATAAAGATCGGCAGCTGTTTCGCTTGCTGAATGAAAAAGTTCACCCCATTGATGAATTCATCTGTTAATGTCTTCCGACTTTGAGATAATCTGTTATACATCCAACTTCGTTGATTTCTAATATCCATAACCTATAAATAAGAGTAAAAAATTAATGGATTTATATATTTCTAATATCCATAACCTAAAATTATGTTACACTTATTAATGAATTGATTGCTCAAAGTCACAATCTCCTCACTAGGTCTACTAACCACTAAAGCAAAAAGATATGGAGTAATGCTGATCTCCATAATCCAACTTTACCTTCAACTCCCTCTCTAGTCTTATCAACAAGAAGAATATCATTAACCAAAAGCATGCACCAAGGTATATCCTAAAGCAAATGTCTAGTGATAACATCCATGACTAAAGCAAAAAGATATGGACTTAAGTTTACCTTCAACTCCCTCTCTAGTCTTATCAAAAAGAAGAATATCATTAAACAAAAGCATGCACCAAGGTATATCCTCTAGCAAATGTCTAGTGATAACATCCATGACTAAAGCAAAAAGATATGGACTTAAGCTTACCTTCAACTCCCTCTCTAGTCTTATCAACAAGAAGAATATCATCAACAAAAAGCATGCACCAAAGGTACATCCTCTAGCAAATGTCTAGTGATAACATCCATGACTAAAGCAAAAAGATATGGACTAATATTGATCTTCGTAATCCAAGTTTACCTTCAACTCCCTCTCTAGTCTTATCAACAAGAAGAATATCATCAACAAAAAGCATGTACCAAGGTACATCCTCTAGCAAATGTCTAGTGATAACATCCATGACTAAAGCAAAAAGATATGGACTTAAGCTTACCTTCAACTCCCTCTCTAGTCTTATCAACAAGAAGAATATCATCAACAAAAAGCATGCACCAAAGGTACATCCTCTAGCAAATGTCTAGTGATAACATCCATGACTAAAGCAAAAAGATATGGACTAATGTTGATCTACATAATCCAAGTTTACCTTCAACTCCCTCTCTAGTCTTATCAACAAGAAGAATATCATCAACAAAAAGCATGCACCAAGGTACATCCTCTAGCAAATGTCTAGTGATAACATCCATGACTTAAGCAAAAAGATTTGGACTAATGTTGATCTACATAATCCAAGTTTACCTTCAACTCCCTCTCTAGTCTTATCAACAAGAAGAATATCATCAACAAAAATCATGCACCAAGTATATCCTCTAGCAAATGTCTAGTGATAACATCCATGACTAAAACAAAAAGATATGGACTTAAGACAAATCCTACATGTAATCCAACCGAAAATGAAAAAAAAAACAAAATATACCTTCGAAGGATGCTCGGTCGGTCGAAGGATGCTCGGCGGCGCTCGACCAGGAGAGAGGGAGATGCTCGGCGAAGTCCGGTGACCGTCGGCGGCGAAGTTCGGTGACCGTCGGCGACGTCAATCCACGGCGAGCGACGAACGGCGACGGGCGAAGGAGGCGAGGTGAGAGAGAGTAGCGAAAAGAATGACGGCCTAGAGGGCTCCGATTCGCATTTTAGGGCTTTTAGCGGCGGACGTTCCGGCGGAACCTCCGCCGGTAATGTTACCGTCGGACAATGCGCCGGAACGTTTTCGTTGAGTTTAAATAAGCCGGCGCACAATCCGCCGGTAACGTGCGCCGGAACGTTTCCGCCGTAATCTGCGCCGGAAATAATCCAGGGCCCTTTTCACCGGCGTAATTACCGGCGCAATGGACGACGGTAAATTTCCGGCGTCAGTTCCGCCGGAAATAACGCCGTAAACTTTACGTCGCATCATTCCGCCGGAACCAGCGCCGTCAATACCGGCGCAAAAATATCCGCCGGAAAAGCCGACGGTAATCGCGTGTTTTCCCGTAGTGTCTCTCTTAATCATCAACAAAACTCTACTCATCCATATATTTCTATATATCAATTTGTTTCTTCCCGGATGATATTTGATTGTATGTTTTATCTCTACTAGCTAAGATGTGCTTGCCATCATTATAAAATCTAAAGGTTTAGCATAAATTTAGCCTTCGTTTGTGATAACTTCTTCACTGTTTTTTCAAAATAATTTTTTTAAAAATTATTTTAGAAAGTAATTAGCAATAGGGCTGCAAGCGAACCAAATGTTCGACGAGCTACTCGTTGTTCGGTTCGATCTAGGGGTGTAACCGAGCCAAGCTGGCTCGTGAGCTGGCTTGAACTCGACTCGTTAACGAGCTCGCGAGCCGAGCTTATCGAGCTTCGAGCTCGAGCTCGAGCCTATAATCGAGCTCGAATGATAAACGAGCTCGAGTTCGAGCTCAGCCCGACTCGACTCGAAAGCTTATCAAGCTACTCGATTATATTATATTTATAATATTATAATTTTTAGAAATATATAGGTTGTTCTCCAGGTTGAGAATCAAAAAGGAAGTTAATGTGCAGTTAGCAGATTGAGAAATCCCATGAATGGCTTCAACAAATGGCTTTACACTCCTGCCATTATAAAACTTTTTAATGCGTTGTATGATTCCAGGTCGTTTTTTTGTAATGATGATATGAAATGTAATTTGGTCAAATTTTTATATTATTGAAAGTTCTATTACTATATTTTTCAAGTTTTTATAGTACTTAACCATATAAAAATTTCAGTTGATAAGTTTATATTGATCAAATTTTTAAATAAATTTTTTTAAAGAAACATGATTGCTCATAATATATTGATTCTTCTACAACTTACATTTTTTTAAAAGAAATTAATAGTTAAAGTTCTAAACGTTTTATGATTATTTAAGTTATTTTTTTATTGTTGAGAACAAATTCTAATTAACTGTTAGAAGAAAAAGAATTCAAAAAAAAAGAAAAATTTGACTTAAAATTAAAGACTCATGCCAATTAAAAGGTTTAAAAGTTGAGTTCGAGCTTTCTAAACGAGCTCGATCTCGAGCTCAAGCTTTTAAAACGAGCTCGAGCTTTCGAGTCGAGCTCGAGCTTGATATTTTTTAAACGAGTCGATCTCGAGCCCATTAATCGAGCTCGAATTCGAGCTCGAGCTCGAGCTCGAGCTCATTAAGCATCAAACGAGTCAGGCTTGATAAGGCTAGCTAATACTCGACTCGACTCGACTCGTTTACACCCCTAGTTCGATCGAGTAAAGCTCGTTTGTGATCGTTTACTTAACTAAACAAACAAACGAACAATATTTTAAATACTCGATTCTTAAATAAACAAACTTGAACACTAATGCGTTCGACTCATTTATGTTCGCGAACAACATCATTTTAAGTTCGTGAACAAGCTCGACATTAAGCTCGATAAAAGCTCGATTCGTGTTCGATTTTGAACTCGTGAATAAGCTCAATAAAAATAATTAATATTTGATTTTAGAATTAATAAATATAAATAATATAAATATTTTATATTTATTATAATATAATGATATAATTATTGTTAAATAATAAAATTTAAAGTAAATAAATATTATAAATGTGTTTGTTCATATACATGTTCATGATCGAACATGTTTGTTTGATAGTTAAAAAATTTTGTTAAATATGTTCGTGAACATGCTTGATGTAATTGTTTGTTAGGAAACTCGATAAAGCTCGTTTGTTCAGTTAATGAACATCTAAAAGTAGAGCTCGTTTATAGCTCGTTCATATTTGTTTGTTTAAAGCTCGATAAGTACTAAACGAACGAACATGAACTGAACATGAACCAAACATAAACACTAATAATAAAGCTCGAACAAACATGAACCAAACTTGAACAAGCTGATATTAAATGAACACTCACATATTCGACCCGACTCGGTTGGTTTGCAGCCCTAATTAGCAAGTTGTCATAAATTAAATTTGCAATGTGATTTCTGTCACAGTGATTCGACCGGTACTGCTATAATATTAATATTAAATTCCAACAGCGCCAAGCCTGCATGCATGCATGCATAAATGGTCGAGCACGTAACTGTCACATAGCAGCAAAGCCACGTGATGACCTCATGCATCCGATCCATTGAGCATAATTTGGTCGGCAAGTAGCAGCAATCATTAGTGTAGTAGTTCGCAGCTTAGATTTCGTTTGTGACGGCTTTTTTATTGCTTTCTAAAACGGAATTTTAGTACAAAAATAAAAAATTTTATATTAAAACTCCATTTTAGAAAGCAGTAAAAAAGCCGTCCCAAACGAAGCCTTAGATTAGTTAGGTGCGGCTTAGCTTGGTGCTGAGGGTCCATGAATTTGGTCATATTCTAGCTAGGGTTAACTAGCTCAATCAATAGTGTTGTAGTTCACAGCTCCTCCAAGAATAGCAGGCGGAGAATAGGGGCAGAATCAGTCTTAATTAGTTCTAAGATGGCAAGTGACAAACTTATAAAAAATTAAAAAAATATATAATGCACATAATTGTTTTTCTGAAGGAGATTGAAGGCATAAGGTCCCAGACATTCTTCTTCTTTTTTATTTTATTTTATTGATATGTAACTTCTTTCCATCATAGAACTTTTTAAGCAAAAAATAGATAGTTTTAATAACTAAAAAAATTGTTCATCCACATTTTTGCCTTTTTAGAAAAATTTGGATCCAAAATACAAATAAATATATTTTTAAGTAAAACTCGAGAAAAAGAAGATCCACTTCTTGGTAATTAAAAGTAATTAGAAGTCAACTTAAGACGGCTTCAATAACTATATTGAGGTTAAAGAAAGGGGGTTCTTAAGCTAAAGAAGATTCTAACATAAGAGGCTCTCCTATAAGTGGAGTAGAACATTCCAATTTCCAACTAAACAAGCATCACTACAGGAAAATCGTCAATTAATTACCGGTGACACTTTCCGACGGTTTAGATGACTTTTCAGATGATTTTAAAAATTATCAGCAATTTCCTCGCAGTTCATGCATGAAAAATCCATCCAAATTTAAAAGAAAATATGAAGATAATTTTATTCAAAGCATTTTTCACATTTCACTTAATAGAACTAATATTTCTATGCAAAGATATTAGTGTAGATATGAAATGGACAATCATTGCTACTATGCATTTCTAAATTTCAAATCGACTGTGTTATGCTGAGCTACAAAATGATCGAGCTAGGCTGGCTGATATAGGCTTAGTTTGAGATAATTTTCTTATTATTTTTTAAAATAAATTTTAATTACAAAACTTTTTATCTAATTTCGAAAAAAAATTTATAATAAAAATTTACTTTAGACAATATAAAAAAGTTTACCCAAAATGCTAAGCCTTAAACACAAAAAAAAATTCTATTAATGGGTTAATTCATATAATTACTAAAAACACCGAAATTTTTTTGTCTACAACTATATATTGACAATAAGTTTTTATCATAAAATCCTACGATATATGTACCACCATGACTTATTGCATTTATTTATAAAATAGAATAAACTAAGATTTATTAAGGATAATTTTCTTATTATTTCAGTTTTTTGGCTCATAATTATAATTTCTATTTAATTATTATTATTTTATTATTTAAAAAAATTTATAGTAAAAGTTATTATCTATAATAGTTTAAAAAATATATTATTTCTATAATAATTTTACAAATAAGAAAGAAAATTAATTCGATCGAGGTCTGAAACTACTAAGACTTGATTTGAAATTATTTTTTTACTGGTTTTTATAATAAGTTTTTAATTTATTTTTTTTTAATATCGAAAAAAATAATGATAGAAATTGATCTAAGGGAAGCTATGACTTTCATACAAATTTGAAATAAAAAAATAAAAAATAAAAAATAAAAAAGAAAAGTTTGACAGCATGGGCCCACCGATTGGACGCCCATCAGGCTCAGTCTGTTGGCGCTATGGCCTAATAACGAATGCCATACTGTAAGGCCCACTTAGGTCTGTAGCTGGGATGGCCTCAATGTCTGGTAGTACATGCAGCCCGTTGGAACCACCAAAAGCCAGCCTCTTTTTTTCCTTTTAATAATTATCTACGACTTAGCTTTAGTAGTTGTTAAGGACTAATTTATTATTTATATAATTTAAAAAAAGTTTAGTTCATTAGTTATTTATCTACTTAAGACCAAATTGACTTACGAGTCAGCTTGACTCACACTGAAAGCCTTAACCGAAAGGCTAAAGTCTTTCAATTGATACATGTTGCAGACAATATCATCAACAATAAGGTTGCTATACATAATTGATGCAAGTCATTGTCTATAAGATTGATGCATGTCGTTGGCGCCAAGGTTTATACCCGCCAAATTTATCATTTGTTGTAGTTCATAATATTGTTGTACGTCAACACCAATCCAACCGGCACACACATTATTGATACCAACTTCAATTCTCGATATTAGTAATTGATCAAACTAGACATTTTAGTCTCGAATATCCTCTTTTTAAAAGGGAATGATATAATAAATCATAAAAGATTTAATGAAATAACTCCAACAGTTTAAAACTCCTCCAACTATCATGGATTTTATCATTCCCAATTCATTTTTGCTATATTGTATCAATATATTCTGAATTATGAGGAAGAATGTTATTTATAATTAAGTTATTATTGTATCCTGGAATATTCACGGTGGTAGAGAAATATAAAGTTTAACGTCTTAGCTTTCTACGAAGATCCAGCACGTATACAGATAAAGGAGAGATGGTGCAGTATTTATAAGAGACACCAAGATTTTTATGTGAAAATTTCTAAAAAGGGGAAAAACCATGAGGTCTCGCCCAATTTGAATGAATCCACTATTATTTGCAGTCTATTACAAATGACGTCATTCCTTGGGGGAAAGCCTTGGCTTGATGTAATAAATACACATCATATAAAGTGAATTATATGATGGGACTTGAAAAGATCACTATTGATATATTTGTTTGGTCGGCATAATCATAATCGGCGGGCGACAGAGGTCAAAAAGCCCATTTTATGGCGATGAAGATCAAAAGAATCGTAGTCGGCAGCGATAGAGGTCGGAAGAATCGTTGTCTTGTGATGGAGGTAAGAATGACCATAGTTCGACGGAAGTCTGGTGTTTGATAGAAATCTAGTAACGAGCGGAAGTCCTGTATTGGATAAAAGTCAGACAAAAATTTGATGACAGGCATAAGTCCAACAATGGGCGGAAGTTCGACGGATAGAAATCCGACGACGAGCTGAAGTCCAACGACGAGCTGAAGTCCAACGTTGGGTAGAAATCTAGCGACATGCGAAAGTTTGGCGTCAGATAGAAGCCCGACGAAAGTTCGACGTCTGGTGGAGGCCATATAGAAAATTCGGAGTTTGTCGGTGGCTGGGCAGAAGTCCGGTGTCACTTGGCGGCCGGGCAGAAGTCTGGTATCAGTTAGCGGCTAGGGGGAAGTCCGGCGGTGGTCGAGAAAGAGTCTGGTGTCAAGAGAACTCTTCTTTCTCTCCTAATCATTCTCTTCTTGCTTGGGCCCTTGGGCCCCCTTCCTCCTCCCCTCTCCATGAGAAATAAATGGTCTATTTATAATTTGCTGAGAGTGACATGACCAGTAAATAGGAGGAAGAACGAGGCTAATTTGTAAGTGGTTTGGATGGACGACAGATGTTGAAACCCTTGATCGTGGAGTGTTTATTGGGCATTTTAATATCTTAATGATATCAAAATTTGATGATCTTAAGCTCATTGGATTCATCTCATCAAGCCACATGATTCGACTATAAGCATGTCACATTTGGAAACTGTTTGGTAATTCAAATTGTGGATTGAACCTTCCAAAGGCGCTTTGGGTCTTTGATTTAGGTGTTGTTGGGTTCGTATTTTCGAGACTATAAGTTTGCTGAAATCAGAGTTCAGAAGGTCTCTGATTTAATTTTTGAAATTTCCAAATTGATTTTGCTTCAAGATTCGTGCCCAATAAAGATAATTTTTTGATGATATATCAGTTATATATATATATATATATAGAGAGAGAGAGAGAGAGAGAGAGATAATAATTTTAATTTATATTGATCCTATAATTTTATTTCTTTCACATTTTTTATATAGAAAATGAGAGCATGTAAAGCTTTATTCTTCTTCTTTCTTTTTATAACTATTGGGAATAAAAAACATGCATGTTTTTTACATGATAAAAGAGATTTTAACAAGTCATAAAAAAGAGAGTATTTAATGTCATCTTAGCTTTAATAAATTCAAGCACACGCGATCAATGATCTCTGATTTTTATATGAAAAAATGTATCAATGTCTTATTATTATTATTTTGTTTAAAACCCATTTTAAATATTTATATTACTAGTTATAATAGTCTATAGGGAGAAGGAGATGGGCTAAATCTAACTGCACTTATGACTCTCTTTCTTCTTGTGGATGTCAAAGAAAATGCAAATAATCGTCAAGAACAAGTTGGAATCCCAATCATTATAAAAAAAATTAGGGGTGTCAATTTTTGACACGACCCGAACCCGACCCGAAAAAATCCGGGTTCGGGTCAACCCGAACCCGAAACGGGTCGGGTTCGGGTTGAACAAATCAACCGGTTTTAAAAACCGGGTCGGGTTCGGGTTGACCTAGCAACCCGAAAATGATCCGAAAGTGACACGAAAACTCATATTTGACCCGAAAACCCGAGATTGACCCAATTTTGACACGAAAATTGAATATTGACCCGATTTTGACCCGAAAAATAGCAATTTTAGGTCAACTTCGGGTCATTCGTGTCGGGTCGGGTTGACTCGGACCCGAATCGGGTCGGGTTCGGGTCTGGAAACCCGACCCGTTTTTAAAAACGGGTCGGGTTCGGGTTGACCCGAACAGTGCCGGGTCAGTTTCAGGTTCGACCCGAACCCGACCCGCTGATCCGAATTGACACCCCTAAGAAAAATTAAGGCTTTGTTTGGGACGACTATTTTATTACTTTTTAAAGTAATTTTTTTGTATGAAAATTTTTAGTTAAATATTTTTTTATGCTAACAATCTATTTTAAGAAGCATCATAAATATATATTTTTTATAATTCTAAGCTTTATGACCATTTTGCATGTTCATAGTACCACCAATATTAATAATTGTATAAATTTAATTAAAAAATTATCAAAAAATTTGATATATTTTCAGTTGATCATTTGTTGATATATTTACTAATTATTTTGGTGGATAAATTTTGTCAATATCCTATTCAAAATCAAAATAGAAATCTCACCCTAATCTAATTCCTTCATTTTAGCAATCCCTTTGTGTGAGGGCATTCCTTTGCCGGCTCGCTCCTGAACAAAGCTGTAATCATTGATTTCATCATTGCTCACTATCATCAATCATTGCTCGCCATAAATGTTATCATTTGTCATACCTATCTCTCATTCATTATCATTCACAAGATTCAAACTTTGTAGTCTTGCCCCCAGAAGATAGTGGGAGGAATTTTTTTTACGTAATGTGTGTGTGAGAGGGAAAATTATTATGTCCGGTGTATGGATTCATCCGGACACCAATCCCGACGCACCACATCACTCAAATACATCAGGACCTGATGTCCTGATGTATTTGGGTGACATGGCGCATTTGTATTGGATGCCCGGGTGTCCGGTGATCGGACGTAATAATTCTCCGTGTGTGAGAGAGAGTGTGTGTGAGATATTATAGGAAATTAAGGTTTAACATTTCCTTAATTTCAAGCATCAAATAATTAATGAGCCTTTAATGTTGTTTCTTTGAAATTGAAGATTTGCATTACGTGTTAGGAAACGATTAATCAAACACAAAAAGAAATAAAAAAACATAAGCGAACATAAAAGATTTATATAAAAAATTCAAATATGAGAAAAACCACAGGGGAAGAGGGAGAACAAGCAAAATTCCAAAAATATCTTTACAACCAAAATTTGTTCTGGGAACACTGTCCCGGAAAACCCCATCGGGAGCACTGCCCCTTGACCCTGTGACCTAACCGAGTAGGTCAAACCTCGCCAGGGGGAGCTGTCCCCTTGGACCCCTAATATATCTGTGAAGCGTACGACCGTCAGGGACGTCAACCAACAAAGGTCAAACTAAATTCGTGGCAACTCCAATATAATATGGTAGTTTTTTATGTATGTGATAACTTCATGGTATATTTAATAATATTATTTTGTTTAAATCTTTTGATAAGTGATCAACTTAAATTAAAATGTCTATGTAAACTGTAAACCGAAATTTTTTTTTGAAGATTAGATGTAATATCCATCGAGAACATGCTAATGGTCATAACAAAATAATAAATTCAAGCACTTAATAATATGACATTATCATATCAACCAGAACTCAAATTGAGTGTTGTGCTCCAAGAGGGGCTATTGAGAGCTCTCTGAAGCTCTTAGGAGGACTCTTCTATAGTGTCTATATATCGGCAAATTATTGCGTCCAGTGTCCGGATTTGTCCGGACATCAATCCAGACGCACCACATCAGCAAAATACATCGGGTCCTGATGTATTTGAGTAATGTGACGTATCCGGATTGGTTGTCCGAATGTCGATCAGGTGACTGGATGCAATAATTAGCCCTATATATCTCTCTCGAAAGTTTCTTTTAGGTGCCAACATTCTCTAAAATTCTCCTTAAAAAATCCCATCAGTGTTTTCTCTCAAGAAGTCTAATTCTTAGCATGTTCATCTTGGAATACTCTCGAATCATCTCGAGAGTTTTGAAAATCCTCTCACATAACACAATTTTTCTACTTGAAATAAACTCCATGAACCCAAATTAAAGCTTGCGCAACATCCTTCTCGTGCAAGTTCCAAAAAAAAATTCATGATGAGATCTAGCAAACCCAACCAAAATTGTCAAACAAATCTTCATAAGCTCGTCATGGAGCATATTAATTATTCTAAACTCTTTCACTTATTTTATTTGTTTCTATATTTAAGAAACCATATGTGTTACCAATAGTAATAATAAAGGAAGATCCAAAGTAAGAATAAAAAAAAAAGTAACAAATATGACCTTAAATAAACGATGAAAATCTTTGAGAAAATTTATATAATCACAAAAACTATATATCGATAAGTAGTAATAATACATTTATAAAGTCCCCAAACCTTATCAATAACATATGATTTGATCATAACATCAAAGCACATATATTTATATTTATGTAGATTTTTATTAAACAGAAGAGATAGAAATTAAGAGAGAGAGAGAGAGAGAGAGAGAGAGAGAGAGAGAGCTAATTAGTTAACGGAGATCGGAGAATTTGGATTTGATCCACTTGAAGCTTGATCGGACGGAGGATTTGAGCTTTCCTTCCATGGTAAAGACGTTGTAGGAGGCCACACGGCGCTTCCGCTTTAGCTCCGGGTCGCTTGGGCCCGACCTCGGCCCGTTGAAGCTGTAGGAGTTGTTCTTTTCGGGCTCATCGTCGTACCCGAAGTTCGTGCTGTAGCCCGCCGACGGGAACGACCGGCTCTTCTCCATCTCTCGCGATCTCTTTAGCCTCTCTGAGAGAGAGGGAGAGAGAGAGGGAGTGCGTGTGTGGTGGGAGAGAAAGGAGAAGAAGACTGGCAGAGAGGTAAATAGAGGAGATTATTAAGAAAATATTGGGACTCGATTTTTTTTTTTTTGACAAAACAGATAATATATTAATATAATAAACAAGGTTACACAGTCAAGAGTAAACAGAAAAAGGAGAAATACAATGAAGAGAGGACTCAGTATTCGGTCGAGGCTTCCAGTACCCTCGAAACCTCGAATGGACCATCCAGTTAGGTGAATAAGGGTCCCTAAAATCCAGCAACTCGAAGAGATTCACTGAAGGTTGCCACCACAAGGTGACGAGGATACGAGCCTCAGCCACATCATAGTCCAAATCCAACTCGATGCAAAACCGATTGAAAATATAGCAAAGGGGAGAAAAGAAGACAGCAACTATCTTCTCCTCCGGCCCCACCCCCCTCCCCCCCCGGAAACGCCCACGAGTAGCGGCTGAACAGACAGGTTGATCCCGAACCAAATTAAAATCATTACCAGGGTCGGATCCACTAAAAAAATCAGGAGATGCACCACATTCTGAAAATTCAGATTCCGATTTTGATTTAAAATTTTATTTATAAACTATATAATAATAAAATTTTAGGATGATTTTAATGAAAATTGGGTTAGAATTTATACTATTAGAGGCTCAAAGGACGACAAATTTTAATTTTAATTTCTTTTATTTGAGAGAAATTTCGGCTCAATTTTAAATTTATGAAAATAACTTTAAAATTTTAATCAATTACATAAAAAATTATAAAAAAAAGCATGGCAAAGGGAACATGAAGTGGTGAGTTCCACGTGTGCGATGCCTTCGGCTTTTTCTCTTTCATGCTTTCGGCGTTATCCTTTTTTTTTTAGGGTTTAGGAAAATTATTAAATTTATCAACTTAGTCATGCGAAATGCATGGCATGGGTTAAAGATTAGTTTTTCTTAATAAATATTTTACTTTATATAATTTATTATTATTTTTTAAATTTATTTTAAATAATTTTTTATTATTTTATGAAGTAAATATTTAATATAAAAAATCTAATTTAAAAATTTTTATATTATAAAAAGCAAAAAATCGATTTATATATTATAGGAAAGATTCAAGGATGTATAATGGAGTTTTGATAAATAATATCATTTCTCTTAATCGGTAATATTTTTTTTCTACGTCAATTATATTTTTAATTAATTTAAAATATATTATACTTGTATTAAAATAAATTTAATGAGAGTATATGGACTGAGAATTTTTCCTACATTATCCATTAGTAAAGGTTTTAATTAGTGGGCACGGTGTAGGCAAAAAATTCAAATGCCGTCATTGTCAGGAATAGACCACTTACTTGTTCAATGGCCCAAAGTTTCAAGTGGCAAAAAATGACAGTAGAAATATAATTATATTTTTAAATAATAATAATAAATATTATTATTATATTCCTTTTTCAATAGAAAAAACAACATTTTAATTTAAAACCAATTTAAGGATATTAGGGGTGTAAGTGAGTTTGGTAAACTCGTGAGCCAGCTCTAATTTAACTCAATAAATAACTCGTGAGCCAATGAGTCATGTGTGAGTTAATCCGGACTCGAGATATTAGCCAGCAAATTTGTACATATAAAACACAATTAATAGAATTCATTTAAAATATATTAGCATTCATTATATAAATTATAAAGATGTCGAAAATGATTAAAAATTAAAACCCCACTTTCGTCTGTTGAGTGATTATTTATTATTATTATTATTATTATTCTAATTTATCATTTTATAAATTATTTTATCATAATAATTATTTTAATCATAATAACTTTTTTGCCTTCATAATAATAAGCTGACTCATGAGTTGTGAACCAACTCGAATTCGGGCTCAAGTTCAAAATCAAGACTGACTTGTGCTCTATTTTTTCATCTTACACTCCTAAATGCTCACAAAAAAAATTGAATAAATAATAATAATAAATTATATTTGAATTTTGTGAGTGGCATAAAGTTTTTTATTTTACTCCATAGATCGTCGAAGATTTTTTTTTTTTATAAATGAAATGAGGGAAAAAAATAATTACCTAACTTGAGCTTATTATTATTAAAAATCATTGAACAAAAAAATAAAATCTACCAAGAAAGCGTGCGTAGTGGTGTAGTGCATCCACCACCAGCTTTCTTAGCACTACAGATGTGGAAGTGGCGCACAGCATTTGTTTCACATGGGCATGTGGGGCCATACTTTCTCCACCAAAATTTAAATGATATAATTATATTTATAATTTTTTTACAAAACTCTCATCCAATTATCTTTATTTTTTTCCTAATATTTTTAGAATTATATATTGCTCTCCTTAAAAGAGAGACATCAAACAATATGCAAGTCTTGCATTTGTGTTAGTAGACACCGGAGGTCATTTGTTTGGTATGTGTAAGGTGATAGGGGTGTCAATATTTGACACAACTCGAAAATTCGACTGGAATCCCACCCGAAAATTTCGGGTTAGGGTCAACCCGAACGCAAAACGGGTCGGGTTCGGGTTCAACATTTCGACCCGTTTCAAAAATCGGGTCGGGTTCGAGTTAACCTTTTGACGCGAAAATCCGATTTTGACCCGGCAACCCGAGATTGACCCGAAAAAGATGAGATAGACCTACTTTTGACCTGAAAATTAGAAATTTTTTGTTGGAAACCGGTCATTCGGGTCTTGTCGGGTTGATCCGGACTCGAAGCGGGTCGGTTCGGGTTAGGAAAACTGACCCGTTTTCAAAAACGGGTCGGGTTCGGGTTGACTTGAATAGTACCGGATCAGTTTCGGATTCAACCCGAACTCGACCCGTGACCCGAAATTGACACCCCTATAAGTTGATGGCCAATAATGAACGTTTCAGAAAGGGCAATATCGAACGCTTGAATTTGATTGTTCTTCTATAATGGGTGAGACTATTTGATTGTGAAGGTTTGTGTCGGACATTGATGGTTACAAGATGTGGGCATTACTTATTAGTACATTTTATGAGAACCAAGTTATGAAAACCAACTTGTCCCAGCGGTTTGTGTGTGTATGAAAAGCCAAGTTATGAAGTAACTTCATTTGGGAGCATTTTGGTGTTGGAAATTGAGCACTATGGTGCTTAGGAGGACAAGATGGGGTGTTTTGGGGAGACTCCAACAAATGGAAGGAAAACGAAGCACTTATTTGGAGTTTTTGTCAAGGGATTAATCATCCATGTTTCTAGTAGAGAGCCATCTTAGAACTAGGCGAAATTATTACGTGCGGTCATTAGACTCCATCAGGACACGTCATGTCACCAATACATTATGTACCACTATGTATCTAATGACACGACAAGTCCTGATTGACCTCCATATCATCCGGTGATCGCACGTAGCAGTTTCTCTAGGTCTAGGGTACTCTTTATCTAGTAAAAGCTTATAGAAAAGCGTTTTTGTTTGGGCTACAACATTAAGGTGTTTTGGCTACTAGGGAGAAGAAGAATTAATCCTGACATAAGAAAATAAATTGAAGTATAAGTATAAATTTAATGTAGGCAAAATAAATAAATAAATAAAATACAATATCAACCTTTAAGTTTTATTATTAAAATTTAAAGATTGAGATTTAGGCTTCGTTTTGGACTGTTTTTTTATTGCTTTTTAAAACAGAGTTTTAGTACAAAAATAAAAAAAATTTGTACTAAAACTCCGTTTTAGAAATCAGTAAAAAAGCAGTCCCAAACGAAGCCTTAGGCTTTGCTTGGGACGGCTTTTTTTCTTCTTCTTAAAGTAGCTTTCTAGAAAGCTGTCCCAAACAAAACCTTCCTATTAGGTGAATCAAAAGGTGCTCTCTATATAGTAGTATAAATAATATAAATATATATTAAATTAATTGTCCATTTTAATAATTATACCAACCAATTAAAAAGTTATTCTAATTGTTGATTTTTTTTTTTAATTCATTATTCTAAATATCTATTTTTAAACTACATAGGCAACTTCCAATTACAAATTCTATTTAAATTTATTATGAATGAGCTGGCAATTATAGCTTTGTATCATCCACCAATCAATTTCAGCGGCGTCACGTAAAGGCAAATACCCACAAAATTAAATTAATGTAGTTATTAAAACGTTATAATATAAGGAGGATTAATTACATCACCCGAAGAGTAAAGAGCCATAGTAAATAAATTTGGCAGATAATTAATAAATGATCAGCTAAACATTATCGAAAAGGAGTTACATAATTAACTAAGCATTCATTTAAGATTTTTTTTTATTTGTTATATTTATTAATATAAAGTAAAAATATATTTCATATTCCAAATAAATATTTTTTATTTATTTTTGTCATATACCTCATACGGCAATAATCGTGCGTAGCATCAGTGGTTGACGGTAGTAGTGATCGATACCTATAAATTGGATTAATTATTCTGTGCGGAGACCAACCAGAATGCGTCACGTCAACTCGATACTGTTCGGTACTACTGACGTGAAACAGTCTGGTTGATCTCCGAACTGTGTTCTGTGTCCGACCTCCACTCATAATAATTTCTCTATAAATAGAGTTAGTGGTGTTTAGGTAATTTTCATTAAGAAAATGAGTTCTATCCAACTCTAAGCTTGAAAAATAAAAGATGATAAAATGTTCGGGATATGAACAGAGTGGTTCATTGAAATCACAATTGATTCAATCAACAATTTTGTAGGATTGATCGATTTGATCTGACTTTAAAAGTATTATTATATTAATAATATTTATTTTTCAAGAGATTAAAATACATATCCTTAAAATTTTTATAGATTTATATATTTAAGAATAGTTTTTTATTTATATAATATTTTAATATTTAAATTATAATAATGATAGTTCTTGATGTTATTAAAAATTAAAATATTATATAAATAGAAATAAATAAATTTTCCAAAAAAAAAAAAATAGAAATAAATATTTATAAGTTAAATAAATATAATTATGAAATTTCCGCTGCTTTTTCCTATCTGTCCCACGTTCCCATACAGATCACCGCTCGCTTCGCGTTCGTTCTTCTTCTTGCTTCTCCGGAGCTCGTCTGCGTGCTTTGGACGCCTCTCCCATGCAATCAAGCTCTCAGATTTAATGGTGGTCGCGACTCGTGAATCGAAGCTACCATTTTTCCCCTTAACGCCTCCCTTAAAGGAAAGGAAGCACGCGGAAGAGACGAAGAGGGGGAGATATAGAGGATGTTCAACAGCATTCTTGGCTCTAAGTTCTCAAACAAATGGTAAGCAGCTTGGTTGTGGATTTGGGGGAAGGTTTTAGTTCCATGGATTTGTGACTGATTTTGATGTGTTTACAGCAAGCATTCGGTGAAGTGCATCAAGTGCAGGATAGAGACGATCCGGAAAAAGAAGCATGCGATGGAGAGGTGCCTTAAGAGGGATGTTGCAGATCTCGTGTCCATTGGCCACGATGCCAAGGCTTTTGGCCGGGTATGGCTCCGGCTTTTCATTTCTTTCTGTTTCTTGCTGCTGGATATCTCTTTCTATTATTTGAATATCTTCATTTTAGTTTGCATTTTCTATTGATTAATGCACTACCTTCTATTTTCTGTTTATGGCCGCCTCGAGTTCGAAGTGCGGCCTTTGTGTTCCTTGGATTATTGGTTAATCTTCTTGAATTTTTTTTATCTCCTAGGATTTATGATTCAACATTTCTGTAACTTTATTTCTACAGCTCTTTATTTTTATGCTGTGTATCTATTTGGCAGATTTATGTGAATTCTCTCAATTCAAATCATAAGAGAATTATGAAGCTGGACAGAGCATTGTTGCACTGATTGTATTCGATAAAAATCCAAACCTTGTTTATTGTATTCCTTTGAAGTACGTTACTTTGGAAATAGTTAAAGATGGGCATAGAAATATCTTTATGAAGAAGCTTAGCATGGAAAACTGTCAATGTAGTGGGGCAGTAAAATATGAATTTTTTCGGTTAGAGCCGTGACCCATTGGTTGGCAGCTGGTACATCAATATATATATATATATATATATATATATATATATATATATATATATATATATATATATATATATATATATATATATATATATATATATATATATATAGATTGCTAATTCTTCATTAGTTAAGGTGTGCACTCATAATCTAGGACTAATTGATCCTTTGGAAGCTGTACCTGGTATGCCTGCCCTTGCTAATCCTTCACCCTCGTCATCTACACCTATTATAAATAAGATGGATATTGATCCTCTTGCTTTTGAAGTCTCTCTGTCTCATATTGGTGAAAACATGGAAGATCATGATTTACTACTTCATCCTGATTTTGATTGGAGTTTTCAAAATGATGTTGCACTAGAAGATTGGAGGTTTCATGTCTTATTCACTAAACAAGACTATAATAAGAACAAAATTTATCGTCTCTCTCCTATTTTCACTAAGCTTCATGCTAGATGGGCCAATTGAGCTTGTACGCCATGATATCTTTAATTCTTTATTTTGTCTACGTTTCACATTCTGTCTCTTAAGTGTAAAATCATTCATCCACCTGAGCAATATATAAATGGCTCTTATATAACGATTGTAAGATATCATAAATAGTATGCTAGGCTTTGTGGTGGAGGCAACTGGTTGGAGCGAAGCATACAATATTGAAGGCTTGCCACAAACATGCGATAATCTTTAATTTTCTTCTTGATCCTATTAAATGACAATGAAAGGAAATTAGCAAAGTCCAAAGTTAGATATTGTATATTGGTGGATGATAGATTCACCAAATTGAAGTACCAATAGTTCAAAGCTCCAAATACTACTCTTGTTGAAATTGCTAAAGTTTAGGCTTTGGCTCATATACTAGAACTAATCTGGCCTTGGGAGGTATGACCAAGGCTTTCACTTAATTAAGGTGTATTTAATGTGGGAATGATCCTTGGGGTGTTTATAGAAGGTCACGATGTGGAGGGCCAATAGAAAGGTCGATAAAGTTTTCTAAGGATGGGTGGACATAGGGTTCCCTCTTTAGCTTTCAAATTAGGGTTAAGGCATGGACTGGGATTATGACATGGAATCATTTGGAAGGGTTGGGGGAATGTTAGGAGATATATTATGGAGTATTTGATTAATATTCAAAAGGTTTATGGGTGTCCAGGTGGAGAGAAACCGAAACTAAATCTTGAAAATTTTAGTTTGGTCGATTGGCGTAGTTTGACTTTGTTGACTTACATAATGATGCTAAGGGAACATGCAGGGTTTGTAATGGCTTGAGAATGTTAGATGGATGTGTGTAGATCAGATATGGAGTGAATGGTAGAAATTCAATAAGTTTAGATGGTGGAGGGGAGAGAACCAAAACTAGGTCACCAGGAAGCCTTCCTTCGTCGATTGTTCTTGGTTTTAGCTTTTACTTTGTGTGATGAGCGTAGTGGCTGGAAAATGGTGTGAGAAGGTTGTAGGAATGTAGGAGAATTATATGGTGTGAGTGGATGATAGATTTGAAGAGAAATCCATTAAAAGAAAGGAAGAAAAGAAAATACCTAGCTCTCCTACCAAGTAGAAACCAGAAGGGCCGACAACTATGTTCCAACTCTAGAGAATCAATTCTCTACTTTTTTTCTTTCCCAAAACACCTAATCTTCTTTTTCAACATTCCAATAATATTTAAAGCATTACATTAGTTCTACTATTCAAAATTAAAAAAAGTAATGAAAGGAGGGAAATTGAAAGCTAGCCAAGCCAAAAGTATGAAGGGGAGTGGAATCACTCCAATTTGCCTCCTATTAAGGATTGGCTAGCCTTGCCTGCTTCCAAATCAAGTTTAAAGTTAATTATAAGAGGGGGAATGCAATGTAAAAGCCCTTTATATGTAGAGAATGAATTGAAGATTGAATATTCAAAATTTAAAATTGTGAATTCAAGCTTTAATCATTATTATATTATATTTAATTTTCATATGGAGGAAAAAGTGTTAAGGCTTGAAATAAAAAATTATAAAATTTAAATTTTGAATTTCAAAATTTAATCATTATTACACTTTACCTAATTTTTACATCAAGGCTCATTGTTCATGCGTGGTTGATGATGATTATCTTGATTTTTAATCTTTGTGATGGGGCTATCTTATCTTTTATTCTGTTTTGGATTCTTGATCTTGATTCAGTGATGGGGCCATTATGATTATTCGTTTGATATTATAAATCATATGTGAAACCTCAAGTTTGAGTGTAATATAAACAACTTGTAATATGACCAAGTCTAGTTCAATCTGTGATGTGATCTGCTCGACTTGATTATAGCCCAACCCCAACTTGTAATATTCTTTTTAAATTTTTTGTTATAAAGTTTTAATACTTTTTAACTTGTAATATTCTTATTTTTAACTTTAGCTGCAATATTGAGCGCATCCTTCTAGCACTTTTTTCTTTAAGTATTTTATTCTCTGCATGCATGCTATAATGCCATTAACTTGGTGTGCTTACATCATTCAAGTATCGAGACTTAGACATACATTGTTCATGTGGTTATCTGCTTAATTGAACGAAGTATAATTTGCTCCTTCTGGTGGCTTTTTGACTTGTTATGTTTTTTCTTCATGCTTCTACAGATGGATGCTCTCCTTTTCGAAATAAATCAGACATCATGTTATGATATGATTGAGCAATGCTGTTGTTGCATATTGGAACATCTTCCAACCATGCAAAAGGAGAGGTATTCAAACTTTCTACTTACATAATTTGATTAAATGGCACCTTAGTCTTGGTGATTATCGAATTTTAAAGCTTGGTTTCAACTGATGAGTTAATTTCCAGTGGTTAGTGCCAAACTTTGTATGTTCACTAAGAATTTAATGACTTTGCTGACCCCACGTAGTGGGAAAGTGCCTATATAATCAATTAACACATCAGTAAGTTCACGATGCGCAAAAAGCTAGAAAGGCTGTCTCCTTTGATACAAATAAAGTAAAATTTAAGGCCCCCTCATAGTTTTTTTTCTTCATTTTAAAATGCAAACATGCCAAAATAATTCACTGCATGCTCTGCTGAGTATATTTATATGCATGGTGAAAGGAATTTAAATTTTACATGCTTTCAAAAGCCAAGAGCAAAATTTTTATGGAATCATTAATTAAGCTTGGGGAATCTTTTATAGTTCCCCACCATGTTTGAAATTTCAAAAGCCAAACATGGAGATTAAGCAACTTGAAAGTGAAGCATAAGGTTCAAAGTGTAAAGTGCTGAGCTTCTTAAACTTTTGTTTTTTAATTTCATAATAATCAACATATGTGAGAAGCTTAAATACTTAATAAAAATAGTAAATAGAAATATTCATAGGCTTATACTAAAATTTGAATAAAGAAAATGAATTACATTCATCGATATGTCATTCATTAGGTATAGTGAATAGCAACACTAAAATATAATGTTCTTGAGTGTGAGATCAAAAGCAAGGATGATGTAAAACAAATGAAATTATTGGTTGACACAATTGTCAATGGATTGTATATATATATATGGATAAATTTATAGTATAAAAAATAATTATGTAAATTGATGGAATGATTGTTTTGCATTGTTAATATTAGATATTGTATGTTGGAATTAGGGGTGCAAACGAGTCGAGTCGAGCTCGAGTCGGGAGGTGTTCGAGTCGAGCTCAGCTGTCGAAAATTAAGCTCGAGCTAGAACTCGAGTCGAGCTTGAACTCGACTCAACATAGAAAAAGCGAGCTCATCGAGCTACTCGTTGAGCGGGATATCGAGCGCCAGCGTCTGTCAACTTCGCCAACGTCGTCGTCCATCGCAGACGACGTCGTCGTCAAGAACCTTCTCGAGACTTTCGCCGTTGTCCGTCGTAGACGTCGTCCGCTTCCGCTTCCATTTCTGTTGTCCGTTGCAGACCTTCGCTAGCTGTCTTCAATGCCGTTGCCTTCGATGTCGTCGCCGAGCGTAACATTGTATTTTCCCGTCGATGCCATCCCATTGATGCCAAGCCTTCGATGCCGTCGCCTTTGGTAAGCGTCTGTCCGAGCGTCAAATTGGATTTTCCCGCTCTCCATTTTGATTTCCCGCTCCCAAATTGCATTTTCCGCCCGCTAGCTTGGTTGTCGAGCTGCTCGTCGAGTTGACGAGTAAAGTCCGAAGCCTGTTCGAGCTCGAGCTCGATAAGCCTTCGAGCTCAACTCGTCAAGCCGATTACCGAGCCGGCTTGACTCGGTTGCACCCCTAGTTGGAATAGATTCTTATGAGTTGTGTGAGAGAGAATTTTTTGCTCATCGTAGCTTTGGCATTTTGAGCTGATTGTTAAAAAGAGGAAATTTAATCTAGAAAATTTTTGAAGAAAAATATCTCCGATTCCTCGCACAGACGTAAGGATCCAATGTTCATCAATATTCTATGAACTAGTTGTTTGCCCTCAAGAGATTGTAGAGATGTCAAAACAATATTTCAATATGGTAATTGGATCAATGATGATGAATTGATAACAGTGAAGACACTATGTTTGTGGCCACACACACTGACTACAAGTGAGGTTGTCGGTGATCGATAACATTTTTAGGCAATATCAAAGCGAATAATGACATCATTAGATAGCTCAATGCTAGTTGTGGTATGCTGTTAGCAACATATATAAACAATGGGTTAGTAATGGCGCCTCATCGTTAGGAAAGATCATGCATGTCTTCTTCAATGAGTATTCCACTTATCTTCATCAAGGAGAATACCATCCATTGTTAATGAGCATTACATTTGCAATACTGGGTAGTAGTATGCGCCTTGAGTGAGTATCATATTCATTGTGGGTATGCTATCCCCAATGAGCATGACATTTGTCACAGTGAGCAATAGAAAAAGTTAAGGACTTGTGCAAGGTGTAAAATCGGGCTGGACAATGAATTGGAAGGAGAGGTTGACGGTTCGACTGGGGTTGAATCAAATGACGTGATAAATATTTTTTAATTTAAATATAATAATTAATATAATAATTATACATTCATTTCAAATATTTGACAATGAATGCAGGATAACCTTTAAGAGTTTCTTCACGTGACAAACTCACCAAATTTATGAGAATATTTCCCTGCATACCTTGGCAAATGTTCTCTCCAAGCAAAACCGAGTGATCCTAAATATAAACTGCCAAGCCAACCTTCTCCATACCACAAAAACATTCTCAAACCCAAACATTACATCGATACTTGCACCTAAAACATCATGAAACATGAATCAATTTACCTAAAAACTTAGAAAACTCTCTGACACTAGCTCTCAATAGTCAACACCCAAAACAATTTGTGCTTGTAGTCCACTTTGGAACTTCGTCGAACACTTTGAGTGCGATGTTATGAACAAATACATTCAGCCATAGAAGAATCTATGATTTCCACACCTGCAGTAAATTTCATTCCTCACCTACTTGTTATCTTCTCATCCATCCTAGAATTCTTCTCCAAAACTAAACAATCCAACATTGACAAATCAACATCCTCACACAGGAGATTGTAATTGAGACCGCTAACCTACTATTGAGGGTCGCAGCTCGGTTCTTTCTCGCGATACGACATGTCCGCTAGCTCCAGGTTGTGATTCACGTCTAAATTGCAAGGGCTGCCATCCGATCCAGGGTCTAGTTCACAATCAAATTTGGACATGGCCTCCTTGTCATCGTTGGCTGCATCTGACGCAGGGGCAGAATCAAACATTGCATCACACGAGCCCTTCTCATTATGCTCTAAGTCGTCCCGATCGCACTATGTCTGAGCCAATAGGGTCGAAACTTGCTGGGATCTGCAGCCATTAAGGGGCGGACCTTGCTCATGTTTCAAATTTACAGAAAATGAGCTCCCTTCTTGGTTCATAATGTCAAGGGATAGAGTCCATGCAATGTTCATAACCCCTTGTAACGCCTAGGCATAGTTTCGACTAGCAACCTTCGCTTGCTTGACCTCCTGCCAATTTATCCATCACACTCTTCAATATCCTCCTTCCTTTTTGCTCCGTTGCACTGATTCTACTTCGCTTGCGCACTCAACAGAGCAGTTTTTCAAAACTGTTTCCGATCCGTCGATTCAGCGGTCGAGCCGGCAGTTCAACCTGATTGCACACGATTTTCAAAGGTGACAAAACTAGTCTGATTCATGGTTCAACCGGCATGTCCGGTTCGATTTTTAAAACCCTGGACTTTTTTTTTTGTCACACAAATCATAATTATTGGAGATACAATATTTTTTTCTCCAAAGCTCTGGGAAAGGGTGTCAAAATGGTTCGAAAGGTAGGGTTTTCGTCCGACCCGATTCCAATCAACCCAAACCCAACTCGTTTAATAAACGTGTCAAAAACACCAACCTAAACCTGACCTACTATCAACACAAATGACCTGAACCCGACTCGTTTAATAAACGTGTCAAAAACACGAACCTAAACCTAACCCACTAGCAACACAAATGACCTGATCCCTACCCTTTTTGCTTAAATTTTTTTTATAACCTATTAACTATAAAATTTATGATATTTAATAAGAAATAATAATATTATACCCACATATAAAAAAAGGTAAAAAAAAATGTTAAACGAGTCATTTTTAGGTCAAAAAATGGGTGCGAGGGTCAACCCGAACCCGAGTCATTTAATAAACGGGTCGGAAAACCCAACTCGAACTCGACATGTTTATTAAATAGTTTAACCAAAACCCGAATTTTTCGGGTTGGGTCAATTATTAACACCCCTATCTAGGAGTTCGCAGAGAATCCCCAAAGAAATTGCATTTGATGCTTATTTATAGTTTTATAGAAGTCTTTTTAGCCTTACCAAGCTTGATATTTATCCTTATCTAAAACTCACATTGGAGATAGAAATCTCACATTATTAAACGACTCGCTCCAGCCCAAGCTTTTTTTTTTTTTTTGAAATTAACCCAAAGCTAATTTAGGAGACCATTAGTTGCTGTTGGAGAAGATTCAAATTTGCAACATGTTAATGGGTGAAAAAGTTCATTAAAAACTTGGTAAAAGTACGATCTCAGTCCTCCTGCTCTGGGTGAGAAGGGAAATAGATTAAAATGTGTCTCATGGTAAGATTACCAAGGTCATAGGATGTAAATGCTTGGAGATATAATATAAGAGCTTAACAAAGGAAAAACGAATGTATAAGTGGTCTAGTAGTCGTTGCTTTACATCCATTGTGCAAAATTTACTAGAACTCTTACAATTAGTACATGAAAAGAATGAGTCCTTTTTACAATCAATCCCTTCCCTTTTGTGAGCTCTCATGAGATCCCTACCAATTTTTTATATAGCTGATGCGTCTATCAGCTATCACTAGTTGTCAAAAGAGTGTGGATAATGTGGAAGAAAATTGGTTGGATCTGTTTTTATGGTTGTTTGGAAATTCCTAGCCATGGGATGCTTCAGGGTCACCCCATGCTTGGTCGTGGCCATTCAATGTTGAAAACTTCATGCATTAGTTCTATATTGATGCCTTTAAGATGTTTAACAATGAGCGACCAAAGATGGTATTTTAGGTTGATGGCGAGTAGAGTATTATGAAGTTTTGTGCACGTCTCCTTGTTTTTCCCATCATTGAGGGTGACATCTACAAAAATAACCCCCATTGATATCCTCTTCTCTTGCATGAAGTCTACCAAATTAATCTCCATGACCCGAAAGTTTTGGGAGTTTAGCCTTATTTGATCGGATAGTTGTTGATACAACACATTTATCGAGCTACTAGAGACTATCAATGCACAGTACATCATAATGGTTGATGACATCTTGGATGATGATTATGTCATTATAGGTAGTCCTGACAATTGTTAGGTCACTGTCTGAAAAAGATACTACAAGATGAAAGAGTAGTTTGTATAGTTTACCTTCGAGTCTAAGTGTTAAAGGTTTTGGTTTCAAGAGGCTCCAGCGCCAGCACATCTTGCGATGGTGTTGAGACACTTCATGATATGTAGTCCATTGTTGGTGCGTATGTTGGTGTTTGATGTTGGCCACGATCAAGCATCATTTTGGTCTATGCATCTGGCGTCGCATTGGTGGTGGCGGGTGGCATTGATCTTGCCAAGAATTGTTTCAGGTGGCCCTGTTCTTGGAACTTTATAATAATGCTTTTAGGACTTGATAGTTTTAGATGACTTGATAGTTTTAGATGTCATGGTCATTCTCATTGTTAGAGACACCTTTTAAGACTATTTAGGTTCTTCGTGAGCTTGTAAGTGGAGGTAGTCCTTTTCTAAATGGTTGTGATGGTTTTGTTAATCCTCAAATTTAACTTTAACCGGGGGGTGTTATGAGCCCTAAGCATTGAAAAAATATGATTCATCATGCCTTCTCTATTCGAATAATATCATCAATCCTGTCTTCCTTCTGTGGATGTTTTAGGATGCAGGTCATGGGGCTGGTTGTATTGGTAGTCTTGGTTTCCCTTATATGGGTGACTACGCATGTTACTTTTTTTTTTTTTTTGCCATTTAGTGCCAAAGCTAAATGGCTTTCTAATAACTACGCATGTTACTTCAACCAGATAACCTCCTGTTTTATGTCACATAAGAACCGCTTGTCAGCGTTTATGAACTTTGAAGCTTACTCAAGCATCTTCTACAGGGTAAGCTTACTCAAGCATCTTCTACAGGGTGGCTAGGTTCTTTGCCATTGATCACTTAAACAATGGATTGTGGGAACCGAAGTGAAGGCATCTTGACCACCCAAGGCTCCGAGTTGTTGACTTCTTAGGATGCCTAGGTTAATCACTGCACATAATATCAAAGGGTATCCCTTTCACCCTAATTATCACATAATAGGGTTTGAGCTGACTTTAGCAATAGCTTGGAAGTTGCGAACTTTGTTATGAACTAATTGCTCAACCCATTAAAAGAAGTGATGTTGCTAAGCGAGAGTTTGACAAACCACCTCTGCATGCGTATTTTAATGCGGCAACACAAGTTGTCAAAAACAGGAGTTACTACTATTGTGTCATTGAAGCTCCTAAGATGCTTGATGGGGTATGTGAGCCCTTGTAATGGTCTAACTGTGGGATCTTTAGCTTGAGTGACAGGACCTCGCATAGGATTCCCATCTAAAATAGAGTGCTAAGTCTCATACTCCAAGTGATTCTCAAGCACTGCCTCCAGGGGGTGCTTCTTTCATGGGTCAACCAGCTGTATTAAAGCCACCAAAATAACCAAGCATTGTTAGAGCCATTTATAAGACTATATGACGTTGGATGGTAGAGGATCCATTGTTCTAGAATTGGCCAGAGCTTCCATTGAAGCGGCTGGTTGCAATGTAGCTTGTAGCAGGGCATCTATTTTCCCGACAAACTGTTCTAAGTTTTTTTTAGCATCGCTTCAGTCATTCCAAGTGAAGTTGAGCTTTGGTTTGATCCTTTTGTGTGTCTTGAAATTCATTCGTATAAAAAATGGCACTAAATCAAATAAAAATTCTTATGATAAAGCCGGAAAAAATGATAATTTTATTTACTAATGTCATGCAACATAGAGCATGAATGACATGCTAAACATTTTTTCGAAGCATGCAGAAATCACATCGAAAATGACCATTTACACCACACACACAAATGTAAAGGATAGCCAACTTGACAGATTCAGCCAACCTCTCTCATTAGAGTTTACTATCAATTTTGGCCAAGCTTGCTAGAAGAATAATCATTATAGTAACAACAACGTTCATCTCCATCAAGCAGACCAATAAATATGTTTGCATGCAAAAAGGCATATTTATTCTTAATCATGGTTCATTAAATGATTTGTAAATAAGTGTTCAGATATAACACTCAATGTTGAGTGCTTGAGCTTTGCAGCAACATACACTATAATAAAGCAAAATAGAAGTATGCATACACTTAATTGTTTTCAATATTGCTTAACTAGCATCTACTCATGATCGTGGAAAAAATGACTATTATCAAATGCTATGTTACTATTGGGGATGAGGAGTAAACACCACAATGACAAAACAAGCAAGAAAGTAAAAGCAGCGGAAAGTAAATGACACCAGGATTTAATGTGGAAAAACCCAAATTAAGGAAAAAATCACGGAGCCACACCACACCAAGAAATCTACAATGAAAATTGGGAGAAATAAGTATAGATCTATGTTCTCTCTCACCCTCTTCTTACTTCTGTTCTCATATGCACCGTTATCAATATCTAACACTCAAAATACAAGTGAAAACCAAGTAAATAACCTCAAGGGACACAACCCTTCAAAAAAAAAAAAAAGAGGGAGAGAGAAAGAAAACTGTCCAGTCTGTCTCGCAGCGCTGCGGTGCTTGAACCTCTTTCTTGATCCGCTATAGCATCATATATATGCCGTTGCGGCGCTCTGCTCTCTTGTCGTTCAGTGCTGGGGCAGTGCTGGGGTGCTCGGGTACACAGTGCCGCGGTGCTCGGGTACATAGAGCCGGGGTGTTGTACGAAAAAAAGGGGTTCAATGCACCCTAACCCAAGCAAGGGGTAAATCCCTGCACCCCCTAGCGAGCATGAGAAACTTGAGGTCCGAGGCAACAGAACAATCCAATTATTCAACACAATCAGATTCTACACATAACATTTACAAGTGCAGAAAAATAAGAATATTGAATATATCGTAAGATGAATGATAAGGGAATTCCTGATGAGGAAAGTTTATTCATTTCTCTATCAATTAATAATAGTTGCCTATCTAAATATAGGTAACCAAATATGAAATAGGAGTTTATAGCCAATTTCATTGCTTAAACATAAATATGCCTTAAGTAAATCTTTAAGAGAGAAGTACCTAATTTAGAATAATTAGGCTAGAGGAAAATCAATATGAAATTTGAGATGAATTAACCTAATCTAATGATGGAATCAATCATAACATACTCAATTCAACATAGCAGTATATGAATCAATCCCAATCTATTTATCCAATGAATAATCCAAGTTAATTTGATGAGTTTATTGAAGATAGCATGAGCAGTGCACTGTCTTATTTCTTTATTCAAGACTGAGGTACCATGGTCCTGAGACCTCGACAGAAAACAACAAACCAGCCTCTCACAGGGCATGGCAATGTTGTTGCAATCTGTAGGCATGAACAGTAAAGGTGAAACTCCAAAATGTTTATGGAAAATTGGAAATGATACCATGTTACTACCAATCTTCAGTTTCTAACTTTCTATGTAATATGATTTACTTATTTCAGCCACGATGAATATTAAAATGTGTTTTCAATTCTTTTCCGACTCTAGTAAGCATCTTATTGTGTGCCTCTTCATGTTTCTCTGTTCCTTCTTAATTCTAGCTTTACGTTTTTACCTTTTTTTACTGAGATCAATTAACCTAAATTTTGCTTCAACTCCTGAAATTTTCTTATTATTTTACCGCTCGGTGCATGAAAGAAATCATAGAAAATCTTATATTATGTTTTCCATTTCTCATTAGAATCATCTCTGTATACTTGAAATACGTTTTAAATTAGTTAACTTCTCTAAATTGATGCTTAAAAATAGCTCAAGTGACTAAACTATTTGTTGAATCTTTAAAAGGTTTTAATTTATTTTGGGTTTTGAATTTTATTATGGAGTCTTCTGTGTCGTTTAAGTATGGTTGAAGTATTTGCTCCAAATACTTCCAGGAAATATACAACGAGCTCATTTCTGTTGATTGTTTGCCCAAACCAATTCACGCTGCTCTTACTTTACATTTCACGCCTAACCACTTCTCTTTTCCAGTGGCTTTTTGATATCTTCTTGATCCATATCAAGAAGGGGAAGGCACATTTCGAGTAGGCATAGACTCCAAGAGAAAGAAGAGGGGAAATAAGAGAGACTAGAGAGATAAGAAACCAGAAATGATTCATTCCATGCCAATTGCTTCCAGTAGGGCCTATTTATACTACTTGTGCAGACCAAATATATAAGATAGACATGATCTACCTAATACATAAAATAAAATAGATAAACTTGGCCCACCATACTAAAAGAGCCAAAATAAAATAAAGATAATTACATATTTGTAAACCACTTTTCCTATGTACTATTCTTGATCATTTTGGAGTTTTTCTTCTTCTTTGGTAGACTCTAGTGTTGGTAGTCCATTCTTCACATCTGATATATGAATCTAATCCCATATATTGATGTCTAACATTTTTTTATTGTTTGCTTGGTATTTGATGAGATGTTATATTTCTTTTCTTGTTTCAGGGACTGCCCTAAAGAAACTGTAGAGGCTGTGGCAACTCTGATTTTTGCTGCTGCTAGATTCTCAGACTTGCCTGAATTAGCTGACCTCAGGCGTGGGTTTACTGAGCGATATAGAACTACCGTGGAATCATATACAAATAAAGAGGTACAAACCCACAATTTTAGCTGGATTTTGATTGTTACCCTAGAATAGCTTCTCTTCATGCTTTTCCCACAGTTTGTTGAGAAGCTGCAAATGAAGTCCTTTCCGCAAGACCAGAAATTGCAGTTAATGAAAGATATTGCTCGGGAATTTAACATTGATTGGGATGTCAACTCATTTGAATACAAGATATCAAATCCATCGGGCCCAACTATTGTAAGTATGCACGATTAGTGTCATTTCAATTTAGTTTCTTCTGGGAACTTTTAATGCACATGGATCACACTTGAAAGTGGATTGTTTGGAATGAACCGGTTTGCATGTGTGGTGTGCCGTACAATTCTATGGCACACATTTTCATATTATGCTCATCTATTTGATCAGTGCAGTTCACATTCTATTCCCTTCATGATTTTTCAGGACCATCCTAAGATACATTTTCATTCCAGCAATAAGTATTATATCGAGTCCCATATAACCGATGAGAAAAGAGAAGCGACTGATAGAATGCATGAAGTCCTCAATGGGGGAAAAACAATAATTGAAAAAACAGTTGAGAGAATAGAAGTAGCTGATAGAAGGAATGAAGTTGTCAATGGAAGAAAACTGATGCTTAAAAAGGTTGAAGACACTAGCTGTCTAACGAGTGATCTGCAGAAGCAACAAATAGAATTTGAAAAGCTTAAGAAGGCAAATAACAATGCGGATCAAAAGATCATACAAATGGAAGGAGATGAACACCATTCTAGAAGTGCTGTGCGGAAGCATCAAGTACAACCTGAGGAGCGTAGAAATGTTCCTACAACTCCCAAAAATGCTGATGCTCATCGGCTTGATTCCACTGACAAGATTAAGAAAGTAGCTGCTAATGAGTCAGAGAACATTGAACCACACCATTTAAGTAAGAGACCTCCTCCTTATGTCAAAACCAAAGGCAATCAGTATGAAAACACTCGCAAAAGATTAGAAGTTCATGATGGCGCTGTTAAGAATGATAAAGCTATAAATATGTTTCCTCCGCACACTAAATTTACAGAGAATTTTAATGGAACCAATTCTTATCCGCATGGTTTTGTCCATTCTTCAACAGAAGTAGTTGTCAAGGAGATGGAACATAATGATCAACAGAGGCAGCCTAATGGAGCAGTGAATCCTAAAAGTAAAAGTGCATTCAATCTTAAACCTCCTTATGTCAAACCCAATGCCAAAAGTTCATTGGAATCTAGTTGTGTGAAGCCTACAAACTATGATATGTATAGTAGTAGTGCCAATGGAGGTGATCATAAGAATACAGCATTTTCTGTCAGGAGGAAGCACCTTGAACAGGGAACTGCTGCTCATGGCGGCTCAACGGGCGAAGATCATAATTTACTATGGAATATTTCAACCAAGAAAGCAGGTGTGGTTGTAAAGGATAATGTTATGCATATGGATGTTAATGATCAGCTAGGTTTCTCTCGGCATTCTAAGCAAATAGAAGATGACGCTGTTTACCATGGCCGGCGCATTCATCAAACATGCATTGACCAAACAATTCATGGAAGGAGGGGCATCAATGCTGCTCATGATGGGGGATATGAGGAGGAAGAGCAAATGGACAGGCTCTTGGAGCATTTCAGTAAGAAAAGCATTAGAAATGAGCCAGGGAAAGATAGAACAGGTACAAGGGAACCTCAAACACAGCCCATCCTTTATTATTCAAGAATTCCGGAGAAAGCTATTAAGGATGAACAATACTCCAAGCTCCCAGCACATACTCCAACTAAAACGGCTTCCCTGCCCACCAGAGAGACTCTTGTTGGAAAGACATGAAGAGCTGCATGAGCCTTCTTTCACCTTTTCCAACTTACTGTTTTAAGATCAATATATGGATAACCCAAGAAGGAGACCGCCCTTTCACGAAGTATTGGCTGTTCTATGTTTCTCTTCTTAGTATGGGCAGGCATCAACACACAATTCTTTGTCTGATTATACATTCTTGTTTTCCTTTAAGTCTTGAGTTTGTGATGATTTGCCCAGTAATCTATTCTGAGCATAAACTTTTTATACATCCAAAGTAATAGTGCGTTGTTGATCTGTATGAGCTGCTGGACATGCTTAGCTTCTCAATCATATTTAAAGTTAAGACATTGATGTGATCGATAGTGTCAACCATGACTTTGGCAAGCAAACCTTTACACTTCTACTTGGATGATTTCACCTTCGTTTCCTTTATTTTGTCAGAATGGCATTTTGGATAAAAATCTAACATTACTATTTATGAACTCGTACTATCCCTTCTTGAGTAATAAGGTGAACAGAGAACTACACAATGTTCCTGATTCTTAAATGTTATGTGGTGGCCATGCCCCCTTTGACTTCGCCTGCATTTCTTTGGTTTGCCCTCTTTCAAGAGAAATTATTCTGTGCGGTCACCAAGCGGTTCAGAGGCGAATCACAACATATCATGTCATCCGGTACCGAGCAGTACATAGCAGTAGTACACAAAAAAAAAAATGAAGTAGTGCGTTCTCATTCGCCTCTGGATGCTGTTTGGTGATCGCACAGAATAATTTTTCCTCTTCCAAAGACTTGGGGCTTCTTCACATGAAGGCCTCATAGTTGATCCTCTTCACTGATATATTTGTCTTGCAGGTTTTTCATCAGCCATATTTATCCAACATCTTTGCGATGACATAGACTCCTCTCTGTCAATCCTCATCCCATTGATGTATTGAAGCCCTTTCTTGTTTGTTTCTTCACAGTAACTTTGCACTCTTTTGACATCTTCGCAACAGTGCAACCTAGTGTTTTAGACAATTCTTTCAGCACCTTGGCAAGCTTGCAATCCAAGCACTCTTTGACGTCTGTCTTGAGAATAGCTAACTCTTAACTTAGGCTTTGTTTGGGACGACTTTTTTATTGCTACTTAAAGCTGTTTTTTAATACAAAAATTTTAATTTTTATTCTAAAAAACTACTTCAAGAAGCAATAAAAAAACTGTCCCAAACAAAACTTTAGTTGATTCCTGCTAGCATTCCTAGCATCCAAATCTCTTATTGGTTCTAATGGCTAATGCTAATGGTGCAAGCCTTTCTTTGGTTACTAACAATGTTAGTTTTGCTGGTGCTATTATTGAACTTTTTATGTAGAAATATATGATAACATACTTAATTGTGTGATATTTTTAGTAGAAAATATTAGTATCATGTGTTTTATTTATACATATAATAATAATTTGTAAACGAAAATATTATATTTATGGCAGGTTATGTCCTCTATTTTTTTATAGTTATGTTATGCTCTTATGTTTGTCATACATATTTGTGCTTGTTATTCATAGGATAGTCATTACATGAATTCTTATTATTTTTAACGGAATTATCAAGAGGAAAGTCAGAATTTTGCCGAAAAATGATGTTTTTGATGAAAAATATGAAGGACTATGGTTGTTTAACGGTGAAATTTTTTTTTCAATAATCCGTTGGTAATAACGATGGAATTTTTTGCTGAAATTACCAGAAAAATTTTATACTAGCAATTGCAGGTATTTCCGACGGAGAATTCTATCGATTTTTCAATCCAAAATTCGTCATATTGAATTTCTATAAGAAAATCTGACGGAAACATGTAGCACCGAAAAAGACACATTCTGTCAATTGTTCTACAACAATTTATAAAGCACATGTGAAACACATAAAAGAGCTAAATTTGGTAGAATATTTAAACACTACCATAGTCACATCATTTAGAATTCATTATATGATAATCAAACAAGGTGATGTACAAATAAAAGTCAATTATTCTACAATAAGCCAACAATTCTTAAACATTACAACAACTAACAACAACAAAACAACAACAACAACAACAACAAAAAACGTTCTACCCTTGACTCTGTCTCCTTACTCTCCTCGGGCGCTGTAGGTGTCAAGGATATGCTCTTGGAGTCTGTCCAGCTCCTCCAATATTATATGGCTTTGATCTATTTGCATATCCGCTTGTGATTTTCGCACTTACTCTAATCTATTGTCAAGGCAGACACTTGTTGGCTAACTAGCTCCTCCTAATTGCTAGCTGAGAAGCTCGATGAACTGGAGGACTGTCCCTCGAATGCATAGGCATGCCAGTCTAATCGATAAACTCTTCCCTTTGGCATTCCCCCTACTATCTGTGACCATATGCCATGATCAAAATAATATGTTGATCCCATAGAGGATCCCTCACCAGCTGTAGCCTAGCTTTCTCGAAGTCATGTATACTTCTCCTAGAAAATATAAAATGAATATAAACATTGCTTATGTGCCACTTAAAATATTTTTAATAATATAAAAAACTTTAAAACTCACAAAGGCCCTCCTCGTTCGGTGGTCCACCCACTATTAGTCCTTTTGGCACTGGCCGGTGTGAATATACAGCTCAATAATAGTGGGTTCCCTACTCAGCATTTTTTTGCATTACACTTAGATTAGTATTCATAACAAAATAGTAACTTAAATCTAAGATCATAGGAAATTTATGTAAACATTCTTACCAATCGTCTCATATGTTCAGGGTGTGAAACTAAGCCGCTAGTATGGAGAGCGCTACCCATGTCCCCAATGTCTGAAGCTCTGTTTAGCCTATTTTGATCACTCTTACTATAATCTAGGTTGGCCCAAGCTCTGGTTAAGTCAGACCACACACTCTTACCAATTTAAAGCAGTCTCTCGATTGACTTCTTAGTATCTTTAAATATGTTTCGCAGGTGAGTTGATCCGCTCTTTTTTAAATTCTTTTTAATCATTGCATTATGTTGTGATAATCAATAAATATCTCTTTGCATATCTACATGACAACATAAAAAAATGTGTTAGACTAATTAAAATGCATATATTATTATTATTATTATTATTATTATTATTATTATTATTATTATTATTGTTATTGTTGTTGTTGTTATTATAATTGATTACTAACCTTTAACTCCTAGAACTACATATCTTGAACCTCCTGAGATATTTTCTTCCATGATACATATGAAGCATTAAACTTGCTCTGTATTATGTCACATATTTCATGTGTTGACTGTTTTGATGGATGAAAGCTGTATAAAACATAAATTTCAAAATAATTTCTCAAAATATTTGAATAAACTAAAGCATGTGTTACTTCTGTGTTGCCCTCAAGCTCTATGAGCATGCAACCATCTGTAATTGGTGATGTTGCAGTCTCAAGTCACTGCTCCCCAAAAGTGGAAGGTCCACCTAGAAAACCAATAACTTAAATCTAAGATCATATGAAATTTATGGAAAAATTCTTACCAATCGTCTCAAGATGTGAAACTAAGCTGCCGGTATGGAGGGCGCTACCCATGCCCCCAATGTCTGAAGCTTTGTTTAGCCTATTTTGATCCCTCCTATTACTATAATTTAGACTGGCCCAAGTCCTGGTCAAGTCATCCCACACACTCTTACCAATCCAAAGCGGTCTCTCGACTGACTTCTTAGTATCTTTAAACTTGTTTCGCAAGTAAGTTGATCTGCTCTTTTTTAAATTCTTTTTAATCTTTACATTATGTTGTGGTAATCAACAAAAATCTCTTTGCATATCTACATGACAACACAAAAAAATATTTGTTAAACTAATTAAAATGCACACACACACACACACACACACACACACACACACACACACACACACACACACACACACACATATATATATATATATATATTATTGTTACTATTAATTACTAACCTTAAATTCCAAGAACCACATATCTCGAACCTCCTAAGGTATTTTCTTCCATGAAACATATGAAGCATCAAACTTGCTCTGTATTAAGTCATGTGTTTTATGTGTTGGCTGTTTTGACGAAAGAAAGCTGTATAAAACATAAATTTCAAAATAATTTCTCAAAAAATTTGAATAGACTAAAGCATGCATTACTTCCGTGTTGCCCTCAAGCTCTATGAGCATGCAACCATCTGTCATTGGTGATGTTGTAGTCTCAGGTCATTGCTCCACAAAAGTGGGAGGTCCACCTGGAAATGGTTGATGGGTGTTACTTGATTAATGTCCATCGGATGATGCTACATCATCACTAACAAGTTCATCCTTGCTATTTTCCTCAACATCAATGTTTACTTTCTCTGACTGTAACACACTCTCGTTAGATACAACTTGATCTTTCGTGACGTTAGCAACCTCTTTAAAGTTTGACATACATTCTTGTTGATGTGTTGCTGGTAATGTTATGCTACTCTCAATAGCCCCTCGATTTTGTCTTGACTATTACAAGCCAATCTTGTTTAGCCCTCACTCTACTTGGATTGCTAGCAAAGTAGACTTATCTTTCCTGTTTAGCAATGACAAATGGGTCTGACTTTGTGTATCTCCTACCTCGCTTTACTTTTGTAATATCATATTGTGGACCTCTCTGGTTGAGATAAACATTCAACACGGCCATCATAGGGGTGATTATGAATAATTCTTATTTGTGGATTAAATCTTGTCGACTTGCCGACAGAGGATCGGGTTCATCATTGGCGTTACGCTTTTATAAGTGAATTTTCCTTGTTATGGGCCTTGAAGGCCTAACATGAACTATAAAATGAATATTATGGTTGATGTCGTGACTGTATATTCATTTGATAGTTCAAGCTGTGTCAATTCTTATCTATCAACATAGAAGGATCGGGCTTGAATATGAGTTCATTTATTGACTCGCACAACATCCTCAGACGTCACGTGCGTAAATACAACATGCTAGTTGGGGCCCATGTGGGTGTTTATTATTGTATGTATACGGGTTAATACACTGGCATGTGCATTTTCATATTGTTGTGTATGATATATGTGTGGGTGCATTTTTGGGATATTTGTAGGTCTTCTATGGCAACTCATATAATCTTGTGCTTATTGTATCCCTTCTATATTTGCCCGTAGATGACATGTTGAATGCACAATGGGTCTTCTACAGCGATCTATAGAAACTCATATTCTGTTATATATCACATGTCTTCACTTGAGGGAGAATGGTGTATTTGCTTAATGTTGAATGGCATTTGATTGTAAGGGTGTTGTATCATTCTCTACTTGTTGCCAATTATCATTCATAAGTGTATCATAATGCATATGACACAAATAATTTTATCATTAGCAGGCATTGTTATTTATCACGTGTTGTGTTGTGTATGTTTACAAGGAGTTCATGAGCTGTGGTGTCTTCTGACGCCTTCATACGGTTGTTCATAAGTGGATTCTTGATTCTTGATTACATATGAATTGTAGTGGCGTTAGTTACAAGCAACCATCACTTGCTTCAAATTCTTCAAGCACCTCTTGCTTGAGGTTATGTTGTACAATTGGTGTTAAATACACCATTACATCCACTTGTATGCCAATCATCATTGCCTGTAGGTGAATGAATGGGCTCATTTATGAATTGGTGTTGATTGCTGGGTGGTGGGGTGGTATTATACCTAGGTATCTTCGTAGGTATTAAACTCCCTAGAATCAACGAGCCTATGAAACTAGTCACGATTTACTTCTTATTCATGCTATCCATATTTATAGAATAAGCTCCTTGGCCTGTCCCTTTTTTGTGATGAGGCATTTAAATTGTTACGAGCTCTTCGACATTATATACCTCTTGTGGAATATATTCCTTGAAGTGTTGCAGGGGAATGCAAGTGACTACGAATATGTTGTTCGAGATTGATATGTTATTGATTCTTCTTAAAAATACACACTACACCTTATTCGTGTAGGTAGACTCACAGTCATATTCAAAATATGTATTCAAAATATGAACATTTGGCCTTCTTTTTTCCTTTGGCTATTGACAGGTGTACTTTATGAGATTTTGTAAGTGTGACATCATCTTCATCTATGTCACTCTCTAGACGAGGCACATATTTTTCTTCTTTAGTAGCGGCTGCTACTTTGGGAAGAGTCAGCATTTCCTTCTTTCTCCCTACCTGCTTTTTCTCATCTTCTTATTTAAGTCGCTTTGCAATCTCTAGATTTGACGCTTGAGCCTCAAAAGAGCTCAATGACTTTGGATTCTTCAAGATTAAATACTTGGCATCTTCATAAATTATCGCTTCGTGCACCACAAAGGGCTGAATATCACCAGAGATCCTGAACTCCTCTCCATCCCTAAGGTGCTTCATGCACTGGTGTAGTGTTAACATGACAATGTCATACTTATGCAGCCATGGGTGACCCAGAAGTGCCTTGAATGAGGTATCCACACTAATCACATGAAATTTGGCTTATATATGGAGTTCTTCAAATGTGAGGGAGAACATAAATGATCTAGAGTCTTCTGCCCATTCTCATTGAAGACGTGCACCATTAGCTTATCTGGCCCAAGGTGTTCTACGCTGAAGCATAGTAATCTTAATACCTTTAGGCTTATGAGATTGATGGAGGACCCAAGATCGATCAAAATTCAATTGATTATCATTTCGTCACTCTTTGCAATAATATATAGAGGGCAATTATGATCTATTATTTCGAGTATCATGTTGTCTTCAATGAACGTGATGAAAGGTTGGTTACAGGCTTATAGGACCTCCGTCATATTATGCTCAGTAAAATACGCATCGTATCTTTTGGGGTCTTTAAGAGTATGAATCAAAGTCTCCCAAAGATCTTCAGACATTATAAGAGCATCATATATATTGAGTTGTGCCAAATTTTTTTCTCAAATGGGATAGGATATTATAATATATCCCCTTGGCTGAAGTATCTTTCTTCTTGGGATCTTTGGGGATGATATCTTTATTGACAACTATCTCATTCTTTTTGTCTTTATTGGGGATCCTCTTCTTCGGCAGAGATGGCAATATCTTGCCACTTCTCAACTACACTTGAGCAATCTCCTCTAGCTCAGAGCCTCAGACTTATTAGACAATGCGTTTTCTTCAGAGTTGATCATTATCATGTATGGAGATTCATCCATTGATTCAGAGTCACCACCCGTATTTATATATTCCATCTGTAACACGATGTTGGGGTCCGATCCACCTTCCTCTAAAAAATACAGATCTTCCTCTAAGATGTAATCTATCAGTGACACCATCATATAAGATTCAAGATCTTCCTCTTTGGTGTATTCTTCTTTTATTGGTGTATTTGATGCGACTAAGATGACTCGACATACTTCTATCGGAAGAGAGTCTTCATCATCTTTTTCGGCTTCATCTATTTTAATTGTATTCAAATTCACAAAGTGAACTAACAATTCACTTGGTTACCTAAAATCATTAATTGTATTCAATACATAGAAATAGAATAATATGCATATTATAAATCATTGAGTCATGAATATTGAATAGGAGCTGAATGAGTAAATCATTATGCTATTCATATACATGTATCATATATAATGTAATCATGGCCAAACTATGAATTCTTATATACCATGAAAGCATGATTAAAATAATCACTGTAATGTCATATATTTTGCTGGGCATCATGTTGTACAAAATTCCATTCAATGATGAATATTATGCAAGATAGAATTCATATCATATGAATGACACATTATATGTTATGATTAATTAGTATAACAATTTCTGATCATATGCTCATGAACATTAGTATATATAGATACTAGTGCTTGATATTATATGCATAATAATAGTTGACCCATATAATCATAATTAATAATACATCATCACATGTATCATATCATATGATATGCTCTACGCACAACAATGTATTATATTATGAAAGAAGGAATAATCATCATGAATAATAGTGCATCAAAATATCAACTATAAATGTCAACTCGCATCATACTTTCATCAAGTATGCTAGGTTCTAATTATATATATATATATAATCTCGAGCATCATATCATATTAAAATTATCATCATATATAGTAGTATTGTCATCCAATGAAATTATTCTATATATAAAATAATGTGCAAGAAAGAACTTAAGATTATTCATGTCTCATCATAGAGTGTATTCCTCTACATCATCATGTCATATTATATCATATCTTAGCATCATAAACATAAAATATTAGGTGATGAAGGACTTATGGACAATCATATCACATGTGGTATTTTCTCTATATAGTATCATATACCTTATAATGTCATATCAATAGAAAAAGTCATGCAGCATCATGTACAGGTGCTGTCACTCTAATCATAATCATCTTATAGCTCCTTATTCTTTCAATCATATATATATAATTATATATATATATATATATATATATGGTGTATGGTGCATAAGAGGGTTGTCATATCATATTGGCATGCGACATTATTAATCATAAAGTGTAGTTAGATGCTTGAAGGGTAACATTAATTGTACAACCGATCGAATGCATAATTAATATAAATGTTGTAAGTTAAAAAAAAAAATGTTGTAAGCATATTTGGAAAATGAATGAATTGTTTTACTTCGTATTCCTTTGGCTATCAAATATTAGTATTACGTCATGAGAATTATAATAAATGACTTGACGTATGATATGGTGCTTGTTATTTATAGTGCAACATATGCTATTAGCTTTCAATCATGTTAGTTCATATTATATAATGCATATATTGATCATATTATGTATGTTTGTCATAATGTGATATTTGAATGTGAAATATGGTGATTTAACTATGTATTATATAGATGATATATAGATGATATGATATATATACATGTATGGTAAGATTGGCTAAAACTTAGTTTGGTGGGTTTGTTGACCCATGCATAGAAGGGTGGGATGATAGAGTGACTCTACTTATTGATCTGATGTAGGCCCTCTAAAAAGCCATCCTATCCTAAAGAAGTTATAAGTTTAATATGCTTATTTAAATCATCTAGTGCACTCAACGTGATGATATTATTTTATTTTTAGCCATCTAAGATGTTAACATATCCAATGTAGGCATATGGAAAGCCATCAAATCCTAGGAACCTAGTGTAGGCCATTTGACAAGCAGTTATGTCCCATCTAGCTGATGTATGGCCTTTATGCATCCATTAAAAATATTTGACTATCTATAAAATATCTTTTATGTATATTTGTGAATGATGATGCATCTACACAATTTTTTTTATTCTAATAAATGAGTGGCTTTACTCTTAGAGTCAGAATGTGAAACGAGCATATACATGAAAAGGTTGGAGTAGCTCCAGTGACATATAAGATTAGAGAAAGTCGTCTAGATGGTTTAGTCACATAAAACGTTGGCCTTCCGATGACCCAATTAGGAGAGTAGATTTATTAGATTTGACTCATGTTAAGAAAGGTAGATATAGATTATGGGGGTGGGGCTTGTGTAGATTATCAAGATTGATTCTATCTGAGCTTAGCTAGATATGACATGCAAGATTTAAATATGACTAAGTTTTCTTTGATATGCCAATAATTAAAACTCACTTAAATATAAACAAGTATAAGTGTCAAATCAAGTAATAAAATGATGAAGTAGAGTGTTGAACCCACAAGGAAGAATTATGCTTACTTGCAATAAAACTACTACTATTTACTCTAATTGTATAAGTTATCCTATCAAAACTAAAATGATGTTTTTGAGTTTCTACCACTGAATAAAAATAAGTAAAATAGTTTATATAATTTAAAATATTTTGAATTGATGCATGTAAATATCACATTTTTTCTAATGATACTTTTAATTTTAGATACGTATCATAGCATATGCATTCCAAGATCCTTATCGAGCATGTAGGGGTGAAAAGGATATCCACTGACCTCTTACAATGTTAAAATCTCCATAAAACCTAGAATATTCAATATCATATATCTAGGCATGCCAACATTCTATCTCAATACTCTTGATTGCTCTTACATTCCTCCGTCGAGGCTATACTTCACATTAAATTTTAACTACACACATAACCATTGTATGCATTAAATAAATAATGGGATATATTGAAAATATTCATAAATTCTTTAGAGTATCATTAGAAATGTAAACAAACAAACATTCTATCATGAGAAGATACTATATTAGTACTTAATTTGCTCTTTACATCATCAATCCAAAATAAATTTATAATCTAGCTAGACATAGAAGAAATAACAAACAAACTCATTTTCATTATATTCATAGAAGAATCAAAGCACAAGAGAAGTAGTGAAATTTTATCACCAGGAAGAATCAAAGTATCTTCTCAATAGCCCTTTTTCCTCCACTTACAGAATTGCTTATACAAACACAGGCAAACTATCACATAGATTGTATATTGTACTTTCCTAGCCTCTCTTAGATTTTACTCTAAGAGGGTATTAGAGAAGTACACTAAAAAATATACTAAATTTTACTCAAGTGACTAAACTCGTTTATAAACAAAACTGAACTTCTATTTATAAGAAACACATAAACAATATCAAGCACCACGAAGCTTGACAAGGTGGTGCCGCGACACTTAAAGGAACTAGCGCCTTGGCACTGGCAAGTTTTCTCCGCTGCGATGCTTGATGATGTGGAATAGTTACTAATTGAATAAGCGTCCTTTCGCTATGTCGGTCATTGCTCTAGGAAGTTGTAATTTCTAAGTCACGACTCTCTGTAAATCTTAGTGCTTCAGCTCTTATGTGGAGTTTTCGATGTTGAGGCGTTTAAATTGTAGCGTCGCGAAATTCATTTTATTAAGAACCCCAACGTTGCAAAGCTGAATGTTTAATACAAAGACGATGCCTGTGATTCCATTGTAGCGCTTGCAAACATAGATAATGACACTATAATGTCCAAAAAAGGCGCTTTATCGGAGTTGATTTCAACACAGTGACGTTGTTTCATCTGATCCTGCGACGCTATGTGATACTTTGTATTTTTCATCATTTCTGAGTATTTTCTGTACAAAATAATTAAAATAATATATTTTCACTAAAATTCAAATGTAATACACAGTACATAATTTACACTTTACAGTTGACTTAAAAATACTTGGTTAAAATATTAGAAATGACATTTTATTAGATTTAAATGAGAATTTGACTCTTAACATGACACAATGGAGAAAAAAAATTCATGTAGTCAACCCCACAATGGGATAAAGACTTGGTGTTGTTGTTATTGTTGTTGTAATATATGATATCTACTTATTTTTATATAATGAATTTAATAGAAAGAGCATGGCTGTATTTGCATTATCACAAGCTGCATTTGCATTACTGTATTTAATTCATATACTACATGCATAAGCTATTTATGAATATAATTATATTAATATGCAAGCATTTACAAAAAATAAATATGTTATATAATTATCTTATATGCCTTTAATTGTATAATCATCAATTTGGATGTGTTTGGTGCTTTGCATATTATACTCTTAGGTAACATTATTCATTATTTATCATATGATATTTGATTTCTATAATGATTAGCAAGAACATTTGTTCTAACATTCAGCTTGATTCATTCTAGCAATTTTATGTATAAGTTTGACTTTGATATCATTACTCAATCTCTAAGTTTGGTTAGGTCACATATCCTTAATAATAATTTCTATATTTGACTTGAATCTAAAATAATTACTCTGTTAGATCGATTATCCATTTGACTAAATCTTCATGAGAATATTCATAATATATTACAAGATCAAGTGTATGCTCATATGAAGTATTCAATGGACATAATTCTATATAATGTAATGCTTGGCAAGACTTACCTATATATTATTTTCTTTTCCTTGTATTTAGATCTTTGATAGATTTCATGTGATTTATAAAGCTATATGATCACCATGTTGGTTTCAAAAAAAAAAAAAAAAAATAAAAAAATAAAATATATATATATATATATATGAATGACGATAAAGTTTTATGGTAATTATGGAGATTGTAGTATCACACTATATAATATGATTTTATACTTCTATTATAGGTGACTTATAGAATGTGGTTTTTTATATACTTTATTTTGGGGTGGAAATGATATGTTAATTTTCTCTTTTAGATGTAATGAAAATAGAATGTATTTAGCTTTGACAATTATTATATGATCTAATTATGTTCTTAAATCCTTTTGTGTGTTGAGCAATGCAATCATGCTTTTATGTTTCTACAATTAAGGAGTATGTATCGAATTGTGGTAATACTAATCATATGTGTTGGTTCATGCTCTATATATTTAAATTTTGAGAAAAAAAATATATGAATATTCAAATAAAATTTTCAATTACTTCTATGTAAAATAATTTGATTTCTTCTCATTATGTTATACCCCAACTTGATCGAGACCTATTCCAAGATTAGGAGTCACATTAGGTTGAGGGTGATAGAATGGTTGGGGCATGACATTGTTAAACAGCCCCCAACCCCTTCTTACCATGAGCATGATATCCATGACATCTAATGTGTTTATCAAGATTTTATATGTTTTATCCATATAGATTAGGAACATATAAAGTTCTTCTGATCCTATTTTATCCATATAGATTAGGAACATATAAAGTTCTTCTGATCCCTATTCATGAACCATTTATGATATTAAATTGAAGTTGAGGAGATAAACATTTTGACACAAGAATGAGATGTTATTGTCACTATTTTCTAATGTCCACTTAATGTTATCCATGAACGTTCACAAAATTGTGATGGCTATTTTTAATGTCAGAACTTTGATCCATTCGATTTATTAGAATCATGGTATTGGGAACTTCATAACAAAGTACTTTGTTTATCAACTAAAGATAAGGTTGGTGGAAAGCATTAACGAACCACTGCTAAGTCAATGTTGTCGACCCTTGGCTAGCCAATAGGGCAACCCTATGCTTAAGAGAGTCTGATTTGGACTATTTTGGGGGTGAAATTATATGGAATATTATGGTCAAAATGCTAAAAAACCCCTCTAAAATATATAAATAACCCTTGATTCTATACATTTTGAGCATTTAAAAACAAAAGTTATTGGATGCAGATAGTTTCAAAACTCTAATCACCATCTTGGAGTGTCAACCAATCATTCATAATGCTCTCAAATCTATCATATTTCATTGTATGTAAACCACCCAGTTCCCCTCCTTTTAGGACTCTAATTGCCCATCAACTCAAGGTAGCCCCATTCCCCTTCTTTCCAAGATAGAAACCATCTCAACAACCTTTAGCTATCTACAAATTAGATCATTTGGTCTCCTTCCATTTCTAAATTGAAGAGACTATAGTTATGTCCATTAACCCAATCCATACTAATGGCTTCTAAATTTTAGGGAATAACTTTTTGTAATCTAGAACTATAAGCAGTGAAAACAAATAGGCTACATGCTTTATTTTAGTTTTCTTATAAAAAATAAATCCTATGCGTTGTCTTTTTTTCTTTTCTAATTATGCAAAGACTCATGGTTCAAAGTCAAGATAAAAATATATTCTTCACCACAATCCAAATACATAATAGTTTGGTACCTTATGTGAAATATACATCTCATTTATTATTGATTGGTTGAATATCGACAACCCTCTAACAATAATTAATAAAAAATAATCATTATAATATTATGTTGATAATTTTTTTTTCTTCCCATTTATTTTTTGGACTATCATAATTCAAGAAATAATCCTTAAATTAGAGATACCTTAGTTTCCCCTTCCCAAAAAAGGGAACCCTACCAACAAAGGTGCTTCTAATATATCATTGAAAAATTGCATTTGCCACATACATGAAGCACGTGATATCATACTACATCTTCCATAAGAATCCTGCTAATTAAGACCTTCACACTAGAATTTTAATGGATTCTATCTCCCACATAGATTACCACATATTAAGAATCATCAACTAATGGATATTTATACACCTCTTACTATTAATTGATGCAAAAGCCTCCTCGATAAGGCTATCTTAACTCACATAATTTGTTTGTACCTTTTAGTCTGCAACCCTTTAATGATCATAACAAATCTATCTTTATTGCATATTGATAGCATCCCTTAAAATGTTCTTCCATACAAGCTCTAATGCTTCCATGAAGAATTCCCCTTGAGAGGCAAGCTTAAACCTCCTCATTATGACTTCTCAAACTCTTCACCACTCAGCAATGTCATCCTTGGATGTCCCATATAAATATGGTTCAAGATCACAACAAATGTTAGTCCATATGGGAGCTTATGTGTAAACTAGGAGCATTTTGATCACTATAGAAATATCATGCACCACCAATAGAAGTTAGACTAAAAATTTGGCCAATCCTAAAAATTAAATCAAGTTGAAAAATTTTGATTAATTTTGTTCAATTTAATCGTAGATTTAGATTTTTAGCTAAAGGGATTATGTGATTTTATTTAGGTTTTTTTGTTGTTGATAACATCTAAATAATACTTGAATTTTTTTTTTTTTTGAACTTTTATACATATCAAAGTTTTTTTTATATTTAAATATCTAATACCTAAATTTCTATAATTATTTAACAAATTATTGTCTAAAATCATATATATATATATATATATATATATATACATGTAAAGAGATATTTCACTCTAAATAAATTATATTAATAGATTAGAATATTATATAAATAGATATTTAAATTTAGATATAGACTTATAAATACCAAAAAATTATATAAAAATAATATTGATGCACTAAAATTGGAATAATTTGCTCTAGTTACATTCTCTTTGTTTTTTTTCTTCTTATTCTTTCTTCCATCTTTCCTTGTGGGCTGCAGAGCTCTTCGTTCTAGTCGTTTCCCCTTCGCCACGCGAGGGCGAGGAGGAAGAGGTGAGAGGAAATCTTATCTTTCTGTTTTAAGACGCCGAGGTTTAGATCTAACTGATTTTCGGATCTTCGGCAGATTAATTTGTTTGATTTGTGCGATCGCCTCAAATCGTCCCCTTTTCTGACGGATTTGAAACTTGTGAGTATTGAATCTGGTGAGGTCTAGTTTAAAGTTGATTTTTTCTGATCATTCTTTGTATTTTTTCTCTTTAAGCTGGTTAGGTCATCAGTTATCCTGTTCTATCTGTTGTTGTTTTTTTTTTTTAATTATTTTTTTGTATGATGATGTTTTTGTCTCAAAAGTGTTTTAGAAAATCAATCATGTGGGGAGCTGATATAAAGTCTTCTTTTCTTTTTTTTCTTTTTTAATATTTTATTGATGTTTTCAGAAGGCATTAGAACTCTTTCTCATGTAGGATAAGGTTAGTAAAGGCCTTTTTTGAGGATTTTTTTTCTTTCGTAACGTTCTTGGAGAAATTTGTGTTTTTTAAGCTAATAAGCCTTGTAGAATTCAGTGGCCATGCCTATCTTGTTGGGTAATTAGCAGAATAGTTTTGGATGATACTTCTCTCTTTTGCTTTGTCGAGTTGTAATTTCTTGCCCGATCGATTTATTATATACGATCAGGAGAGTTTAAATGGATAAAGTTTGATTGTCTGAAAATTTTGTTTGCTAAGATTTGTTGTTCTTGTTTAGAATTTAGGGAAGCGGTTTCCTTGTTAAGATGTAATGAGGATTACACAATAAATCATATGGGATTTGATAGGTGATACTAAAGTCAAAGTTATTCAGACTTCTGAGAAGCTAGGGTATATTTCAGCTTCGCTTTGAGCACTAGAACCCATATGTGTGGTATTTTTGCATACATCTTGTGAAAGGTTCTTTGGAGGCAGCAGCTCGTATCCTATACTGTAAATATTCTGAATCTATTTTGAAGGCAAAGCCTGCAATTTTTATTTCATTATAAGTAGCCTTGAGAATGCCATTACTGATACACGGGGACTTTTGTTAGTTCTTGTAACGTACTAATGTATAAACATTTGGTTCCTTGTTTTCCTTTCTCAAATTTGGAGTCTCAAATTTGGACTTCCATTTGCAATTAAACTAGATAAATAGTACTTTTGGAGCTATCATCTTGTGCTTGTGAATATGTTAAATTTGTAGATCAATAGATAGCATTGATGACGAGAACTTTGATACTTTACTATTTGTTAGCATAAGATGAATAGTGCAGAAACCCATTACACTTAATATTTGAGAACTCAAGTTATCATCTCAGTTGTTGAAGCGCATAGGTATTATGGCTTTTCTGTTGTTGTTTCTGCTGTAGTTACAGGTTAGTTTGGAGTGCATACAACTAAAAACTTTGTAGAAGCATGTATTTCTACTTGTGATGAGTGGTGCCCTTTTTAATTGAGTTGCTAGATATAGTGTGGAATATGTAAAATTAGTTTTAGAATACATGTAAGAGAGGTTCTTAAAATAATCAAAATTAGAACAAATGTGAGACAGTTGAGTGCATTAATATGAAGGTGATCATGACCTAAAAATTTGAAGTTTATATGTTGATGATTGGAATGGAGAGTGAACAATAGAAGTTAAACTTTAATAAGAAAGCATAGCACGTTCTAAGCTGTTTATATTCAAGTATAGAGGAAGAGAAGACTCAAGCATGCATATTCAAGGTAAGGTACATGTGTGATAAAGCTAAGAAGTCTGGAGTATTAAATGACTTCATTAGAAAATTTGTAGGAAACATATATTAAGGATATACTAGAGAAATAGATTTAGATGGTGTATTCATTTATAATTGGGAGCATGAAAGCACGAGTAATGCAGGAAGCTAACAGCTATGTGAAAAGCCTAGGAGAAAGAGTTAACATATGTTGGCTAAAATCATAAAAAGTTATCCAATAGGATTTAAATAATCTAGAATTTAAAATTAAAGCTCTACATACATGAAGAATGATAAAAGTTGATATGTGGAGCAAACTCAAAATAGTTGGCAGTTTTTCACAATTATGTCCACTACCTTATCTTGTAAGGGAAGGGAATTTCCAAAATTTGGAGGATTTTTAGTAGACCCGTTAAGAAAGGACCAATTTGAAGCACAAAATTAGACCAAGGGACAATTATAGGGTTTTTGAAACTATGAACCAATAGGGTGTAACCCATTTGATTTTAGTGACATGGATATAGTTTACCTTTAAGATTATTCTTCTCACTTAAATTACATGGGCTTAATTTTTTACCAAGATTTGATATTATGCAATGCTTTATTGAATTCATTTCAAGTGAATGTTGTTTGTTCTAATGTTAAGAGGATAAATAATCAGAGAGATAGGGCAACTCTTTTTGGATCCAATTTAACATTATCTTATATCGAACCTAATACGGTTATGAGTTTGAGGGTAAAACGAGCCCAAGGGAATCTCATTAAGGTATAATCTATGTTGCATCGATATGGATACGACGACACGGATACGACACGATACGGATATGAGACACGTCAATTCTTGAAAATACAAGATACGGGTACGGCGCGGACACAACATTATAATTTATAAATCATATATAAAAAATAAGAAAACAATCAAAGCATAATATTTGAAAATACAAAAAAAAAATGAAAGTAACATCATTTGTAGCATATCAAAATAAAAGTAAGCATTAAATATCTAGTACAACAAAAGCATAAACATAAATTTTCTAGCACATGAAGTTTCAACTATTCAATAGAAGGAATGATATGATTAGCTTCTTCAGTGGTTTGTCTTTGAACTTCTATATCATCTTCAATAAATATCATAGCTTTTAATTCAAGCTCATCAAGTGAAAGATTAGCAATTTCTAATATTCCCATATCATCAAGAGACTCAAATCCATCTCGAAAATGAGAGAATCTCGCTCACAGCCACGAAAGTAAATACGACGGGTCTTTTTTCGGATTTTTTTTTGTTTTTCAACGGATAAGCGTATCGGATACGTGTGTCCTTTTAAAATTAAATAGTATTTTAATTGGATACGACAAAGACGTATCCGACACGTATTGGACATGTATCCGTGTATCGGTGTATCAGATGCAGCACACTTTCATAAATAGGTGTATCGGTGCAACATAAGGTATAATTCATTAAACACACACACACATATTCACGAGCACATGTTAAATTAACCAACATCTATGTTCAAGAAGGCTTAGCTTTATGCAATCACTTGAAGCTAAAACATCAACTGGAAAAAAAGAAAGAATCATAAAATAGAACAAATTGGGAGAATTTTGTGAACAACTTGCCAATGAAACTCATTAATTTTTTAACTGAAATTTACAAGAAAAATAAATAGGCAACTTCCATTCTCATATGAAAAGAAAATTTTGAAAAAGAAAAATGATTAAAAGCAAATAGAAAGGTGTCTAATAAAAGGTCCACAAAAATATTTGAAATCAAATGCAATAGATTGGGCCACTCACTAGCCAAATATATGCTAAAAGAAGCTAATGAGCTATTAAAGAACGTAGATTTAAAAGAGAAATCTTATGAAAATTATGTTCAATTTAGAATTATCATCTATGAAAGTTTTGAGGAACTAAATGAAGTAGTTTGTATAACTTCACCTGCTAAACTATTTTATTTCAATGTAGAAGGTTGTTAACTTGTTATTAAGCGTCAGCCTTCCAATGACCCAGTAAGGAGAGTAGATGTATTGGAGTTAGCCTATGTTAAGAAAGGTAGAGGTAAACCTAAAAAGACTTGGTTAAAAAGTATTAGAAATGACCTTTGTTTATTAGATTTAAATGAGACTTTGACTCTTAATAGGACACAATGGAGAAAAATGATTCATGTAGCTGATCCCACATAGTCGGAGAATGCTTTGATGTTGTTGTAGAACGTGTTATAAAAATTGTTCAAACGGAAGTTTTTATAAATTAATTTTTGAAATAAATAGTTTAAATGCATTAACCAATAGTTATATAGAAAAGTCACTAATTTTTTTTACCAAGTATCAGATGATGTTATAAAATGAAAATATTTAGACATTGTGTTTGATGATAAAAAATAGTAAAAAAATTGGGGCTTGTAGTATGTTAGAAGTTCAGAGATGCATCTTAGAAAGATGTACTGATTATAATTAATGATATAAAATATGAGATTAATAATATTAAAAAATATATAATATTTTTTTAAAACTGAGCAGCAAGCATGCATAATAGGATCATTTATACATAATATAATATAGGAGAAAGTATTGAGCAATGAGAAACTAATACTTTGAAGTTGAAACAACAAAAATAGTTGAGAATGATTATTTGAATTCTATAAAATTATTATTATGCATAAATGGTATCTTACCATTATATTGGTCAATGACAATGCATATGTGGACAAGGATGTAATTACTTTAGTTGGTAGTGGTGTTGATATGAACTGCATCCATGTAGGGCCAACATCCTTTAAATATTTTGAAAAGTCATATATTGTTTAACTTTTACAAATGCCAATAAATTAGCGATTAAACATTTTTTGTCAAGAATTTACATGTAATGAAGATGCTTGCATATGAACATCATTCTTGCTCGTGAAAATTCTTTCACATAATAATTTTTTGAAAATTCTTTTCTTTATGATATTATGCCCATAAAAAAAATTCAATAGGAATCTTTTCATTCAAATTCAAGAAATAAAATGCTTTTCAAGTAATCTATGGTCTAAATGAAATCATAATTAATGAAGCAAAAAAATTCAATATTTAAGAAAAACAATTAAAATCGTTAAACATGAACTTGATCTCTTGAATAAATATTCAAAAGTAGATTGTGAAGTAAAAAAACCTTCAATTTAAATATGTTAAGATGTCCCTAATGCCTGCTAGGATAAAAAAGTTCATATAAGTACTCTTTCTTATGAAAATTATGATGATTAGTACATTCCTATTAGAGTTTGTAAGAGTTTATTTTGATTGTTCCTTAAAGTTCATTAGATCAAGCACATCAATCATCTATTACTTGTTTCATTATGTGTTGTTGCGCGTGTATATGCATCATCTATGTGTGTGTGAGAGAGAAGTGTGTATCTAGAAGATTAGTGATGCTCACTGTTTTGAGTGTTTGCCATTTTGATACCAATCCATAAGAATCATTGATTTAGAAAACTCCAACCGATTGACATCATTGAATCATCTCTACCTTGCTATGAGTATATTATGCCTTCTTAACAATGAGATGTGGTGGTCATGAGCGCATGGAGATTGTTCTGCTATGGGATTCCTTATAGTAATTTTGTGTGGCCATCTTCGACTGATTTTTAAACCAAATTTGGATTTGAAAGGAAGAAGAGGTAACATCAAAGTTAGATGATTGATGAACTTCAAAATTTTGTATACGAATTAAATAATGTTGAACCCATGTTGTATTTACGTTTTTTATATGATTTTCACATTTAGTATTGATACGTCATCAAAGAATTATCTTGATCGGGCACAAATATTGATGCAAAATCAAGTTGGAAACTTCCAAAATTAAAATTGGGATCATCCGAACTCCGATTTCAACAAACTTATAGTCGAACCGAGCGTCTCGAGAATACAAACCCAACGACACCAAATCCAACCCAATCCGAGCCCAAATGGGTCCAAATCAAGGGATAGAAGCGCTGCTGGAAGGTTTGAACCACAATTTGGATTACCAAACGGTTTCCAAACATAACGTGCTTATAGTTGAATCGAGCGGCTCGACGAGACAAATCCAACGAGCCTAAGATCACAAAAATCCGACATCACTAAGACATTCAAATGTCCATCAAATGATCCATGATTAAGGGATTCAATATCGGCCGTCCATCTAACCACTCCTCATTTCCCCTTGATCTATTACCTATTTACGGGACATGCCACTCCAGAAATCTATAAATAGACCCCTCATTTCTCTTGAAAAGTGGGGGATCGAAGCAAGAAGAGAAGGAAGAGAAGGAAGAAGCTCCTCCTCGACCACCGTCTGAGCTCCTAAGTTTCGCCGGACCACAACTTGAGGCCCTCACCTCCGCCGGACCACTGCCTGACGTTGTTGCTCTACCGGACCACCACCTTAGGCCCGCTTCGCCAGACCACCATTTGAGGTCCTCACCTCCGTCGGACCACCACTTGAGGCCCTCACCTCCGTCGGACCATCGCCTGACGTCGTTGACCCCCGGACTACCACCTAACGCCCTGAGCTATGCCGGACCACACTTGAGGCCCTAAGTTCCGCCGGACCACCACTTGAGGCTCTGAGCTCCGCCGGACCATTACTTGAGACTCTGAGCTCCGCTGGACCACCACTTGAGGCCCTGAGCTTCGCCGAACCACCACTTGAGGCCTTAGGTTTTGCCGGACCACCACCTGGCGTCCGGAGTTCTGCCGGACCACCACTTGAGGCTCAGACTTCTGTTGAACCACCACTTGAGGCCCGGACTTCTGCCGAACCGCCACCTGACACCCAGAGTTTTGCCGGACTACCACATGATGCCCGGAGTTCTGTCGGACCACCACCTGATGTCACGCCCCAAGATCTAACTTGGAAAGAATGTCAATCAATTACTCAAATAATTTACCAGAGCTATCTAAAACCTTCAATTAACAATCTATCAAACATCTATAAAATTTAAAACATCAATATACAAGTCGATTCATATCTCAAAAGATCATGTACAATACTCAGGAACTACACTACAATCACCAGTACTGAAATCTATCCTGAGTACAAAAGAATCAAAATCATCAAAAGACAAAAACCTGAAGATCCGGATCAATTCCTATCTTCTGCTCCCTTGCCCTGACCTGAAAATATCAACCACATATAATGAGCTTTACAAAGCCCAACAGGTCACCTAATACCTATAACTGAAATCAAAGCACGGCGATGCTATCAATATGCATGTCAGTCAATCAAATCTATATCAGTCAATGGTCAATGAATCTATGCAATACTGAAATTCATAGTCAATGAAACCAGTCAATGCAGCAGCAGGCAAATCGATAAATCAAGCTCAATCAATCCACGTCAATCTCGAAGAAATCCGTACACAGAAGAAAATCAGTCAATCCGTCAAATCAGTCAATCCGTCCGTCAAATCAATCCGTCAAATCAATCAATCAAATCTATACTATCAAGTCGATAAAATCAATCGGGAAAGCGATACGATAAATCTCAATCTATCCTATCAATAAATCAATTGTAACAATCAATACAATACAGAATCAATAGTATCAATGGGTCTATACAAAATCTATATTCATTCTATCCATATCAATATCAATAATCAATAATCAATATTATCCATGCTCAATGATCAATCAATGAAATCTATAAATCCGTACGAAACAATAAATCCGATCAAATCAATAAAGCAGATATCGATAAAACAATAAATCCGTACGTCAATACAGTAAACATGCATTCAATACGATAATACTGAACAAGTACAATCAACTGGCTATGTTGCTGTTGTAGAATCCATATTGCTGTTGTAGATATTCATACGTTGGTTTCAATAAAAAGAGTCGTCACTCTATTGCCCGTCGGCATATCTATAAACCCCTTATGACTCCCAATCATTATATCAATGATCAATGGTTTAAAGGAAAGCCCGTCGGCCCACCATCCTGTACAGGTCAATTCAATCTCCAACCAACGTTCAACCAGGTTCCACTTGTGTTCCAGTATCAATAGTCAATTCAAGAATCATTTCATAATCAATCAATAATCAATTCAATAATCAATATTAAGCAATCTAGAACAATCAGATCAATAGTCATACGCATATCAATTCAATCTATCAATTTCAGACAAATCAGAAATCATACGAAAATCGGACAGAGTAACGGCAGTCTATCAAATTTACACAAAAATCCTGCAAAAAGGCACAAATTCCAAATTTCTCCAAATTACAGTAGAATATCCACGACATCAATACAAGACTATTGTTCTATAGAATCCAAATCCAATCAAGTCCTGATATTTTTCTATTCAATTAAAATCGCGTAGAATCAATTTCGACCGGTAAAATCGTCGCAGAAAATATTCAAATCGTGTACAATAGTCATATCTATAACATACCAAAAGTTGTGCGGTGAAAGTTGTGTCAATACAAAATCAGGTCAAAAGTTCGACTACGAAAACACAAAACAGTGCACAACTCGGTCAAAACTCAATATCTTTGAAAACAGAAATAGGATTCGGAGTCCTTACCGCGAGATCTTCACTTTTCCCAACAGCAGCGTCGGACGAAAAGCGCTCGGCGGCCTCCGAAAACCAAGATTTCCTCTTTTCCTTTCTCTTTCTCTCTCCTCAAATCAGATATTTTGTTTTAAAATGATTTTCTCTCTCCTCAAAACGAGCTGATTTTCTTATATCACAAAGTTGATCGGCCCGGCCGATCGCAAGATCGTCCTGGGACGATCAGACCAAAATCCATCGGCCTGGACGGTTCCCAGAACTATGCTCAGGACGATCCAGAAAGCAGCCGTTTCAGTACACTGATCGGCCTGGACGATCTCACCATCGTCCCGGCCGATCCTGGGAGAAAAATCCAAATCAGAGAGGAACAGTAAGGGAACGAGGTCTCACACCTGAGGCCCGGACTTCTGCCGAACCACTGCTTGAGGCCCAGACTTCTCCCGGACCACCACCTGAGGTCCGGACTTCTGCCGGACCACCACCTGATGCCCAGAGTTCTGCCGGACCCCCACCTGACGCCCAAAGTTTTTCCAGACCACCACCTAAGGTCTGAACTTTTGCCGGACCACCACCTGAGGTCTGGACTTCTTCCAGACCACCACTTTAGGCCCAGACTTCTGCTGGGCCATCACCTGACGCCCATAGTTCTATCAGAGTACCTCCCTACAATTACGGTCTTTCAGACCCTGGTCTCTTGCCAACTATGGTCTTTCCGACCTCCGTCGCCTACTATGGTCATTCCGATCTCCATCACCAGACAACGGATTTTCTGACCCCGGTCTTCTGCTAAATACGGTCTTTCCAGCCTCTATCTTATCAACTATGGTCCTACTTACCAAACAAACATGTCTATGTTGATTATTGTAACTCTCACCATGTAATGTGCTATATACGATGTACATTTATGACATCAAGCCAAGGCATTCTCCCAAGGAAGGGCCTTATTTGTAATTGACTTCAAATACTAGTTGATTCATTCAAACTGGGCCAGACCCATGGTTTTTCTCCCTTTTTAGGGGTTTCCATGTAAAAACTCTGGTGTCTCTAATGAACGCTACACCTTCTTTCTTTTATCTGCTTTTGTGCAGGATCTTCGTACAATGCTAAGACATTAAATTATATATTTCTCTACCGCCGTGCATATTCCAGGATGCAACAAGTATAATATAAATATTATGTACATATAAGGAATTAATAAAAATTATTATACTAATACATTAGATTATATATTTATATGCCGTACAAAGAAGTGGTGCGTTAGTTGTTAGTATTATGTATACAAATCTAAATTATTATATTATATAATAAATTATGTTATTTATATGTATGAATGTATTTGTATTGGAAATGATTTCAGAGCATAAGCCCAAAAATAAATGGGTAAGAATTTTTCTTATGACTTCTTTTGCTTATAATTTCAATCAGATAACTGAAGTTGTCCACTTCCTTTTACTCCTCTCTTCCCACTTTTTCATGCATGCAACCAAACAACTTCTAAGCTTGGTAAACTTGAAATGATTTATGCTTTCCAAACCAATTGACTTCATTAAATAAATTTATGCGTAGGCTGGATCTCAACTTGAGCACGTGTGAATTTTCCCAAAATCAAACTCATAATTCATGGAGTTTGGTTTGACTCAAACTCAAGTCAGAATTGATATCTTTTGAGTTCAATATGTTCAAAATTGAAATGGATAGAATTCCTAGCAGGTTTGAAATTAGCTCAAACTGTCTCAAAATTAAAAGCAAAAGAGAGATGAAGGGAAGATTTGAATCGAAGATCTTGTGCTTGAAAAAACAACTAGCTGAGCCAACAATCTATTTGTTTAAATATAATGCCGACTAAGCTTATTTATGTAGTTGGCTGGAGTCAAATTATGAGCGAGCTACTCAAAATTGACTTGAATTTGAGTTCAAGCCATTTTTCCAAGCTCTAGACTCCACTTATATGTTCAAGTAGATTTAGATTTGGCCCAAAATCCGAGGAATTTTTATTTTGGGCTTTACTCAATGTTGGGCAATTCAGTGATCTCATATATGTACTCTTCTTCTCCTTTTCGTCTTCTCTACCTCTCTTCCTTTTCTCTCTCTCATATGGGTTTTAATCAAGATAAAAAATTTGATCTTTCTCTAGGGCAGTTAATGTAGCTATCGAGCATCTCTCTCTCTCTCTCTCTCTCTCTGAGTTTTGGTTTTTGTGACGAGTTAGTTGAAAGTTAGGGAATAAATTACAGTGTATGAATCTTAGTGCCAATTCATTACATGTTGCACATGGTTGCTTGGCTCTGGTGTATACTTATTTCAGGGCAACCTTGTGAAGAGTAGCTGTGCCTATGCATGCGTATACATGTAGTGGGCGACAATTCTACGACTTTCACTGCATGCTTGGAATGACCGCTGATGTCATGAAAATGGTACACGGTGGATGAACTTCCACTTCTTCGTGAAGGTGGCTTCCCCTTGTGCACATGATGGATGCATGTCTTGGTGACTACATCCAAAGGTTTATATATCAATATCACTATTCTATTAAAAAATGTTTAGGATTGTGAAGGAAGAAATGTTTGATATGATGTGAATACAAAAATAAATGCCTCACATGGATAACTTATTTATGAATTATATTTTTGTTGTTGAATCTTTTCTTTTCAAGAAGAAGTTCAAGATTTGGTAGTTCAACTATTCAAATTATTTTGAGTTCTTCCATGGGGAATAACTCCACTTGAAAAGGCCATCTTTGGTTTTGTAGATGATCATATCGACTTGCAACAATATCACATGAAGCTTATGAAGAATGGCTTGTGAAATTTTACTAGCATGAAGCTACATTTTTACTTACATAAAGTAGCTAGAAAGCAAAATGATAAAGATAAACCTATATAACTGTACAATGCCTTATAAATGAGTATCGACTGGTGTTCCAGCTTTTTGATTGCAGCTTCCTCACTTAATCGTTTTTTTTTTGTATACACAATAATTTTGCCCTTCGAAACTAGTTTGCATAGAAAAATTCATTTACTTGTTAAGTTTGGAATGTCTGTGCTTGTAGAATTGATGTTCTCTTCTCTTCAGTTCATCTGCTAGATTGTCTTATCTTTGTTGAGTTGCACAAACCTTAATGCATGTCTCTCACCTAAGTAGCTCGATGGCATGAGTAGAGCAGCGGTTAGGCTTTCTAATTCTTACTTGGACGATCATTATTTCAAATCCAGATAGCCCGTGTGTACATGCAAGGAATATGACTGCTTTTATCAACAAAGGCTTGTCTTCTAGTTTTTCCTGGCCTTCATCATACTTGTATCCTTAATCTTTAAGTTATTGTTTTAAGCTTCATTGCTGGTCTTAAAATCTGATTGTTACTTTAAGTTCTTGCTTGAACTAGGTTTTGGTTAGCAAGATTTTGTTCGGATGATAAGAGGACTGATGTCCCTTGTTGGGATAATGAAATCTTCAATTTCAGATAACAATTCTTAATATTACTTGCATAAGGTTTCAAAATAATAAGATTTAGTTGTGAAGTTTAAGTCCATTGCTTTATGGCCTGAGAGAAGTGCTCCTCTTTGTTGTAGCTTTATCCCTTAGGATGAAGCTTGGCTTTGCCTTGTCCATATGTCCCTGGTTTTCCTGGTGAGCTTTGCTTCGAATAACATCTCATTATCCTCTGAGAATCAGACTATTTATAAGATTGTTAATTGACAATTAAGTATTTGAATTATTAGAAATACCGTTATAGACTTTTGCATGTATGTTAACATTATAATGTTGAATGTATTTTTCTTTTTGCACTCATAATGTCTTTAATCTATTTTTGCTCGTTTATTTTGGGATTAGCTTCTATGTTTTTTGGAACATTATATGTGCTATATTTGGTTTGACCTTTTTAAATTAGGGGGGATTTACATGACAATCAAAATTATCCCATTTACATATTTAGCTCCTCTATTTCATTATATTTGGTTTACTCTCATACCACTCAAAATTTTAGATGACAAAAAAATAACACCATCTTTACCCTTGATGTTACAATCCTGTCATCAAATTCCTCTTCTTTTGCACACTATTGGTCCTTTTGACCTTTGCTAGCGACCAAATTCATTGTCTTTCACATGCCGCTGGTTCCTTCACCCTTTGCCAAAGCGCATACTCTGCCAGTCCCGTGAATTATCTTCCCTAGCAAGTTTTTGTTGAGGCTTTTTCCAGCGAGATGATGTCACAACTTTCTTATCTAGCGAGAACTTCTTGAGATCTACTGAGACTTCCTCTTCATCGTCAAGGGTTTCGTTAAGGCTGTTAATAGAGGGTTATATTATATAAATAATGAAGTTTAGTTGTTAATTAGATAAATAGGATAATTATGAGTGCTCTGTATGCAAATCCCCCTTTAAATTAACGGTATTAAACATGCCTTATGTTTCTGTTGCAGGATGTGCAGTAATTTTTACTTTTAATTTCAAAGCATCTATAAAAGCCTTTTTCCATCCAATCTGTCTTAATTCGCAGAACAGGTACACATACATTAATTAGAAGCAAAAGCGAAGTAATTCTTTTGAGGCAATACCTGACCCACTTCAATTTGGCTGTGGATCTAATTCAACTAGCTTTGACATGGATGAACCATTTTACCAAAGTAATCTGCTTCTAGATTCTGTGGAAACCTCTACCTTTGCGGAATATTTATTATCTCCAAATGATGCAGACATGGATTTTATGGCCATGACCCCTCAAGACACTGAGGTTTTGGGTATCTGGAATTCACCAGACCCTAATTCTGGTGCATTTACTTTGAACCAGGAAAATCCTGATGAGACTAAAATGGCTCATGACAGGAATACTGCTCTTTCAATAAATTCTGGTAGCAGCCCAAGGATTGAAGAAAGGTGTTCTGAGAGAACTAACGTACTGTCATTGGAAAATGTGGGCTTGAATCTTAATAATACTCCAGTTGATGATGGGCAGGCGTTTACTCAAAGTCCGAGTCCAAGTAATTTGAATCAGAGTGCAGAGCATGGTGGCAATGTGGAAGTATCATTGTGTACTTCCATTCCAGAATTCTTTGAACCTGAGCGTGTTCCTTCTTCAAATTCTAATGCGGACTCATCTAGTGGTGTTGTACAGGTCTCAGAACATTATGATAGAGCAAGAAATTCAGTTGATGCTCACCGTGCATCTCTTAAGAGGAAGAACATAGAAGGAGTCATTGGAGAATCTTCATCAAGTCAAAAAATTGCTGGAGACTTCAGCATACCAAGCTCATCCAAGTATCTATCTGCTGGATGCTCTTCAGGAGAAAATCGGATTCCAAGTTTCAACTCTATACATGGAGGAGATTCTTCTGAATGCTACCCCTTATCTAGCTTGACTGGCAATGCTGAATCCTCACAAAGGAATTTACGGGCGAGACTTAATCTTCAATGCCAGCATGATAACTCACCCTATCAGTCACATTCTGCTACGAGTAGTAACAGCCTATCTAGTACTTGGTCAGCTGGTGAACCATCTTCCGTTCCAAATCCTTTTATTCACCAAGCAGAGCAGAGCCAGCATCATTTGCTCCCTGTTCCCGGTTTGCATCATCATGTTCGCCATTCTCCTGCCAGTTCAAGAATGGGTAGTTCATCAATCCCAGCCGTTATACAACGGAGAATGAGATTAATTGCTTCACATGAGGAAGCAAACATAAGAAACTTTCCGAGAAATGGCGTTGCTGACCATCCGACATTTTTTGCCAGAACCAGTGTCAATCAACTGGTGCAGGATTCACTAAACTGGAATCCTTCTAATTCCAACTTGAGTACGTCAGAGAATAGAGTTAGCACAAGTTCAGGTATCATTCCATTACCAGGATCCAGCAGGGAACCAAGTGAAATGGTTCCCGTTCAGTATCCCAGAAATTTTTCTGACGTTGTACGTAATTCTTTGTTTCCATCTGGTGGATCTGAATCTGGACATCAAAGTGGTACTTTGTCTTCGTGGCATTCTGGTTGTGCTGCTTCCACACAGGAGCCTGGTCAATCTTCTAGAGCTGTTCGCCAAGGCCAATCCCTTCCACATCCAAGGACAGCAGTTTCAACAGATAGGCAGCGTGGGTTTTCAGCATTACCGTTGCCAGTTAGGGGCCGAGAAGGGAGAAGTAGAATGCTTTCTGAGGTGTGTTGGAAATCCTTTTAGATGTCTTTAATTTCTAAGTTTATTTTAGTTTTTCTGATGGTTTACTAATGTAGGATTGCCATCCAATTGTAGATTTTTTAATATTGATGACGGGAAACCACACTCTTTTTCTGGACTTTGATAGTCAAAATCTGATCTATCTTGTGAAATTCGAAGTTTCAATTTTAAATTTGACGTTTTATTGTTATGACTACGTTCTATGTGGATAGATATATATGTCTGAATTCTGCTGAATGCAATTACTCTTGACTACAGATCATTACTTTTCTATGGGAATTAAACTTTTAGATCATTACCCCTTTTCTTTTTGTCATAACTGTAGGAAGCATCATTACAAATCTACCCAGGTCATATTATCTATTAAATGATTGATCATTTGTTTCTTATGCGTTTATGTAGCAGATTCGCAATGCATTGGATCTTATGAGAAGGGGAGTGAATTTGCGTTTTGAGGTAATTATCATCGCCAAAAAAAAAATATCAGAGAATCATTAACGACTTTCTCAATCAATATTTTAGTATATCAAGTTTTGATTATTGTTTGTTCAATGCTTAATTGATCGTTGATTTTGATCTGAAAATATTATCGTGCTGTATTTTGTTTGTGCATAGTGCATCCCTCCCAAAAAAACTATTTATTTCCTTTGAGTAATTATTGGTCAACTTCTATTTGTGGGCTTGCTTTGCTTCAGTCTTGTGCAACAGGAACGATACCCTCTTTACTATTGCTTGCGTCACAGTTACTTCAGAGAAACATGCCATTGACTATTTTGCTTTAATTCCTAGATGCATTTTTGTTCATATCTGCATTTTCCACGGTTCTTCTCTAAGCAACCATGGAGTACTGGCATAAGATTTTTTCCATTAAACCTACATTCCTTGGCTATTGAAAATTCCTATATTGTATGCTTACTACTGTTTAGAATGATATTTGGCTGATGAAATAAACCTAAGATTAAAAATTAGAGTATTATACTTGGTCCCAATGTGATCCCTGATGAATTTCCGAGGGACGCTGCTATTTATCTGAGACCATTCTGAAGAATGCTTGGAGGCTTTAATGGACACTTTTGCTATGATGTGATGTTTTAATAAGATGATTATAGCTTTTGTATTGAAATGAGTCAGGTTTATGCCTGTTTCTTGGCCATTTTGCAGGCATGAATGCGTATTGTTTTTGCTATTGTTGAGTCAGACCATCCTGCCCCCACAATGTTGTAAGAATGTATAATAGTATTTGTGTGTTTGAAGCGTAAAACTATTCATCTATAACTTCTAAATTTATAATGCAGTTCTTTTCCTATCAGGTTGCATGTATGAATAGATAGTATGGTAATACATTATACATCCTTCTTCATTTTGTATTGATCGCTCTACAAAAAGTAACCCTCTACCCTTGAACATCATCGATGTGTGGAGGAATGAGAAAACTCTGAGTAGTTTGATTATTTGATGTTTAGTGATGCATGTGTGTATATCATTAGTTTTGTCTGACTTGCATCCCTCTTTATGACAAAGAATCCATCGCCTATTACATGCGATCATCAAGTACAAATTTTTACTAATTGCATCAATAGCAGCAAGTGATTGTTGGTGTAGCTTACTACCAAACAAATTTTGTAAGACTAGTTGCACATCTATCTTGTATTAGATAACGGGTAAAAAAAATGCCATAAGAAGAATTCTCTGCATATTCTTTTATTACATTTGCATCAGAACCCTATACCTTAATATGTCCTGCATCGAGCAGGATGTCTTCATGTTTGATCAGCCAGGGTTCTATGGGCGCGTCGACTTGAATGACAGACACAGAGACATGCGTCTTGATGTTGACAACATGTCTTACGAGGTGAGTTTTCCTGCATCCTTAACATTTTTCTCACAGTATACAATTTAACTATGATGTGTTCCAGGAGCTATTGGCGCTCGAAGAGAGGATTGGTTATGTTAATACAGGACTCTGTGAGCAGACAATTTTGAAGTGCCTAAAGCAACAAAAATATTCACCTTCTAAGCAGGAGGTAGCATCTTTAGAGCAGGAGCCCTGCTGTATTTGTCGGGTGAGCTGCATTTGCATATCAATATCAATTGTTTTGTTCTCAAGTTCTCTAAGGAAAAAACATAAGCAAGATGAGTATTAATTGATTGATAGGAAATACTTGAGTTCGCAAGTAACCCTAAGGAAAATACTTGAGTTCGCAAGCAAACCTTTCACTAATTGGCGAAAACAGCGAGAATAACGTTAAATCTGTACCAAAATCAGCCACAAAACCTTGTATTGCAACAAGGAAATCAAAGCCAAATGAACACAAAGCAAGATACAAGTGATCTCCAATTCAAGAGGAGGATCGTTCTCTCCCAATCTCTAGACAAAGCAATCTAGAGCCAAAACACCAAGGAACTCCAAGAGAAACTCAAATCATGCATAACCTAACCCTAGAACCTCTCATCCTATTTAATACATAACTTTCCTAGTACAAATTCCCTCCCAAGCCCTAGCCCCCAAAATTTGAATTCACTTTGGCTAGTGGGGCCCACCCATGTGGGTGGCAAGAGAGGAGGCAACACTTGTCCGCTTCCTGTAGACCCGAGCCGGCTAGGCCAGTTCAACTTGAACCGGCCTATCATTGATCTAATCAGTTGATCTTGAACCGGCCTATCATTGATCTAATCAGTTGATCAAACTTTAAGACGGCAAGCACGAAAGCAACCTTCAATTTATCTCCCTAGATTCTATTTTTAGTTGATAAAGTTACAGCCATCTGTTATTACAGTAATGGTTTCATTTGTTTTGTACCTTCTCTCTAACTCTATTCTGAAACTCGATATTCAGGAAGATTACAGTGAAGGAGAGGACATTGGTACACTGAACTGCAGACATGACTTCCACACTGCTTGCATCAAGCAATGGCTAATGATCAAGAACTTGTGCCCTATTTGTAAAACAACAGCTTTAGTCGACGGTCACAGCACAAGCTCTGATGGCACAAAGTGATTCTGCTCCAATATTATCAAACCAATTAATCACACTGGGCACTCTTTTATTGATCTTTGAATCTATTATTTCTTTGTTTTCACATTTTTCGCCTTCTTTCTCTCTTTTTTTTTCGATGGAGCAATGCCCAAAATTAACATGTGTATGTTCGGTTGCTCAATGTATGGAGATGACACTTGTTCTATGTTGCTTTACATCATGTATTATTAATTTAATATGACTTAAATGCTATTATTACTCCAAGTGGATCATAGATTGGTCTTTCTGTTTTCCTTTGTAAAGTAGATGGAGTTTCTTGGTAAAATATTTGTCAAAATTTCATGACACAAACTTAATGCTGTAAAAATAAGTGGCCTGTTGAACGCAGTTTATCGCCTGGAGACTAATCAGAATGCGCCACATCAGCAGTATTGAGCACGGTAACGAGCGGAGGTGATGTGGCGTATTCTGATTGGTCTCTGGGGCGTTCGGCGTCCGCATAGAATAATTTGCCCATTTATCTTATGAATGTAATGAAAGGAAAAGACTAAGTGAATTTTTTTTTTTAATGTTGAGTGACAAAATATTAATCTATGTAGGTGAAAATTGGTCCATGATTTCATAAAGTTGGGGCTTACATCTCTGTTTTTGGCTAAGAAGGTTCAAAAGACTTGGTTCATGTATGAATTGTGGACTCAGCTTCAAGTTCACAACATGATGAAAGGAAGGCCTACAACAGTATGGAAAAGATTATACCCAAATGGAAGGTTTACAAAAAATATGGGAAAGATCAAGGCAATCAACGAGTGATCACATAACAAAGTCATATATAATTACTCATCACACAATACATATGTTTGATATCATGTTAAAAAAATAATAATAAAAAAGAAGAACGCAAAGAAATCACTGAAAACTTTTCATTATTCAGCTAAAAAGTTCATTTACAGATCTAGATATTTGTTGAAGTTTTGTTACAGAGGTAAATGAAAAATAAAAATATATATCAAAGCACAGTAAACAAACTTGCTCATCTGCTGTTGGGACATTCAAACTTAACATACATGGCAAAACTTAATCAACTTACAATCAACTAGTTTATGCCTGTGATATAGTCAAATGAAAAATACATATATCAAGGAATTCCATGTCCAGACAGAATGCTTATATTTTTCTAGCTTGCCACATTATTTTTGAGCACCTACAAGCAGAAACTAGTTTGTAACCTGATGTTCCTGTTAAGATATCAATTCTAGCATGATATCAAAAGGTCCATGATAAGAACCCTATTATATTACAGGTATAGCTGAGACCGGAGGCGACGGCAAACTCCCTGAACTCCTGAACCGGCGGCGAGGCTAAAACTCCTCCTAACCTGGCTCCACAACTCCGCCAGTTCAGACTGGCGAACCACCACTTGAATCCTAAGATTCAAGATACTGACATATCTCAAACAGAACGCATAGTCAGCACCTGATGCATGCATAATAGGCCCTACCTGTGATGAAAACTTGAGACTTGACAGACAATTCTTCAAAAATCAATCCAAAATATTCTGCAACTCAGTTCCAGGGAAAAAATGACTCAATGGTGACTAAGAAGCTGAAGCTAATAAAATAGAAATTTCATACTTCTGTTTTGTACAAATTGATCCTTGTTAATTTACAATAGACAGGTTCGTATAAAAACTTCATTTAGTACAAACTATCATACATAACAAGGGATTTAAATAAATTACAATTGGAACTGGTGGTGGCCAGATTACCAGAGTTGTTGATTTACATGATTGTCAACGACTGCAATAGTTGCATCTTGCTCAATATGTACTTCTTTTTCCAGCAAATGCTTCCGTCTCTGAAGGGTCAACCAAACTAATCTGCTGTCAGTTTTGACTATTTTGTATTGAGCTTTCTTGTACAACTTCAGTGGTCCTGTATCAATTACTCTGCAATGTAGGTATACTTTATGTTTTGTCTTCATTTTAGATATGAGCTCCTCACAAGCCATTAGAGCTGAAAGCCAATTCCACGCCTAATTGTTAATGGACACCAAATCCATTACATTATAGGTTATTTTATCCATATTATTTTGCTTCTTTCCTAGAGGTAAAAGAAAATGCGAAATAAAAATGCAACCTGCCATGGAACATGCATGTTTGGACTAAATACTGCACAAAAAAATAAAAATAATCAACATAGAAAGGTTTTATTAGACGTCCATGTTTCTGAATTTAGCATAATTAAGCACATAAGCTAAGCCTCAGGGAAAATATGAGATCCAAGATAGCAATTTTAGTATAAAACTAATTATGTTAAGCTACAAAAACTAACATCTAAAGCACGATATAAAACCCGCATTAGACAGGTCCATGCTAGACCGGTCCAGCGGCTCACGTGTACAATAGGCGGAACAAGTTGGTCCGTCATGTTGAGTTTGCCGCCCTAGCATTGGGTGGGTCCCACTATTGAATTCAAATAGAAAGGGATGGGGCGGCATGGGCTAAAGGGGAATTTTGCTTAGGAAGTTTAATTGCATGCTTTAAGTAGGAAGGAGAGACTAGGGTTCGTCTTTACATTATGTTGTGGTAATCAACAAAAATCTCTTTGCATATCTACATGACAACACAAAAAATATGTGTTAGAATAATTAAATGCACACATATATATATATTATAATATTATTGTTATATTAATTACTAACCTTAAATTCCACAGAACCACATATCTCGAACTCCTAGGTATTTTTTCCATGTGAAACTTATGAAGCATAAACTTGCTCTGTATTATGTCATGTGTTTTTGGTGTGGCTGTTTTGACGAAAGAAGCTGTATAAAACATAAATTTCAAAATAATTTCTCAAAAAAATTTGAATAGACTAAAGCATGCATTACTTCCGTGTTGCCGCCTCAAGCTCTATGGGCATGCAGCCATCTGTCATTGGTGATGTTGTGTCTCAGGTCATTGCTCCACAAAGTGGGAGGTCCACTGGAAATGGTTGATGGGTGTTACTTGATTAATGTCCATCGGATGATGCTACATCATCCTAACAAGTTCATCCTTGTATTTTCCTCAACATCAATGTTTACTTTCTCTGACTGTACCCACTCTCGTTAGATACAACTTGATCTTTCGTGACGTTAGCAACCTCTTTAAAGTTTTGACATACATTCTTGTTGATGTGTTGCTGGTAATGTTATGCTACTCTCAATAGCCCTTGATTTTGTCTTGACTATTACAAGCCAATCTTATTTAGCCCTCACTCTTACTTGGATTGGCTAGCAAAGTAGATTTTCTTTCCTGTTTAGCAATATGACAATGGTGTCTGAACTTTGTGTATCTCCTACCTCGCTTTACTTTTGTAATATCATATGTGGACCACTCTGGTTGAGATAAACATTCAACACGGCCATCATATGGGTGATTATGAAATAATTTTTTATTTGTGGATTGAATCTTGTCGACTTTGCCGAACAGAGGATCGGGTTCATCTGTCGGGCGTACGCTTTTATAGTAGGAATTTTCTTTGTTATTGGGCCTTGAAGGCCTAACATGAACTATAAAATGAATATTCTGGTTGATGTCGTGACTGTATATTTCATTTGATTGTTCAAGCTTGTGTCAATTCTTATCTATCAACATTAGAAGGATCGGGCTTGACATGAGTTCATTTATTGACTCGCACACATCACTCAAACGTTAGTGCGTAAATCACAACATGCTAGTTGGGGCCATGTGGGTGTTTATTATTGTATGTATACGGGTTAATACAATGGCATGTGCATTTTCATATTGTTGTGTTATGAATATATGTGTGGGTGCATTTTTGGGATATTTGAGGTCTTCTATGGCAACTCATATAATCTTGTGCTTTTTGTTATCCTTTTATATTTGCCGTTAGATGACATGTTGAATGCACAATGGATCTTCTACTCGCGATCTATAGAAAACTCATATTTCTGTTATATATCAATGTCTTCACTTGAGGGAGAATGGTGTATGTATTTGCTTAATGTTGAATGGCATTTGATTGTAAAGGGTGTTGTATCATTCTTACTTGTTGCCAATTATCATTGTAAGTGTATCATAATGCATATGACACAAATAATTTTATCGTTAGCTGGCATTGTTATTTATCACGTGTTGTGTTGTGTTATGTTTACAAGGAGTTCATGAGCTGCGGTGTCTTCTGCGCCTTCATACTGTTGTTCATAAGTGGATTCTTGATTACATATGATTGTGTGGGTTAGTTACAAGCAACCATCACTTGCTTCAAATTCTTCAAGCAACCTCTTGCTTGAGGTTATTTGGTCAATTGTGTTATATACACCATTACATCCACTTGTAGCCAATCATCATTGCCTGTAGGTGAATGAATGGGGATCATTTATGAACTAGTGTTGATTGCAGGGTGGTGGGGTGGGTATTTATACCTAGGCATCTTCGTAGGTATTAAACTCCTAGAATCATACGAGCCTTGAACTGTCACGATTTACTTCTTTTCATGCTTCCTTCATATTTATAGAATAAGCTCCTTGGCTGTCCCTTTTTTGTGATGAGGCATTTAAATGTTACGAGCTCTTCGACATTATATACCTCTTGTGGAATATATTCCTTGAAGTGTTGCAGGGGATGCAAGTGACTTCGAATATGTTGTTCCAGATTGATATGTTATTGATTCTTCTTAAAAATACACACTACACCTTATTCGTGTAGGTAGACTCACAGTCGTATTCAAAATATGAACATTTGGCCTTCTTTTTTCCTTTGGCTATTGACAGGTGTACTTTATGAGATTTTAAGGTGTGACTTCATTTCATCTATGTCACTCTCTAGACGAGGCACATATTTTTCTTCTTTTAGTAGGCGGCTGCTACTTTGGAAGAGTCAGCTTTCCTTCTTTCTCCCCACTTGCTTTTTATCATCTTTTATTTTAAGTCGCTTTGCAATCTCTAGATTTGACGCTTGAGCCTCAAAAGAGCTCAATGGCTTTGGATTCTTCGGATTAAATACTTGGATCTTTATAAATTATCGCTTCGTGCACCACAAAGGGGCTGAATATCACCAGAGATCCTGAACTCTCATCCATCCCTAAGGTGCTTCATGCACTGGTGTAGTGTTAACATGACAATGTCATACTTATGCAGCCATGGTGGGACCCAGAAGTGCCTTGAATGAGGTATCCACACCAATCATATGAAAATTTGGCTTATATATGGAGTTCTTCAAATGTGAGGGAGAACATAATGATATAGAGTCTTTGCCCATTCTCATTGATAGACGTGCACAATTAGCTTATCTGGCCACAAGGTTGTTCTACTGAAGCATAGTATCTTAATACCTTTAGGTTATGAGATTGGATGGAGGACCCAAGATCGATCAAAATTCAATTGATTATCATTTCTCACTCTTTGCAATAATATATGAGGGCAATTATGATCTATATATTCGAGTATCATGTTGTCTTCAATGAACGTGATGAAAGGTTGGTTACAGGTTATAGGACCTCCGTCATATTATGCTCGCAAAATACGCATCGTATTCTTTTGGGGTCTTTAAGAGTCTGAATCAAAGTCTCCCAAAGATCTTCAGACATATAATGAGCACATTCATATATATAGAGTTGTGCCAATCTTTTTTCTCAAATGGGATAGGATTTTATAATATATCCCTTGGCTGAAGTATCTTTCTTTTGGGATCTTTGGGGATGATATCTTTATTGCAACATCTCATTCTTTTTGTCTTTATGGGATCCCTCTTCTTCGGCAGAGGACGGCATATCTTGCACTTCTCAACTACGCCTGATCAATCTCCTCTAGCTCGAGCCTCAGTCTTATTAGACAATGCGTTTTCTTCAGAGTTGATCATTATCGTGTGGCGATTATCCATTGATTCAGAGTCCCACCCGTATTTTATATATTCCATCTGTAACACGATGTTGGGGTCCGTTCCACCTTCCTCTAAAAAATACAGATCTTCCTCTAAGATGTAATCTATCAGTGACACATCATATAAGATTCAAGACTCTTCTCTTTGGTGTATTCTTCTTTTATTGGTGTATTTGATGCGGACTAAGATGACTCGACATACTTCTTCGGAAGAGGAGTCTTCATCATTCTTTTTCAGCTTCATCTATTTTAATTGTATTCAAATTCACAAAGTGAAAACACAATTCCTATGGTTACCTAAAATCATTAATTGTATTCAATATATGGAAATAGAATAATAGGCATATTATAAATCATTGAGTCATGAATATTGAATAGGAGTGAATGAGTAAATTCATTATGCTATTCATCATAATGTATCTTATATATGTCTAATATGGCTAAACTATGATTCTTATATACCATGAAAGCATGTATAAAATAATCCACTGTAATGTCATATATTTGCTGGCATCATGTTGTACAAATTCCATTCAATGATGAATAATGTAAGTAGGAATTCATATCATATGAATGACACATTATATGTTATGATTACATTAGTATAACAATTTCTGATCATATGCTCATGAACATTAGTATATATAGATACTAGTGCTTGATATTAATGCATAATAATGTTGACCCATATAATCATATTAATAATACATTTCACATGTATCATATCATAGATATGCTCTACGCACAACAATGTATTATATTATGAAAGTAGGAATATATCATCATGAATAATAGTGCATCAAATTATCAACTATAAATGTCAACCTCGCATCATACTTTCATCAAGTATGCTAGGTTTATCACATGTATATATATATTAATCTCGAGCATCATATCATATTAATTCTATCATCTATATATAGTAGTATTGTCATCCAATGAAATTATTCTATATATAAAATAATGTGCAAGAAAAGAACTTAAGATTATTCATGTCTCATCATAGAGTGTATTCCTACTAATCATCATGTCATATTTATATTATCTGTAAAATATCATATCTCAGCATCATAAACATAAAATATTAGGTGTGAAGGACTTATGGACAATCATATCAATGTGGTATTTTCTCATATGTATCATATACCTTATAATGTCATTACTCAATAGAAAAAGTCATGCAGCATCATCGTCAGGTGCTGTCACTCTATCATATCATCTTATTAGCCTTCTAATTCTTTCAATCATTATATATATATATATATATATATATATTATTTATATATATATATATATATATATATATATATTTTATATATATATATATATAATATATATATAAATATTATATATGGTGTATGGTGCAATAAGAGGGTTGGCATATTCATATTGGCATGTGACATTTATTAATCATAAAGTGTAGTTAGATGCTTGAAGGGTAACATTAATTGTACAACCGATCAGATAATATAATTAATATAAAGTTGTAAGTTAAAAAAAAATAGTTGTAAGCATATTTTAAAATGAATGAATTGTTTTACTTTGTATCCTTTGGCTTTTCAATATTAGTATCACGTCATGAGAAATTATAATAAATGACTTGACGTATGATATGGTGCTTGTTATTTATAGTGCAACATATGCTATTAGCTTTTCAATCATGTTAGTTCATATTTATAATGCATATATTGATCATATTATGTATGTTTGTCATAATTGTATATTTGAATTGTGAAAATATGGTGATTTAAATATGTATTATATAGATGATGATAGATATACATGTATGGTAAGATTGGCTAAACTTAGTTTGGTGGGTTGTTGACGCATGCATAGAAGGGGTGGGATGATAGAGTGTGACTCTACTTATTGATCTGATGTAGGCCCTCTAAAAAGCCATCCTATCCATAAAGAAGTTATAAGTTATATATGCTTATTTAAATCACCTAGTGCACTCAACGTGATGATATTATTTTATTTTTAGCCATCTAAGATGTTAACAATATCCAATGTAGGCAATGGAAAGCCATCAATCCTAGGGAACCTAGTGTAGGCCATTTGACAACAGTTATGTCCCATCTAGCTGATGTATGGCCTTTATTATCCATTAAAAATATTTGACTATCTATAAATATCTTTTATGTATATTTGTGAATGATGATGCATACTACCATTTTTTTTATATTCTAATAAATGAGTGGCTTTACTCTTAGAGTCAGAATGTGAACGAGCATATTACATGGAAAAGGTTGGAGTCGCTCCAGTGACATTTAAGGTTAGAGAAAGTCGTCTAGATGGTTTAGTCACATTAAACGTGGCCTTCCGATGGACCCAATTAGGAGAGTAGATTTATTAGATTGGCTCATGTTAAGAAGGTAGATATATATTATGGGGGTGGGGCTTGTGTAGATTATCAAGATTGATTCTATCTGAGCTTAGCTAGATATGACATGCAAGATTTAAATATATAACTAAGTTTTCTTTGATATGCCAATAATTATAAACTCATTAAATATATAAACAAGTATATGTGTCAAATCAAGTAATAAATGATGAAGTAGAGTGTTGAACCACAAAGGAAGAATTATGCTTACTTGCAATAAAAATACTACATTTACTCTAATTGTATAAGTTATCCTATCAAAAACTAAAAATGTGTTTTTTGAGTTTCTACCACTGAATAAAAATAAGTAAAATAGTTGATATAATTTAAATATTTTGACATTGATGCATGTAAATTATCACATTTTTTTCTAATGATACTTTTATTTTAGATACTGATCATTAGCTATGCATTCCAAGATCCTTATTGAGCATGTAGGGGTTGAAAAGGATATCCACTGACCTCTTACAATGTTAAAATTCTCCATAAACCTAGATATATTCAATATCATATATCTAGGCATGCCAACTTCTATCTCAATACTCTTGATTGCTCTTCATTCCTCGTCGAGGCTAACTTCACATTAATTTTAATTACACATATAACCATTATGCATTAATATAAATAATGGGATTATTGAAAATATTCATAAATTCTTTAGAGTACAAGAGTCTATATTAGTACTTAATTTGCTCTTTACAGCATCAATCCAAAATAAATATTAAATCTAGTCAGAATAGAAGAAATAACAAACAAAACTCTTTTCTTATATTCATAGAAGAATCAAAGCACAAGAGAAGTAGTGAAATTTTATCACAAGGAAGAATCAAAAGTATCTTTCTCAATAGCCCTTTTTCCTCCACTTACAGAATTGTTATACAAACACAGGCAAACTATCACATAGATTATATCTTGTTCTTTCCTAGCCTCCTCTTAGATTTTACTCTAAGAGGGTATTAGAGAGTACACTAAAAAATATACTAATTTTACTCAAGTGGACTAAACTCATTATAAACAAAACTGAACGTCTATTTATAAGAAAACACATAAAAAATACAAGCACCCGAAGCTTGACAAGGTGGTGCCGCGACCACTTAAGGAACTTGCGCTTGGCACTGGCAAGTTTGCTCCTTGCGTGCTTGATGATGTGGAATAGTTACTAATGAATAAGCATCCTTTCGCTATGTCGGTCGTGGCTCTGGAAGTTGTAATTTCTAAGTTGCGACTCTCTGTAAATCTTAGTGCTTCAGCTCTTATGTCGGAGTTTCGATGTTGAGGGGTTTAAATTGTAGGTCGCGGAAATTCATTTTTTTAAGAACCCCAACGTTGCAAGCTGAATGTTTAATACAAAGACGATGCCTGTGATTCCATTGTAGCCTTGCAAACATAGATAATGACACTATAATGTCCAAAATGGCGCTTTATCGGAGTTGATTTCAACACAGTGACGTTGTTTCATCTGATGCTGCGACGCTATAGGTACTTTGTATTTTTCATCATTTTCTGAGTATTTTCTGTACAAAATAATTAAAATAATATATTTTCACTAAAAATTCAAAATGTAATACACAGTACATATTTTACACTTTACAGTTGACTTAAAAATACTTGGTTAAAATATTAGAAATGGACATTTTATTAGATTTAATGAGAATTTGACTCTTAACATGACACAATGGAAAAAAAATTTCATGTAGTCAACCCCACAGTGGTAAAGACTTGGTGTTGTTGTTATTGTTGTTGTAATATATGATATCTACTTATTTTTAATATAATGAATTTATAGAAGAGCATTGGCATGGCTGTATTTGCATTATCACAAGCTGCATTTGCCATTACGGTATTTAATTCATATAACTACATGCATAAGCTATTTATGAATATAATTTATTTAATATGAAGCATTTACAAAAATAAATGTGTTATATATTATTTATATGCCTTTAATGTGTATAATCATTCAATTTGGATGTGTTTGGTGCTTTGCATATTATACTTCTTAGGTAACATTATTCATTATTTATCATATGATATTTGATTTCTAAATGATTAGCAAGAACATTTGTTCTAACATTCAACTTGATTCATTCTAGCAAATTTATGTATAAGTTTGACTTTGATATCATTGCTCAATCTCTAAGTTTGGTTAGGTACTATCTTAATAATAATTTCATATTTGACTTGAATCTATAATATTACTTTGTTAGATCGATTATCCATTTGACTAAATCTTCATGAGTATTATTCATAATATATTACAAGATCAAGTGTATGCTCATATGAAGTATTCAATGGATAATTCTATATAATGTAATGCTTGGCAAGACTATCTATATATTATTTTTTTCCCTTGTATTGAGATCTTTGATTGATTTCATGTGATTTAATAAAGCTATTGATCACCATGTTGATTTCAATATATATATATATATATATATATATATATATATATGAATGAAATAAAGTTTTATGTAATTTTGGGATTGTAGTATCACACTATTATAATATAATTTTTACTTCTATTATAGGTGACTTATAGAATGTGGTTTTTTTTATATACTTTATTTTGGGGGTGGAAATGATATGTTAACTTTCTCTTTAGATAATGAAAATAGAATGTTATTTAGCTTTGACAATTATTATTGATCTAATTATGTTCTTAAATCCTTTGTGTGTTGAGCAATGCAATCAGGCTTTTATGTTTCTACAATTAAGGAGTATGTATCGAATTGTGGTAATACTAATCATATGTGTATGTGTTGGTTCATGCTCTAATAGATATTTAAATTTTGAGAAAAAAAATTATTTGAATATTCAAATAAAATTTGCAATTACTTCTATGTAAAATAATTGATTTCTTCTCATTATGTTATACCCCAACTTGATCGAGGACCTATATCCAAGATTAGGGGTCACATTAGGTTGAGGGTGATAGAATGGTGGGGCATGACATGGTTGAACAGCCCCAACCCTTCTTACCATGAGCATGATATCCATGACATCTAATGTGTTATCTTAGATTTTATATGTTTGATCCATATAGGATTTAGAAACATATAAAGTTCTTATGATCCCTATTCATGAACTATTTATGATATTAAATTGATGTTGAGGGAGATAAACATTTTGACACAGAATGAGATGTTATTGTCACTATTTTCTAATGGCCACTTAATTGTATCCATGACGTTCACAAAATTGTGATGGCTATTTTTTAATGTCAGAACTTTGATCATTCGATTTATTAGAATCATGGTATTGGAACTTCTAACAACAGTACTTTGTTTATCAACTAAAAGATAAGGTTGGTGGAAAGCATTATCGAACCACTGGCTAAGTCAACTGTGTCGACCCTTGGCTAGCCAATATGGGCCAACCCTTGCTTAAGAGAGCTTGATTTGGATATTTAGGGGGTGAAATATATGGAATATTATGGTCAAAATGCTTAAACAGCCCTCTAAAATATATAAATAACCTTGATCTATACATTTTGAGCATTTAAATCTGACAAAGTTATGGGATGCATATAGTTTCAAAACTCTATCACCATTTTGGCTAGTGTAAAACAATCATTCTAATGCTCTCAAATCTATCATTTTCATGTACGTTCCCCTCCTTTTAGGAGGCTCTAATTGCCCACACTCAAGGTACCCCCATTCCCCTTCTTTTCAAGATAGAGACCATCTCAACAACCTTTAGCTATCTACAAATTAGATCAATTTGGTCATCCTTCCTTTTACTAATTGAAGAACTATAGTTATGATCATTACCCAATCAATCTAATGGCTTCTAAATTTTAGGGAATAATTTTTTGTTCTAGAATATAAAGCGGGGTGAAAACAAATAGGCTACATGCTTTCTTTTAGTTTTCTTATAAAATATATAATCTATGCGTTGTCTTTTTTTTCTTTTCTATTATGCAAAGACTCATGGTTGAAAGTCAGATAAAAATTATTTCTCACCACAATCCCAATACATAATAGTTTGGGTACCTCATGTGAAATATACATCCCATTTATTATTGATTGGTGAATATTGTCAACCCTCTAACACAATTAATAAAAAATAATCATTATATATTATTTTGATAATTTTTTTTCTTCCCATTTATTTTTTGGAACTATCATAATTCAAGAAATAATCCTTTAAATTAGAGATACCTTAGTTTCCCTTCCCAAAAAAGGGAACCTACCAACCAAAGGTGCTTCTTATATATCATTGAAAAAATTGCATTTGACACATACATGAAGCACGTGATATCATGCTACATCTTCCATAAAAAATCCTGCTATTAAGACCTTCACACTAGAATTTTAATGGATTCTATCTCACATAGATTACCATATTAAGATCATCACCTAATGGTATTTATACACCTATTACTATTAATTGATGCAAAATAGCCTCCTCGATAAGGCTATCTAAACTCAACAGAATTGTTTGTTACCTTTTAGTTGCAACCCTTTAATGATCATAACAAATCTATCTTTATTGCATATTGATAGCATCCCTTAAAATGTTCTTCCATACAAGCTCTAATGCTTCCATGAGAGAATTCCCTTGAGAGGCAAGCTTAAACCTCCTTCTCATTATGACTCTCAAACTCTTCACACTCAACATATGTCATCCTTGGATGTCCCATATAAATATGGTTCAAGATACACAAAAAATGTTAGTCCATATGGAGCTTATGTGTAAACTAGGAGCATTTGATCACTATAGAAATATTCATGCACCCCAATAGAAGTTAGACTAAAAATTGGCCATCCTAAAAATTAAATCAAGTTAAAAATTTTGATTAATTTTGTTCAATTGAATCGTTAGATTTAGAGTTCTTTAGCTAAAGGGATTATGTGATTTTATTTAGGTTTTTTTGTTGTTGATAACATCTAAATTTACTTGATTTTTTTTTTTTTTGAACTTTATACATATCAAAGTTTTTTTTTATTATATTAAATATCTAATACCTAAATTCTATATTATTTAACAAATTATTGTCTAAATCATATATTATATTATATATATATATATATACATGTAAAGAGTATTTCACTCTAAATAAATTGATTAATAGATTAGATATTATATGAAATAGATATTTAAATTTAGATATAGACTTATAAATACCAAAAAATTATATAAAAATAATATGATGCACTAAAATTGGAATAATTTGCTTAGTTACATTCTCTTGTGTTTTTTTCTTCTTATTTCTTTCTTCCATCTTTCCTTGTGGGCTGCAGAGCTCTTCGTTCTAGTCGTTTCCTTCGCCACGCGAGGGCGAGGAGGAGAGGTGAGAGGAAATCTTTCTTTCTGTTTTAGACGCCGAGGTTTAGATCTAACTGATTTTCGGATCTTCGGCAGATTAATTTGTTTGATTTGTGCGATCGCCTCAAATCGTCCCCTTTCTGAGCGGATTTGAAACTTGTGAGTATTGAAATCTGGTGAGGTCTAGTTTAAAGTTGATTTTTTCTGATCATTTCTTTGTATTTTTTCTCTTTAAGCTGGTTAGGTCATCAGTTATCCTGTTCTATCTGTTGTTGTTTTTTTTTTTAATTTTTTTTTGTATGATGATGTTTTTGTCTCAAAAGTGTTTTAGAAATTCAATCATGTGGGGCGCTGATATAAAGTCTTTCTTTCTTTTTTTCTTTTTTAATATTTTATTGATGTTTTCAGAAGCATTAGAACTCTTTCTCATGTTAGGATAAGTGTTAGTAAAGGCCTTTTTTGAGGATTTTTTTTCTTTGTAACGTTCTTGGAGAAATTTGTGTTTTTTAAGCTAATAAGCCTTGTAGAATCAGTGGCCATGCCTATCTTGTTGAGGTAATTAGCAGAATAGTTTTGGATGTAATTCTCTCTTTTGCTTTGTCGAGTTGTAATTTCTTGCCCGATCGATTTATATATACGATCAGGATAGTTTAAATGGAAAAAGTTTGATTGTCTGAAAATTTTGTTTGCTTAAGTTTTGTTGTCTTGTTTAGATTTAGGGAAGCGGTTTCCTTGGTTAAGATGTAATGAGGATTACACAATAAAATCATCTGGGATTTGATAGGTGATACTAAAGTCAAAGTTATTCAGACTTCTGAGAAGCTAGGGTATATTTCAGCTTCGCTTTGACACTAGAACACATATGTGTGGTATTTTTTGCATACATCTTGTGAAAGGTTCTTTGAGGCGCAGCTCGTATCTATACTGTAAATATTCTGAATCTATTTTGAAGGCAAAGCTGCAATTTTTATTTCATTATAAGTAGCCTTGAGAATGCCATTACTGATACACGGGGACTTTTTGTTGTCTTGTATACGTACTATGTATACATTTGGTTCCTTGTTTTCCTTTCTCAAATTTGGAGTCTCAAATTTGGACTTCCATTTGCAATTAAACTAGATAATAGTACTTTTGGAGCTATCATCTTGTGCTTGTGAATATGTTAAATTTGTAGATCATAGATAGCATTGATGACGAGAACTTTGATACTTTACTATTTGTTAGCATAAGATGAATAGTGCAGAACAACCCATTACACTTAATATTTGAGAACTCAAGTTATCATCTCAGTTGTTGAAAGCGCATAGGATTATGGCTTTTCTGTTGTTGTTTCTGCTGTAGTTAAGGTTTAGTTGGAGTGCATACAACTAAAACTTTGTAGAAGCATGTATTTCTACTTGTGATGAGTGGTGCCCTTTTTAATTGAGTTGCTAGATATAGTGTGGAATATGTAAAATTAGTTTTAGAATACATGTAAGAGAGGTTTCTTAAAATAAATCAAAATTAGAACAAATGTGAGACAGTTGAGTGCATTAATATGAAGGTGATCATGACTAAAATTTGAAGTTTATATGTGATGATTGGAATGGAGAGTGAAACAATAGAAGTTAAACTTTAATAAGAAAGCATAGCACGTTCTAAGCTGTTTATATTCAAGTATAGGGAAGAGAAGATCAAGCATGCATATTCAAGGTAAGGTACATGTGTGATAAAGCTAAGAAGTCTGGAGTATTAATGACTTCATTAGAAAATTTGTAGGAAAAATATATTAGGTATACTAGAGAAATAGATTTAGATGGTGTATTCATTTATAATTGGGAGCATGGAAAGCACGAGTAATGCAGGAAGCTAACAAGCTATGTGAAAAGCCTAGGAGGATAAGAGTTTAACATATGTTGGCTAAAATCATAAAAAGTTATCATAATAGGATTTAAATAATCTAGAATTTAAAATTAAAGCTCTACATACATGAAGAATGATAAATGTTGATATGTGGAGCAAACTCAAAATTGTTGGCAGTTTTTTCACAATTATGTCCACAACCTTTCTTGTAAGGGAAGGGAATTTCCAAAATATTTGAGGGATTTTTAGTAGACCCGTTAAGAAGGAACCAATTTGAAGCACAAATTAGACCAAGGGACAATAATTGGGTTTTTGGAAACTATGAAACCAAATAGGGTGTAACCATTTGATTTATTAGTGACATGGATATAGTTTACTTTAAGATTATCTTCTCACTTAAATTACATGGGCTTAATTTTTTACCAAGATTTGATATATGCAATGCTTTATTGAATTCATTTCAGTGAATGTTGTTTGTTCTAATGTTAAGAGGATAAATAATCAGAGAGATGGGCAACTCTTTTTGGATCCAATTTAACATTTCTTATATCGACTATATACGGTTATGAGTTTGAGTGATAAACGAGCCCAGGGAATCTCATTAGGTATAATCTATGTTGCATCGATATGGATACGGACGACACGGACGCACGATAAGGATATGAGACACGTCAATTCTTGAAAATACAAGTATACGGGTACGGCGCGGACCACAAATTATAATTTATAAATCATATATAAAAATAGAAAACAATCAAAGCATTATTTGAAAATACAAAAAAAAAAATGAAAGTAACATATCTTGTAGCCATATCAAAATAAAAGTAAGCATTAAATATCTAGTACATACAAAAGCATAAACATAAATTTTCTAGCACATGAGTTTCAACTATTCAATAGAAGGAATCGTATGATTTAGCTTCTTCAGTGGTTTGTCTTTGAACTTATAATCATCTTCAATAAATATCATTAGCTTTTAATTCAAGCTCATCAGTGAAAGATTAGCAATTTCTAATATTCCCATATCATCAAGAAGACTCAAATCCATCTCGAGAAATGAGAGAATCCGCTCACAGCCACGAAGTAAATTACGACGGGTCTTTTTTCGGATTTTTTTTTGTTTTTCAACGGATAAGCGTATCGGATTACGTGTGTCTTTTAATAATTAAATAGTATTTTAATTGGATCGACAAAGACGTATCCGAACATGTATTGGAAATGTATCGGGTGTATCAGATGCAGCACACTTTCATAATAGGTGTATCGGTGCAACATAGGTATTAATTCATTAAACCACCACACACATTTCACGAGCACATGTTAAATTAACACATCTATGTTCAAGAAGGCTTAGCTTTATGCAATCACTTGAAGCTAAAACATCAACTGGAAAAAAAGAAAAGAATAAAAATAGAACAAATTGGGAGAATTTTGTGAACAACTTGCCATGAAAAACTCATTAATTTTTTAACTGAAATTTACAAGAAAAATAAATAGGCAAACTTCCATTCTCATATGAAAAGAAAATTTTTGAAAAGAAAAATGATTAAAAGCAAATAGAAAGGTGTCTATAAAAGGTCCAAAAAAATATTTGAAATCAAATGCAATAGATTGGGGCCACTCACTAGCCAAAATATGCTAAAAGAAGCTAATGGCTATTAAGAACGTAGATTTAAAAGAGAAATCTTATGAAAATTATGTTCAATTAGAATTATCATTCTATGAAAGTTTTGAGGAACTAATGAAGTAGTTTGTATAACATTCACCTGCTTAAACTATTTTATTTCAATGTAGAAGGTTGTTAACTTGTTATTAAGCGTCAGCCTTCTATGATCCCAGTAAGGAGAGTAGATGTATTGGAGTTAGCCTATGTTAGAAAGGTAGAGGTAACTAAAAAGACGCTGGTTAAAAAGTATTAGAAATGACCTTTGTTTATTAGATATTTAAATGAGTACTTTGATCTTAATAGGGACACAATGGAGAAAAAATGATTCATGTAGCTGATCCCACATAGTCGGGAGAATGCTTTGATGTTGTTGTAGACGTGTTATAAAAATTGTTCAAACGGAAGTTTTTATAAATTAATTTTTGAAATAAATAGTTTAAATGCATTTAACCAATAGTTATATAGAAAAAGTCACTAATTTTTTTTACACAGTATCAGATGATGTTTATAAATGAAAATATTTAGGACATTGTGTTTGATGATAAAAAATTGTAAAAAAAATTGGGGCTTTAGTATGTTAGAAGTTCAGAGATGCATCTTAGAAAGATGTACTGATTATAATTATGATATAAAATATGAGATTAATAATATTAAAAAATATATATAATATTTTTTTAAAACTGAGCTGCAAGCATGCATATAGGTCATTTATACATATATAATATAGGAGAAAGTTTGAGCAATGAGAAACTAATACTTTGAAGTTGAAACAACAAAAAAAGTTGAGAATGATTATTTGAATTCTATAAAATTATTATTATGCATAATGGTATTTACCATTATATTGGTCAATGACAATGCATATGTGGACAAGGTGTAAATACTTTAGTGGTAGTTGGTGTTGATTTGAACTGCATCCATGTAGGGCCAAAATCCTTTAAATATTTTGAAAAAGTCATATATTGTTTAACTTTTACAAATGCCAATAAATTAGCGATTAACATTTTTTGTCAAGAATTTACATGTAATGAAGATGCTTGCATATGAAACATCATTCTTGCTCGTGAAATTCTTTCACTATAATTTTTTGAAAATTCTTTTCTTTATGATATTATGCCCATAAAAAAAAATTCAATAGGAATCTTTTCATTCAAATTCAGAAATAAAAATGCTTTTCAAGTAATCTATGGTCTAAATGAAATCATAATTAATGAAGCAAAAAAAAATTCAATATTTAAGAAAACAATTAAATCGTTAAACATGAACTTGATCTCTTGAATAAATATTCAAAAGTAGATTGTGAAGTAAAAAAACCTTCAATTTAAATTGTTAGATGTCCCTAATGCTGCTTAGGATAAAAAAGTTCATATAAGTACTCTTTCTTATGAAATATTTGATGATTAGTACATTCCTATTAGAGTTTGTAAGAGTTTATTTGATTGTTCTTAAAGTTCATTAGATCAAGCACATCATCATCTATTACTTGTTTCATTATGTGTTGTTGCGCGTGTATATGCATCATCTATGTGTGTGTGAGAGAGAAGTGTGTATCTAGAAAGATTAGTGATGCTCACTGTTTTGAGTGTTTGCCATTTTGATACCAATCCATAAGATCATTGATTTAGGAAAACTCAACCGATTGAACATATGAATCATCTCTACCTTGCTATGAGTATATTATGCCTTCTAACCAATGAGATGTGGGGTCATGAGCGCATGGAGATTGTTTGCTATGGGATTCCTTATAGTAATTTTGTGGCGCATCTTCGACTGATTTTTAAACCAAATTTGGATTTGAAAGGAAGGAAGAGGTAACATCAAGTTAGATGATTGATGAACTTCAAAATTTTGTATACGAATTAAATAATGTTGAATCCATGTTGTATTTAGTTTTTTTATATGATTTTCACATTTAGTATTTGATTACGTCATCAAGAATTATCTTGATCGGGCACAAAATATTGATGCAAAATCAAGTTGGAAACTTCCAAAATTAAAAATTGGGATCATCCGAACTCCGATTTCAACAAACTTATAGTCGAACGAGAGTCTCGAGAATACAAACCCAACGACACCAAATTCAACCCAATCGAGCCCAAATGGGTCCAAATCAAGGGATAGAAGCGCCTGCTGGAAGGTTCGAACCACAATTTGGATTACCAAACGGTTTCCAAACATAACAGTGCTTTATAGTTGAATCGAGGGCTCGACGAGACAAATCCAACGAGCCTAAGATCACAAAAATCCGAATCACTAGACTTTCAAATGTCCATTCAAATTATCCATCGATTAGGGATTCAATATCGGCCGTCATCTAACCACTCCTCATTTCCCCATTGATCTCATTACCTATTTACGGGGACATGCCACTCAGAATATCTATAAAATAGACCCTCATTTCTCTTGAAAAGTGGGGGCCGAAGCAAGAGGAAGGAAGAGAATGGAGAAGCTCGCCCTCGCCAGTCTGAGTCTAAGTTTCGCCGGACCACTTGAGGCCCTCACCTCCGCCGGACCCACTGCCTGACGTTGTTGCTCTACCGCGCACCACACCTTAGGCCGCTTCGCAGACCACCATTTGAGGCCCTCCACCTCCCGTCGGGACCACCCTTGAGGCCCTCAACCCTCAGTCGGACCATCGCCTTAACGTCGTTGACACCCGGATACCACATACGCCCTGAGTATGCGGACCCACACTTGAGGCCAAGCTTCGAGGACCACCACTTGGAGGCTCTGAGCTCCGACCGGACCATTACTTGAGACTCTGAGCTCCGCTGGACCACCACTTGAGGCCCTGAGCTTGCCGAACCCCACTTGAGGCCTTAGGTTTTGCGGACCACCACTGGCGTCGGGTTTGCCGGACCACCACTTGGCTCAGACTTTGTTGAACCACACTTGAGGCCTCGGAATTCTGCGAACCGCCACCTGACACCCAGAGTTTTGCGGACTACCACATGATGCCCGGAGTTCTGTGGACCACCACTGATGTCCGCCCTGATCTAACTCGGAAGAATGTCAATCAATTACTCAAACAAATTTACCAGAGCTATCTAAAACCTTCATTAACAATCTATCAAACATCTATAAAATTTATAAACATCAATATACATGTCGATTATATCTCAAAAGTCATGTAAATATCAGGAAACTACACTTACATCACCGTACTGTAATTATCCTGAGTACAAAGAATCAAAATCATCAAAGACAAAACCTGAAGATCCCGGATCATTCCTATCTTTTGCTCCCTTGCCCTGACCTGAAAATATCAACCTATAATGTAGCTTACAAAGCCAACGGCTCACCTAATACCTATAACTGAAATCAAAGCACAGGCGATGCTATCAATATGCATGTCCTGTCAATCAACTCTTATATCATGTCAATGGTCAATGAATCTATGCAATACTGAATTCATAGTCAATGGAAACCGTCAATGCAGCAGCAGGCAAATCGATTAAATCAGCTCAATCAATTCACACGTCAATCTCGAAGAATATCCGTACACAGAAGAAAATCAGTCAATCCGTCAAATCAGTCAATCGTCCGTCAAACATCGTAAATAATCAATCAAATCAAATCAAATCTTACTATCAAGTCGATAAAATCAATCGGGGAAAAGCGATACGATAAATCTCAATCTATCCTAATCAAATAAATCAATTGTAGCAATCAATTACAATACAGAATCATATAGTATCAAATGGGTCTATACAAATTATATATTCATTCTATCCATATCATATATCAATAATCATAATCAATATATCCATGCTCAATGATCAATCAATGAAATCTATTAAATCCGTACGAAACAATATATCGATCAATCAATAAAGCAGATATCGATATAAAACAATAAATCGTACGTCAATACAGTAAACCATGCACTTCAATACGATATTAGTGAAACAAGTAACATCAACTGGCTATGGTTGCTTGTTGTAGAAATCATTTGCTGTTGTAGATTATTCATACGTTGGTTTTCAATAAAAGAGTAGTACTCTATTGCCCGTCGGCATATCTATAAAACCCCTTATGATCCCAATCGTTATTCAATGATCAATGCGTTTAAAGGAAAGGCCCGTCGGCCCCACATTCTGTACAAGGTCAATTCAATCTCCAAACAACGTTCTAACCAGGTCACTGTGTTCCAGTATCAATAGTCAATTCAAGAAATTTAATAATCAATCAATAATCATATTAAGCAATCTATAACATCAGATCATAGTCATACGCATATCAATCAATCTATCAATTTCAGACAAATCAGAAATCATACGAAAATCGGACAGAGTAACGGCAGTCTATCAAATTTACACAAAATCCTGCAAAAAGGCACAATTCCAAATTTCTCAAAATTAAGTAGAATATCCACGACATCAATACAAGACTATTGTTCTATAGAATCCAAATCCAATCAAGTCCTGATATTTTCTATTCAATTAACATCGGTTAGAATCAATTCTGACCGGTAAAATCGTCGCAGAAGAAAATATTCAAATCGTTGACAATAGTATATCTTAAACATACCAAAAGTTGTGCGGATGAAAGTTGTGTCAATACAAATCAGGTCAAAAGTTCGACTACGAAACCAAAACAGTGCACAACTCGGTCAAAACTCAATTCTTTGAAAACAGAAATAGGATTCGGAGTCCCTTACCACGAGATCTTCCTTTTCCAACAGCAGCGTCAGACGAAAAGCGCTGGGCGGCCTCCGAAAAACCAAGATTTCCTATTTTCCTTTTCTCTTTCTTCTCCTCAAATCAGATATTTTGTTTTAAAATGATTTTCTCTCTCCTCAAAAACGAGCTGATTTTTTTATATCACAAGCTGATCGGCCCCGGCCGATCGCAAGATCGTCCTGGGACGATCAGACCAAAATCCTCGGCCTGGACGGTTCCAGAACTATGCTCAGGACGATCCAGAAAGCAGCCGTTTCAGTACACTGATTGGCCTGGACGATCTCTACCATGTCCAGGGCGATCCTGGGAGAGAAAAATCCAAATAGAGAGGATACGTAAGGGAACGAGGTCTCACACCTGAGGCCCGGACTTCTGCCAGAAACACTGCTTGAGGCAGGACTTCTCCCGGACCACCACCTGAGGTCGGACTTCTGCCGGACACACCACCTGATGCCCAGAGTTCTGCCGGACCCCCACCTGACGCCACAAAGTTTTTCCAGCCACCCCTAGGTCTGAACTTTTGCCGGGACCACCACCTGACGGTCTGACTTCTTCCAGACCACCACTTTAGGCCCAGACTTCTGCTGGGCCATCACCTGACGCCCATAGTTCTACCGAGTACCTCCCTACAATACGGTTTTCAGACCATGGTCTCTTGCAAACTACGGTCTTCCGACCTCCGTCGCTACTACTATGGTCATTCCGATCTCCATCACCAGACAACGGATTTTCTGACCCCGTCTTCTGCTAAATACGGCTCTTTCCAGCCTCTATCTTATCAACTATGGTCCTACTTACCAAACAAACATGTCTATGTTGATTATTGTAGACTTCTCACCATGTAATGTGCTATATACGATGTACATTTATGACATCAAGCCAAAGGCCTTCTCCCAAGGAGGGCCTTATTTGTAATTGACTTCAAATTACTAGTTGATTCATTCAACTGGGCCAGACCATGGTTTTTCTCCTTTTAGGGGTTTCCATGTATAAAAATTCTGGTGTCTCTAATGAACGCTACACCTTCTTTCTTTTATCTGCTTTTGTGCAGGATCTTCGTTACAATGCTAAGACACATTAAATTATATTTTCTACGCCGTGATATTCCAGGATGCAACAAGTTAATATAAATATTATGTACATATAGGAATTAATAAAAAATTATTATACTATTACATTAGTTTATTATTTATGCCGTACAAGAAGTGGTGCGTTAGTTGTAGTATTTTGTATACAAATCTAAATTATTATATTATATAATAAATTATGTTATTTATATGTATGAATGTTATTGTATTGAAAATGATTCAGAGATTAGCCAAAATAATGGGTAAGATTTTTTCTTATGACTTCTTTGCTTATAATTTCAATCAGATATCTGATGTTGTCCACTTCCTTTTACTCCTCTCTTCCCAATTTTTATGCATGCAACCAAACAACTTCTAGTTGGTAAACTTGAAATGATTTATGCTTTCCAAACCAATTGACTTCATTAAATAAATTTATGCGTAGGCTGGATCTAACTTGAGCACGTGTGAATTTTCCCAAAATCAAACTCATTAATTCATGGAGTTTGGTTTGACTCAAACTCAAGTCAGAATTGATATCTTTTGAGTTCAATATGTTCAAAATTGAATGGATAGAATTCTAGCAGGTTTGAAATTGCTCAAATGTCTCAAAATTAAAAGCAAAAGAGAGATGAAGGAAGATTTGAATCGAAGTCTTGTGCTTGAAAAAAACAACTAGCTGAGCCAACAATCTATTTGTTTAAACTATAATGCCGACTAAGCTTTATTTATGTAGTTGGCTGGTCGTCAAATTATGAGCGAGCTACTCAAAATTGACTTGAATTTTGTGTTCAAGCATTTTTCGAAGCTCTAGACTCCACTTATATGTTCAAGTAGATTTTGATTGGCCAAATCCGAGGATTTTTATTTTGGGCTTTATCTCAATGTTGGGCAATTCAGTGATCTCATTTATGTACTCTTCTTCTCTTTTCGTTTTCTACCTCTCTTCCTTTTTCTCTCTCTCATATGGGTTTAATCAAGATAAAAAATTAGATCTTTCTCTAGTAGGCAGTTAATGTAGCTATCGAGCATCTCTCTCTCTCTTCTCTCTCTCTCTGAGTTTTGGTTTTTGTGACGAGTTAGTTGAAAGTTAGGGAATAAATTACTGTGTATGAATCTTAGTGCCAATTCATTACATGTTGCACACATGGTTGCTTGGCTCATGGTGTATACTTATTTCTGGGCAACCTTGTGAAGAGTAGATGTGCCTATGCATGCGTATACATGTGTGGGCGACAATTCTACGACTTTCACTGCATGCTTGGAATGACCGCTGATGTCATGAAAATGGTACACGGTGGATGAACTTCCACTTCTTCGTGAAGGTGGCTTCCCCTTGTGCACATGATGGATGCATGTCTTGGTGAACTACATCCAAGGTTTATTATATCAATATTCACTATTCTATTAAAAAATGTTTAGGATTGTGAAGGAAAGAATGGTTGATATGATGTGAATACAAAAATATATGCCTCACATGGATAACTTATTTATGAATTATATTTTTGTTGTTGAATCTTTTCTTTTCAAGAAGAAGTTCAAGATTTGGTAGTTCAACTATTAATAATTTATTTTGAGTTCTTCCATGGGGAATAACTCACACTTGAAAAGGCATCTTTGGTTTTGTAGATGATCATATCGACTTGCAAACAATATCACATGAAGCTATATGAAGAATGGCTTGTGAAATTTTACTAGCATGAAGCTACATTTTACTACATAAGTAGCTGAAAGCAAAATGATAAGATATAAACCTTATAACTGTTACATTGCATTATAAATGGGTATCGACTGGTGTTCCGCTTTTTGCATTGCAGCTTCCTCACTTAATCGTTTTTTTTTGTATACACAAAATTTTGCCCTTCGAAACTAGTTTGCATAGAAAAATTCATTTACTTGTTAGTTTGGAATGTCTGTGCTTGTAGAATTGATGTTCTCTTCTCTTCAGTTCATCTGCTAGATTGTCTTATCTTTGTTGGTTGCACAAACCTTAATGCATGTCTCTCACTAAGTAGCTCGATGGCATGAGTAGAGCAGCGGTTAGGCTTTCTAATTCTTACTTGGACGATCATTATTTCAAATCCAGATAGCCCGTGTGTACATGCAAGGAAATGACTGCTTTTATCAACAAAGGCTTGTCTTCTAGTTTTTCCTGGCTTCATCATACTTGTATCTTCATATCTTTAAGTTATTGTTTTAAGCTTCATTGCTGGTCTTAAATTGATTGTTACTTTAAGTTCTTGCTTGAACTAGGTTTTTGGTTGCAAGATTTTGTTCGGATATAAGAGGACTGATGTCCTTGTTGGGTAATGAAATCTTCAATTTCAGATAACAAATTCTTAATATTACTGCATAAGGTTTCAAAATAATATAGATTTAGTTGTGAGTTTAAGTCCATTGCTTTATGTGGCTGAGAGCACAGTGCTCCTCTTTGTTGTAGCTTTATCCCTTAGGATGAAGCTTGGCTTTGCCTTGTCCATTGTCCCTGGTTTTCCTGGTGAGCTTTAGCTTCGAAATAACATATCATTATCTCTGAGAATCAGACTATTTATATGATTGTTAATTGACAATAGTATTTGAATTATTAGAAATACCGTTATAGACTTTTGCATGTATGTTAACATTATAATGTGTGAATGTATTTTTCTTTTTGCATCATAATGTCTTTAATCTATTTTTTGTCGTTATTTTGGGATTAGCTTCTATGTTTTTTGGAACATTATATGTGCTTATTTGGTTTGACCCTTTTTAACTTAGGGGGGATTTACATGACAATCAAATATCCATTTACATTATTTAGCTCCTCTATTTCATTATATTTGGTTTACTCTATACACTCAAAATTTTAGATGACAAAATAAAAATAAACCATCTTTACCCTTGATTTTACAATCCTGTCATCAAATTCCTCTTCTTTTGCCACACTATTGGTCCTTTTGACTTTGCTAGCGACCAAATTCATTGTCTTTCACATGCCGCTGGTTCCTTCACCTTTGCCAAGCAGCATACTTGCCAGTCCCAGTGAATTATCTTCCCTAGCAAGTTTTTGTTGAGGCTTTTTCCAGCGAGATGATGTCACAACTTTCTTATCTAGCGAGAACTTCTGAGATCTACTGAGACTTCCTCTTCATCGTAAGGGTTTGTTAAGGCTGTTAATAGAGGTTATATTATATAAATAATGAAGTTTAGTTGTAATTAGATAAATAGGATAATTATGAGTGCTCTGTATGCAAATCCCCCTTTAATATACGGTTATTAAACATGCCTTATGTTTCTGTTGCGGATGTGCAGTAATTTTTACTTTTAATTTCAAAGCATCTTAAAAGCCTTTTTCCATCCAATCTGTCTTATTCGCAGAACAGGTACATACATTTTAGAGCAAAAGCGAAGTAATTCTTTTGAGGCAATACCTGACCCACTTCAATTTGGCTGTGGATCTAATTCAACTAGCTTTGACATGGATGAAACCATTTTACCAAAGTAATCTGCTTCTAGATTCTGTGGAAACCTCTACCTTTGCGGAATATAATTATTATCTCCAATGATGCAGACATGGATTTTATGGCCATGACCCTCAAGAACTGAGGTTTTGGGTATCTGGAATTCACCAGACCCTAATTCTGGTGCATTTACTTTGAACCAGGAAAATTCTGATGAGACTAAAATGGCTCATGACAGGAATACTGCTCTTTCAATAAATTCTTGGTAGCAGACCAAGGATTGAAGAAAGGTGTTCTGAGAGAACTAACGTACTGTCATTGGAAAATGTGGGCTTGAACTTAATAATACACCAGTTGATGATGGGCAGGCGTTTACTCAAAGTCCGGTCCAAGTAATTTGAATCAGAGTGCAGGCATGGTGGCAATGTGGAAGTATCATTGTGTACTTCCATTCCAGAATTCTTTGAACCTGAGCGGTGTTCCCTTCTCAAATTCTAATGCGGACTCATTAGTGGTGTTGTACAGGTCTCAGATACATTATGATAGAGCAAGAAATTCAGTTGATGCTCACCGTGCATCTCTTAAGAGGAAGAACATAGAAGGAGTCATTGGAGAATCTTCATCAAGTCAAAAAATTGCTGGAGACTTCAGCATACCAAGCTCATCCAAGTATCTATCTGCTGGATGCTCTTCAGGGAGAAAATCGGATTCCAAGTTTCAACTCTATACATGGAGGAGATTCTTCTGATGCTACCCCTTATCTAGCTTGACTGGCAATGCTGAATCCTCACAAAGGATTTTACGGGCGAGACTTAATCTTCAATGCCAGCATGATAACTCACCTATCAGTCACATTCTGCTACGGTTAGTAACAGCCTATCTAGTACTTGGTCAGCTGGGAAAACATCTCGTTCCAAATCTTTTATTCACCAAGCAGAGCAGAGCCAGCATCATTTGCTCCTGTTCCGGTTTGCATCATCATGTTCGCCATTCTCCTGCCGTTCAAGAATGGGTATGTTCATCAATCCCAGCGTTATACAACGGAGAATGAGATTAATTGCTTCACATGAGGAAGCAAACATAAAGAAACTTTCGAGAAATGGCGTTGTGACATCCGACTTTTTTGCCAGAACCAGTGTCAATCAAACTGGTGCAGGATTCACTAAAACTGGATCCTTTTAATTCCAATCTTGAGTACGTCAGAGAATAGAGTTAGCACAAGTTCAGGTAATCATTCCATTACCAGGATCCAGCAGGGAACCAAGTGAAATGGTTCCCGTTCAAGTATCCCAGAATTTTTCTGACGTTGTACGTAATTCTTTGTTTCCATCTGGTGGATCTGAATCTGGACATCAAATGTGGTACTTTGTCTTCGTGGCATTCTGGTTGTGCTGCTTCCACACGGAGCCTGGTCAATCTTCTAGAGCTGTTCGCCCAAGGCCAATCCTTCCCACATCAAGGACAGCGGTTATCAACAGATAGGCAGCGTGGGTTTTTCGCATTACCGTTGCAGTTAGGGGCCGAGAAGGGAGAAGTTAGATATGCTTTCTGAGTGTGTTGGAAATCTCTTTTAGATGTCTTTAATTTCTAAGTTTATTTTAGTTTTTCTGATGGTTTACTAATGTAGGATTGCCATCCATTGTAGATTTTTTAATATTGATGACGGGAAACCACACTCTTTTTCTGGACTTTGATAGTCAATATCTGATCTTCTTGTTGAAATTCGAAGTTTCAATTTTAAATTGACGTTTTATTGTTATGACTACGTTCTATGTGATAGATATATATGTCTGAATTCTGCTGAATGCAATTACTCTTGACTACAGGATCATTACTTTTCTATGGGAATTAAACTTTTAGATCATTACCCTTTCTTTTGTCATAACTGTAGGAAGCATCATTACAAATCTACCAGGTCATATTATCTATTAAATGATTGATCATTTGTTTCTTATGCGTTTATGTAGCAGATTCGCAATGCATTGGATCTTATGAGAAGGGGAGTGAATTTGCGTTTTGAGGTAATTATCATCGCCAAAAAAAAAATATCAGAGATAATCATAACGACTTTTCTCAATCAATATTATTGTATATCAAGTTTTGATTATTGTTTGTTCAATGCTTAATTGATCGTTGATTTTTGATCTGAAAATATTATCGTGCTGTTTTTTGTTGTGCATATGTGCATCCTCCCAAAAAAACTATTTATTTCCTTTGAGTCATTATTGGTCAACTTCTATTTGTGGGCTTGCTTTGCTTCAGCTTGTGCACAGGAACGATACCCTCTTTACTATTGCTTGCGTCACAGGTTTCAGAGAAACATGCCATTGACTATTATGCTTTTAATTCTAGATGCATTTTTGTTCATATCTGCATTTTCCACGGTTCTTCTCTAAGCAACCATGGAGTACTGGAATTAAGATTTTTTCCATTAAACCTACATTCCTTGGCTATTGAAATTCCTATATTGTATGCTTACTACTGTTTAGAATGATATTTGGCTGATGAAATAACTAAGATTAAAAATTAGGAGTATTATACTTGGTCCAATGTGATCCTGATGAATTTCGAGGGACGCTGTATTTATCTGAGACCATTCTGAAGCAATGCTGGAGGCTTTAATGGACACTTTTGCTATGATGTGATGTTTTAATAGATGTTATAGCTTTTGTATTGAAATGGTCAGGTTTCCTGCCTGTTTCTTGGCCATTTTGCAGGCATGAATGCGTATTGTTTTTGCTATTGTTGAGTCAGACATCCTGCCCCCACAATGTTGTAAGAATGTATAATGTATTTGTGTGTTTGAAGAGTAAAAAATATTCATCATAACTTCTAAATTTATATAATGCAGTTCTTTTCCTATCAGGTTGCATGTTTGAATAGATAGTTAGGTAATACATTATACATCCTTCTTCATTTTGTATTGATCGCTCTACAAAAAGTAACCCTCTACCCTGAACATCATCGATGTGTGGGAATGAGAGAAAACTCTGAGGTAGTTTGATTATTTGTGTTTAGTGATGCATGTGTGTATATCATTAGTTTTGTCTGACTTGCATCCTCTTTGAGACAAAGAATCCATCGCTATACATGCGGGATCATCAAGTACAAATTTTTACTAATTGCATCAATAGCAGCAAGTGATTGTTGGTGTAGCTTACTTTCCAAAAAATTTGTAAGACTAGTTGTACATCTATCTTGTATTAGATACGGGTAAAAAAAATGCCATAAGAAGAATTCTCTGCATATTCTATTATTAATTTGCATCAGAACTATACCTTAATATGTCTGCATCGAGCAGGATGTCTTCATGTTTGATCAGCCAGGGTTCTTTGGGCGTCGTCGATTGAATGACAGTACACAGAGACACTGCGTCTTGATGTTGACACATGTCTTACGAGGTGAGTTTTCCTGCATCCTTTAACATTTTTCTCACAGTATACAATTTAACTATGATGTGTTCCAGGAGCTATTGGAGCTCGAAGAGAGGATTGGTTATGTTAATACAGGACTCTGTGAGCAGACAATTTTGAAGTGCTAAAGCAACAAAAATATTCACCTTCTAAGCAGGAGTAGCATCTTTAGAGCAGGAGCCCTGCTGTATTTGTCGGGTGAGCTGCATTTGATATCAATATCAATTGTTTTGTTTCAAGTTCTCTAGGAAAAAACATAAGCAAGATGAGTATTAATTGATTGATAGGAAATACTTGAGTTCGCAAGTAACCCTATAGGAAATTCTTGAGTTCGCAAGCAAACCTTCACAATTGGGAAAACAGCGAGAATAAGTTAAATCTGTACCAAAAATCATGCCACAAAACCTGTATTGCAACAAGGAAATCAAAGCCAATGAACACAAAGCAAGATACAAGTGATCTCCAATTCAAGAGGAGGATCGTTCTCTCCCAATCTCTAGGACAAGCAATCTAGAGCCAAAACACCAAGGAACTCAAGAGAAACTCAAATCATGCATAACCTAACCCTAGAACCTCTCATCCTAATTAATACATAACTTTCCTAGTACAAATTCCCTCCCAAGCCCTAGCCCCCAAAATTTGAATTCACTTTGGCTAGTGGGGCCCACCATGTGGGGTGGCAAGAGAGGAGGGCAACACTTGTCCGCTTCCTGTAGACCCGAGCCGGCTAGGCCAGTTCAACTTGAACCGGCCTATCATGATCTAATCAGTTGATCTTGAACCGGCCTATCATTGATCTAATCAGTTGATCAAAAACTTTAAGACGGCAAGCACGAAAGCAACTCAATTTATCTCCCATGATTCTATTTTTAGTTGATAAAGTTACAGCCCATCTGTATTACAGTAATGGTTTCATTGTTTTGTCTCTTCTCTCTAACTATATTCTGAAACTCGATATTCAGGAAAGATTACAGTGAAGGTGAGACATTGGTACACTGAACTGCAGACATGACTTCCACACTGCTTGCATCAAGCAATGGCTAATGATCAAGAACTTGTGCCCTATTTGTAAAACAACAGCTTTAGTCGACGGTCACAGCACAAGCTCTGATGGCACAAAGTGATTCTGTCCCAATATTATCAACCAATTAATCACCACTGGGCTCTTTTATCTTTCTTATTGGTTATAATGGCTAATGCTAATGGTGCAAGCCTTTCTTTGGTTTACTAACAATGTTAGTTTTGCTGGTGCTATTATTGAACTTTTTATGTAGAAATATATGATAACATACTTAAATGTGTGATAGTTTTAGTAGAAAATATTAGTATCATGTATTTTATTTATACACATATTAATAATTTGTAAAAGAAAATATTATATTTATGGCAGGTTATGTCTTCTATTTTTTTATAGTTATGTTATGCTCTTATGTTTGTCATACATATTCGTGCTTGTTATTCCTAGGATAGTCATTACATGAATTCTTATTATTTTTTATGGAATTATCAACAGGAAAGTCAGAATTTTGTCGAAAAATGATGTTTTTGATGAAAAATATGAAGGACTATGGTTGTTTAACGGTGAAATTTTTTTTCAATAATCCGTTGGTAATACCGATGGAATTTTTTGTTGAAATTACCAGAAAAATTTTATACTAGCAATTGCAGTTATTTCCGACGGAGAATTCTATCGATTTTTCAACCCAAAATTTGTCATATTGAATTTTTGTAAGAAAATCGGACGGAAACATGTAGCACCAAAAAGACACCTTCTGTCAATTGTTCTACTACAATTTATAAAGCACATGTGGAACACATAAAAGTGCTAAATTTGGTAAAATATTTAAACACTACCATAGTCACATCATTTAGAATTCATTATATGATAATCAAACAAGGTGATGTACAAATAAAAGTCAATTATTCTACAATAAGCCAACAATTCTTAAACATTACAACAACTAACAACAACAAAACAACAACAACAACAACAAAAAAACGTTCTACCCTTGACTCTGTCTCCTTACTCTCCTCGGGCGCTGCAGGTGTCAAGGATATGCTCTTGGAGTCTGTGCAGCTCCTCCAATATTATATGGCTTTGATCTATTTGCATATCCGCTTGTGATTTTCGCACTTACTCTAATCTATTGTCAAGGCAGACACTTGTTGGCTAACTAGCTCCTCCTAATTGCTAGCTGAGAAGCTCGATGAACTGGAGGACTGTCCCTTGAATGCATAGGCATGCCAGTCTAATCCATAAACTCTTTCCTTTGGCATTCCCCCTACTATCTGTGACCATATGCTATGATCAAAATAATATGTTGATCCCATAGAGGATCCCTCACCAGCTGTAGCCTAGCTCTCTCGAAGTCATGTATACTTCTCCTAGAAAATATAAAATGAATATAAACATTGCTTATGTGCCACTTAAAATATTTTTAATAATATAAAAAAACTTTAAAACTCACAAAGGCCCTCCTCGTTCGGTGGTCCACCCACTGTTAGTCCTTTGGCACTGGCCGGTGTAATATACAGCTCAATAATAGTGGGTTCCCTACTCAGCATTTTTTTGCATTATGCACTTAGATTAGTATTCATAACAAAATAGTAACTTAAATCTAAGATCATAGGAAATTTATGTAAACATTCTTACCAATCGTCTCATATGTTCAGGTGTGAAACTATAAGCCGCTAGTATGGAGCGCGCTACCCATGTCCCTAATGTCTGAAGCTCTATTTAGCCTATTTTGATCACTCTTACTATAATCTAGGTTGGCCCAAGCTCTGGTTAAGTCAGACCACACACTCTTACCAATTTAAAGTAGTCTCTCGATTGACTTCTTAGTATCTTTAAATATGTTTCGCAGGTGAGTTGATCCGCTCTTTTTTAAATTCTTTTTAATCTTTGCATTATGTTGTGATAATCAATAAAAATCTCTTTGCATATCTACATGACAACATAAAAAAATGAGTTAGACTAATTAAAATGCATATTATTATTATTATTATTATTATTATTATTATTATTGTTGTTGTTGTTGTTGTTGTTGTTGTTGTTGTTGTTATAATTGATTACTAACCTTTAACTCCTAGAACTACATATCTTGAACCTCCTGAGATATTTTCTTCCATGATACATATGAAGCATTAAACTTGCTCTGTATTATGTCACATATTTCATGTGTTGACTGTTTTGATGGATGAAAGCTGTATAAAACATAAATTTCAAAATAATTTCTCAAAATATTTGAATAAACTAAAGCATGTGTTACTTCTGTGTTGCCCTCAAGCTCTATGAGCATGCAACCATCTGTAATTGGTGATGTTGCAGTCTCAAGTCACTGCTCCCCAAAAGTGGAAGGTCCACCTAGAAAACCAATAACTTAAATCTAAGATCATATGAAATTTATGGAAAAATTCTTACCAATCGTCTCAAGATGTGAAACTAAGCTGCCGGTATGGAGGGCGCTACCCATGCTCCCAATGTCTGAAGCTCTGTTTAGCCTATTTTGATCCCTCCTATTACTATAATTTAGACTGGCCCAAGTTCTGGTCAAGTCATCCCACACACTCTTACCAATCCAAAGCGGTCTCTCGACTGACTTCTTAGTATCTTTAAACTTGTTTCGCAGGTAAGTTGATCCGCTCTTTTTTAAATTCTTTTTAATCTTTACATTATGTTGTGGTAATCAACAAAAATCTCTTTGCATATCTACATGACAACACAAAAAATATGTGTTAGACTAATTAAAATGCACACATATATATATATATATATATTATTGTTACTATAATTCTAACCTTAAATTCCAAGAACCCACCATATCTCGAACCTCCTAAGGTATTTTCTTCCATGAAACATATGAAGCATCAAACTTGCTCTGTATTATGTCATGTGTTTTATGCGTTGGCTGTTTTGACGAAAGAAAGCTGTATAAAAACATAAATTTCAAAATAATTTCTCAAAAATTTGAATAGACTAAAGCATGCATTACTTCCGTGTTGCCCCTCAAGCTCTATGAGCATGCAGCCATCTGTCATTGGTGATGTTGTAGTCTCAGGTCATTGCTCCACAAAAGTGGGAGGTCCACCTGGAAATGGTTGATGGGTGTTACTTGATTAATGTCCATCGGATGATGCTACATCATCACTAACAAGTTCATCCTTGCTATTTTCCTCAACATCAATGTTTACTTTCTCTGACTGTAACCCACTCTCGTTAGATACAACTTGATCTTTCGTGACGTTAGCAACCTCTTTAAAGTTTGACATACATTCTTGTTGATGTGTTGCTGGTAATGTTATGCTACTCTCAATAGCCCCTTGATTTTGTCTTGACTATTACAAGCCAATCTTATTTAGCCCTCACTCTACTTGGATTGCTAGCAAAGTAGACTTATCTTTCCTGTTTAGCAATGACAAATGGGTCTGACTTTGTGTATCTCCTACCTCGCTTTACTTTTGTAATATCATATTGTGGACCTCTCTGGTTGAGATAAACATTCAACACGGCCATCATATGGGTGATTATGAATAATTTTTATTTGTGGATTGAATCTTGTCGACTTGCCGACAGAGGATCGGGTTCATCGTCGGCGTTACGCTTTTATAAGTGAATTTTCTTTGTTATGGGCCTTGAAGGCCTAACATGAACTATAAAATGAATATTCTGGTTGATGTCGTGACTGTATATTCATTTGATAGTTCAAGCTGTGTCAATTCTTATCTATCAACATAGAAGGATCGGGCTTGAACATGAGTTCATTTATTGACTCGCACAACATCCTCAAACGTTACGTGCGTAAATACAACATGCTAGTTGGGGCCCATGTGGGTGTTTATTATTGTATGTATACGGGTTAATACACTGGCATGTGCATTTTCATATTGTTGTGTATGATATATGTGTGGGTGCATTTTTGGGATATTTGCAGGTCTTCTATGGCAACTCATATAATCTTGTGCTTATTGTATCCCTTTTATATTTGCCCGTAGATGACATGTTGAATGCACAATGGATCTTCTACTGCGATCTATAGAAACTCATATTCTGTTATATATCACATGTCTTCACTTGAGGGAGAATGGTGTATTTGCTTAATGTTGAATGGCATTTGATTGTAAGGGTGTTGTATCATTCTCTACTTGTTGCCAATTATCATTCGTAAGTGTATCATAATGCATATGACACAAATAATTTTATCGTTAGCTGGCATTGTTATTTATCACGTGTTGTGTTGTGTATGTTTACAAGGAGTTCATGAGCTGCGGTGTCTTCTGACGCCTTCATACTGTTGTTCATAAGTGGATTCTTGATTACATATGAATTGTAGTGGCGTTAGTTACAAGCAACCATCACTTGCTTCAAATTCTTCAAGCACCTCTTGCTTGAGGTTATTTGTACAATTGATGTTAAATACACCATTACATCCACTTGTATGCCAATCATCATTGCCTGTAGGTGAATGAATGGGCTCATTTATGAACTAGTGTTGATTGCAGGGTGGTGGGGTGGTATTATACCTAGGCATCTTCGTAGGTATTAAACTCCCTAGAATCAACGAGCCTATGAAACTAGTCACGATTTACTTCTTATTCATGCTATCCATATTTATAGAATAAGCTCCTTGGCCTGTCCCTTTTTTGTGATGAGGCATTTAAATTGTTACGAGCTCTTCGACATTATATACCTCTTGTGGAATATATTCCTTGAAGTGTTGCAGGGGAATGCAAGTGACTACGAATATGTTGTTCCAGATTGATATGTTATTGATTCTTCTTAAAAATACACACTACACCTTATTCGTGTAGGTAGACTCACAGTCGTATTCAAAATATGAACATTTGGCCTTCTTTTTTCCTTTGGCTATTGACAGGTGTACTTTATGAGATTTTATAGGTGTGACATCATCTTCATCTATGTCACTCTCTAGACGAGGCACATATTTTTCTTCTTTAGTAGCGGCTGCTACTTTGGGAAGAGTCAGCATTTCCTTCTTTCTCCCCACTTGCTTTTTCTCATCTTCTTATTTAAGTCGCTTTGCAATCTCTAGATTTGACGCTTGAGCCTCAAAAGAGCTCAATGGCTTTGGATTCTTCGAGATTAAATACTTGGCATCTTTATAAATTATCGCTTCGTGCACCACAAAGGGCTGAATATCACCAGAGATCCTGAACTCCTCTCCATCCCTAAGGTGCTTCATGCACTGGTGTAGTGTTAACATGACAATGTCATACTTATGCAGCCATGGGTGACCCAGAAGTGCCTTGAATGAGGTATCCACCCCAATCATATGAAATTTGGCTTATATATGGAGTTCTTCAAATGTGAGGGAGAACATAAATGATATAGAGTCTTCTGCCCATTCTCATTGAAGACGTGCACCATTAGCTTATCTGGCCCAAGGTGTTCTACACTGAAGCATAGTAATCTTAATACCTTTAGGTTTATGAGATTGATGGAGGACCCAAGATCGATCAAAATTCAATTGATTATCATTTCATCACTCTTTGCAATAATATATAGAGGGCAATTATGATCTATTATTTCGAGTATCATGTTGTCTTCAATGAACGTGATGAAAGGTTGGTTACAGGTTATAGGACCTCCGTCATATTATGCTCAGTAAAATACGCATCGTATCTTTTGGGGTCTTTAAGAGTCTGAATCAAAGTCTCCCAAAGATCTTCAGACATTATAAGAGCATCATTATATATTGAGTTGTGCCAAATTTTTTTCTCAAATGGGATAGGATATTTAATATATCCCCTTGGCTGAAGTATCTTTCTTCTTGGATCTTTGGGGATGATATCTTTTTATTGACAAACTATCTCATTCTTTTTGTCTTTATTGGGGATCCTTTCTTCGCAGGAAGGCAATACTTCTTGCCACTTCTCTGAAGTACACTTGATCAATCTCCTCTAGCTCAGAGCCTCAGACTTATTAGACAATGCGTTTTCTTCAGAGTTGATCATTATCGTGTATGGAGATTCATCCATTGATTCAGAGTCACCACCCGTATTTATATATTCCATCTGTAACACGATGTTGGGGTCCGATCCACCTTCCTCTAAAAAATACAGATCTTCCTCTAAGATGTAATCTATCAGTGACACCATCATATAAGATTCAAGATCTTCCTCTTTGGTGTATTCTTCTTTTATTGGTGTATTTGATGCGACTAAGATGACTCGACATACTTCTATCGGAAGAGAGTCTTCATCATCTTTTTCAGCTTCATCTATTTTAATTGTATTCAAATTCACAAAGTGAACTAACAATTCACTTGGTTACCTAAAATCATTAATTGTATTCAATATATAGAAATAGAATAATATGCATATTATAAATCATTGAGTCATGAATATTGAATAGGAGCTGAATGAGTAAATCATTATGCTATTCATATACATGTATCATATATAATGTAATCATGGCTAAACTATGAATTCTTATATACCATGAAAGCATGATAAAAATAATCACTGTAATGTCATATATTTTGCTGGGCATCATGTTGTACAAAATTCCATTCAATGATGAATATTATGTAAGATAGAATTCATATCATATGAATGACACATTATATGTTATGATTAATTAGTATAACAATTTCTGATCATATGCTCATGAACATTAGTATATATAGATACTAGTGCTTGATATTATATGCATAATAATAGTTGACCCATATAATCATAATTAATAATACATCATCACATGTATCATATCATATGATATGCTCTACGCACAACAATGTATTATATTATGAAAGTAGGAATAATCATCATGAATAATAGTGCATCAAATTATCAACTATAAATGTCAACTCGCATCATACTTTCATCAAGTATGCTAGGTTCTAATCACATGTATGATATATATATAATCTCGAGCATCATATCATATTAAAATTATCATCATATATAGTAGTATTGTCATCCAATGAAATTATTTCTATATATAAAATAATGTGCAAGAAAGAACTTAAGATTATTCATGTCTCATCATAGAGTGTATTCCTCTACATCATCATGTCATATTATATCATATCATGTAAAATATCATATCTCAGCATCATAAACATAAAATATTAGGTGATGAAGGACTTATGGACAATCATATCACATGTGGTATTTTCTCTATATAGTATCATATACCTTATAATGTCATATCAATAGAAAAAGTCATGCAGCATCATGTACAGGTGCTGTCACTCTACTCATAATCATCTTATAGCTCTTATTCTTTCAATATATATATATATATATATATATATATATATATATATATATATATGGTGTATGGTGCATAAGAGGGTTGTCATATCATATTGGCATGCGACATTATTAATCATAAAGTGTAGTTAGATGCTTGAAGGGTAACATTAATTGTACAACCGATCGAATGCATAATTAATATAAATGTTGTAAGTTAAAAAAAAAATGTTGTAAGCATATTGGAAAATGAATGAATTGTTTTACTTTGTATTCCTTTGGCTATCAAATATTAGTATTACGTCATGAGAATTTATAATAAATGACTTGACGTATGATATGGTGCTTGTTATTTATAGTGCAACATATGCTATTAGCTTTCAATCATGTTAGTTCATATTATATAATGCATATATTGATCATATTATGTATGTTTGTCATAATGTGATATTTGAATGTGAAATATGGTGATTTTAACTATGTATTATATAGATGATATATGATGATATATATATATCATGTATGGTAAGATTGGCTAAAACTTAGTTTGGTGGGTTTGTTGACGCATGCATAGAAGGGTGGGATGATAGAGTGACTCTACTTATTGATCTGATGTAGGCCCTCTAAAAAGCCATCCTATCCTAAAGAAGTTATAAGTTTAATATGCTTATTTAAATCACCTAGTGCACTCAACGTGATGATATTATTTTATTTTTAGCCATCTAAGATGTTAACATATCCAATGTAGGCATATGGAAAGCCATCAAATCCTAGGAACCTAGTGTAGGCCATTTGACAAGCAGTTATGTCCCATCTAGCTGATGTATGGCCTTTATTCATCCATTAAAAATATTTGACTATCTATAAAATATCTTTTATGTATATTTGTGAATGATGATGCATCTACACAATTTTTTTTTATTCTAATAAATGAGTGGCTTTACTCTTAGAGTCAGAATGTGAACGAGCATATACATGAAAAGGTTGGAGTAGCTCCAGTGACATATAAGGTTAGAGAAAGTCGTCTAGATGGTTTAGTCACATAAAACGTTGGCCTTCCGATGACCCAATTAGGAGAGTAGATTTATTAGATTTGGCTCATGTTAAGAAAGGTAGATATATATTATGGGGGTGGGGCTTGTGTAGATTATCAAGATTGATTCTATCTGAGCTTAGCTAGATATGACATGCAAGATTTAAATATGACTAAGTTTTCTTTGATATGCCAATAATTAAAACTCACTTAAATATAAACAAGTATAAGTGTCAAATCAAGTAATAAAATGATGAAGTAGAGTGTTGAACCACAAGGAAGAATTATGCTTACTTGCAATAAAACTACTACTATTTACTCTAATTGTATAAGTTATCCTATCAAAACTAAAATGATGTTTTTTGAGTTTCTACCACTGAATAAAAATAAGTAAAATAGTTTATATAATTTAAAATATTTTGAATTGATGCATGTAAATATCACATTTTTTCTAATGATACTTTTAATTTTAGATACGTATCATAGCATATGCATTCCAAGATCCTTATCGAGCATGTAGGGGTGAAAGGATATCCACTGACCTCTTACAATGTTAAAATCTCCATAAAACCTAGAATATTCAATATCATATATCTAGGCATGCCAACATTCTATCTCAATACTCTTGATTGCTCTTACATTCCTCCGTCGAGGCTATACTTCACATTAAATTTTAACTACACACATAACCATTGTATGCATTAAATAAATAATGGGATATATTGAAAATATTCATAAATTCTTTAGAGTATCATTGAAATGTACAAACATTCTATCATGAGAAGATACTATATTAGTACTTAATTTGCTCTTTACCATCAATCCAAAATAAATTATAATCTAGCTAGACATAGAAGAAATAACAAAAACAACTCATTTTCATTATATTCATAGAAGAATCAAAGCACAAGAGAAGTAGTGAAATTTTATCACAAGGAAGAATCAAAGTATCTTCTCAATAGCCCTTTTTCCTCCACTTACAGAATTGCTTATACAAACACAGGCAAACTATCACATAGATTATATCTTGTACTTTCCTAGCCTCTCTTAGATTTTACTCTAAGAGGGTATTAGAGAAGTACACTAAAAAATATACTAAATTTTACTCAAGTGACTAAACTCATTTATAAACAAAACTGAACGTCTATTTATAAGAAAACACATAAACAATATCAAGCACCACGAAGCTTGACAAGGTGGTGCCGCGACACTTAAAGGAACTTGCGCCTTGGCACTGGCAAGTTTGCTCCGCTGCGGTGCTTGATGATGTGGAATAGTTACTATTGAATAAGCGTCCTTTCGCTATGTCGGTCATTGCTCTAGAAGTTGTAATTTCTAAGTTGCGACTCTCTGTAAATCTTAGTGCTTCAGCTCTTATGTCGAGTTTTCGATGTTGAGGCGTTTAAATTGTAGCGTCGCGAAATTCATTTTATTAAGAACCCCAACGTTGCAAAGCTGAATGTTTAATACAAAGACGATGCCTGTGATTCCATTGTAGCGCTTGCAAACATAGATAATGACACTATAATGTCCAAAAATGGCGCTTCATCGGAGTTGATTTCAACACAGTGACGTTGTTTCATCTGATCCTGCGACGCTATGTGATACTTTGTATTTTTCATCATTTCTGAGTATTTTCTGTACAAAATAATTAAAATAATATATTTTCACTAAAATTCAAATGTAATACACAGTACATAATTTACACTTTACAGTTGACTTAAAAATACTTGGTTAAAATATTAGAAATGACATTTTATTAGATTTAAATGAGAATTTGACTCTTAACATGACACAATGGAGAAAAAAAATTCATGTAGTCAACCCCACAATGGATAAAGACTTGGTGTTGTTGTTATTGTTGTTGTAATATATGATATCTACTTATTTTTATATAATGAATTTAATAGAAAGAGCATGGCTGTATTTGCATTATCACAAGCTGCATTTGCATTACTGTATTTAATTCATATACTACATGCATAAGCTATTTATGAATATAATTATATTAATATGAAAGCATTTACAAAAAATAAATGTGTTATATAATTATCTTATATGCCTTTAATTGTATAATCATCAATTTGGATGTGTTTGGTGCTTTGCATATTATACTCTTAGGTAACATTATTCATTATTTATCATATGATATTTGATTTCTATAATGATTAGCAAGAACATTTGTTCTAACATTCAACTTGATTCATTCTAGCAATTTTATGTATAAGTTTGACTTTGATATCATTGCTCAATCTCTAAGTTTGGTTAGGTTACATATCCTTAATAATAATTTCTATATTTGACTTGAATCTAAAATAATTACTCTTGTTAGATCGATTATCCATTTGACTAAATCTTCATGAGATTATATCATAATATATTACAAGATCAAGTGTATGCTCATATGAAGTATTCAATGGACATAATTCTATATAATGTAATGCTTGGCAAGACTTATCTATATATTATTTTCTTTTCCTTGTATTAGATCTTTGATTGATTTCATGTGATTTATAAAGCTATATGATCACCATGTTGATTTAAAAAAAAATAAAAAAATATATATATATATATATAATATATGAATGACGATAAAGTTTTATGGTAATTATGGAGATTGTAGTATCACACTATATAATATGATTTTATACTTCTATTATAGGTGACTTATAGAATGTGGTTTTTTATATACTTTATTTTGGGGTGGAAATGATATGTTAATTTCTCTTTTAGATGTAATGAAAATAGAATGTATTTAGCTTTGACAATTATTATATGATCTAATTATGTTCTTAAATCCTTTGTGTGTTGAGCAATGCAATCAGGCTTTTATGTTTCTACAATTAAGGAGTATGTATCGAATTGTGGTAATACTAATCATATGTGTATGTGTTGGTTCATGCTCTAATAGATATTTAAATTTTGAGAAAAAAAATTATTTGAATATTCAAATAAAATTTGCAATTACTTCTATGTAAAATAATTTGATTTCTTCTCATTATGTTATACCCCAACTTGATCGAGACCTATTCCAAGATTAGGGGTCACATTAGGTTGAGGGTGATAGAATGGTTGGGGCATGACATGGTTGAACAGCCCCAACCCCTTCTTACCATGAGCATGATATCCATGACATCTAATGTGTTTATCAAGATTTTATATGTTTTATCCATATAGATTAGGACATATAAAGTTCTTCTGATCCTATTTATCCATATAGATTATTAAGTTCTTCTGATCCCTATTCATGAACCATTTATGATATTAAATTGATGTTGAGGAGATAAACATTTTGACACAGAATGAGATGTTATTGTCACTATTTTCTAATGTCCACTTAATGTTATCCATGAACGTTCACAAAATTGTGATGGCTATTTTTAATGTCAGAACTTTGATCCATTCGATTTATTAGAATCATGGTATTTGGAACTTCATAACAAAGTACTTTGTTTATCAACTAAAGATAAGGTTGGTGGAAAGCATTATCGAACCACTGCTAAGTCAATGTTGTCGACCCTTGGCTAGCCAATAGGGCCAACCCTATGCTTAAGAGAGCTTGATTTGGACTATTTTGGGGGTGAAATTATATGGAATATTATGGTCAAAATGCTAAAAACCCCTCTAAAATATATAAATAACCTTGATTCTATACATTTTGAGCATTTAATCAAAAAAAAGTTATTGGATGCAGATAGTTTCAAAACTCTAATCACCATCTTGGAGTGTCAACCAATCATTCATAATGCTCTCAAATCTATCATATTTCATTGTAGTTCCCCTCCTTTTAGGAGGACTCTAATTGCCCATCAACTCAAGGTATCCCCATTCCCCTTCTTTCCAAGATAGAGACCATCTCAACAACCTTTAGCTATCTACAAATTAGATCATTTGGTCTCCTTCCTTTTCTAAATTGAAGAGACTATAGTTATGTCCATTAACCCAATCAATACTAATGGCTTCTAAATTTTAGGGAATAATTTTTTGTAATCTAGAACTATAAGCGGTGAAAACAAATAGGCTACATGCTTTCTTTTAGTTTTCTTATAAAAAATATATCCTATGCGTTGTCTTTTTTTCTTTTCTAATTATGCAAAGACTCATGGTTGAAAGTCAAGATAAAAATATATTCTTCACCACAATCCCAATACATAATAGTTTGGTACCTCATGTGAAATATACATCCCATTTATTATTGATTGGTTGAATATTGACAACCCTCTAACAACAATTAATAAAAAATAATCATTATAATATTATTTTGATAATTTTTTTTCTTCCCATTTATTTTTTGAACTATCATAATTCAAGAAATAATCCTTAAATTAGAGATACCTTAGTTTCCCCTTCCCAAAAAGGGAACCCTACCAACAAAGGTGCTTCTAATATATCATTGAAAAATTGCATTTGCCACATACATGAAGCACGTGATATCATACTACATCTTCCATAAGAATCCTGCTAATTAAGACCTTCACACTAGAATTTTAATGGATTCTATCTCCCACATAGATTACCACATATTAAGAATCATCAACTAATGGATATTTATACACCTTACTATTAATTGATGCAAAAGCCTCCTCGATAAGGCTATCTTAACTCACATAATTTGTTTGTACCTTTTAGTCTGCAACCCTTTAATGATCATAACAAATCTATCTTTATTGCATATTGATAGCATCCCTTAAAATGTTCTTCCATACAAGCTCTAATGCTTCCATGAAGAATTCCCCTTGAGAGGCAAGCTTAAACTCCTCTCATTATGACTTCTCAAACTCTTCACCACTCAGCAATGTCATCCTTGGATGTCCCATATAAATATGGTTCAAGATCACAACAAATGTTAGTCCATATGGGAGCTTATGTGTAAACTAGGAGCATTTTGATCACTATAGAAATATCATGCACCACCAATAGAAGTTAGACTAAAAATTTGGCCAATCCTAAAAATTAAATCAAGTTGAAAAATTTTGATTAATTTTGTTCAATTTAATCGTAGATTTAGATTTTTAGCTAAAGGGATTATGTGATTTTATTTAGGTTTTTTTGTTGTTGATAACATCTAAATAATACTTGATTTTTTTTTTTTTGAACTTTTATACATATCAAAGTTTTTTTTATATTTAAATATCTAATACCTAAATTTCTATAATTATTTAACAAATTATTGTCTAAAATCATATATATATATATATATATATATATATACATGTAAAGAGATATTTCACTCTAAATAAATTATATTAATAGATTAGAATATTATATAAATAGATATTTAAATTTAGATATAGACTTATAAATACCAAAAAATTATATAAAAATAATATTGATGCACTAAAATTGGAATAATTTGCTCTAGTTACATTCTCTTTGTTTTTTTTCTTCTTATTCTTTCTTCCATCTTTCCTTGTGGGCTGCAGAGCTCTTCGTTCTAGTCGTTTCCCCTTCGCCACGCGAGGGCGAGGAGGAAGAGGTGAGAGGAAATCTTATCTTTCTGTTTTAAGACGCCGAGGTTTAGATCTAACTGATTTTCGGATCTTCGGCAGATTAATTTGTTTGATTTGTGCGATCGCCTCAAATCGTCCCCTTTTCTGACGGATTTGAAACTTGTGAGTATTGAATCTGGTGAGGTCTAGTTTAAAGTTGATTTTTTCTGATCATTCTTTGTATTTTTTCTCTTTAAGCTGGTTAGGTCATCAGTTATCCTGTTCTATCTGTTGTTGTTTTTTTTTTAATTATTTTTTTGTATGATGATGTTTTTGTCTCAAAAGTGTTTTAGAAAATCAATCATGTGGGGAGCTGATATAAAGTCTTCTTTTTTTTTTTCTTTTTTAATATTTTATTGATGTTTTCAGAAGGCATTAGAACTCTTTCTCATGTAGGATAAGGTTAGTAAAGGCCTTTTTTGAGGATTTTTTTCTTTCGTAACGTTCTTGGAGAAATTTGTGTTTTTTAAGCTAATAAGCCTTGTAGAATTCAGTGGCCATGCCTATCTTGTTGGGTAATTAGCAGAATAGTTTTGGATGATACTTCTCTCTTTTGCTTTGTCGAGTTGTAATTTCTTGCCCGATCGATTTATTATATACGATCAGGAGAGTTTAAATGGATAAAGTTTGATTGTCTGAAAATTTTGTTTGCTAAGATTTGTTGTTCTTGTTTAGAATTTAGGGAAGCGGTTTCCTTGTTAAGATGTAATGAGGATTACACAATAAATCATATGGGATTTGATAGGTGATACTAAAGTCAAAGTTATTCAGACTTCTGAGAAGCTAGGGTATATTTCAGCTTCGCTTTGAGCACTAGAACCCATATGTGTGGTATTTTTGCATACATCTTGTGAAAGGTTCTTTGAGGCAGCAGCTCGTATCCTATACTGTAAATATTCTGAATCTATTTTGAAGGCAAAGCCTGCAATTTTTATTTCATTATAAGTAGCCTTGAGAATGCCATTACTGATACACGGGGACTTTTGTTAGTTCTTGTAACGTACTAATGTATAAACATTTGGTTCCTTGTTTTCCTTTCTCAAATTTGGAGTCTCAAATTTGGACTTCCATTTGCAATTAAACTAGATAAATAGTACTTTTGGAGCTATCATCTTGTGCTTGTGAATATGTTAAATTTGTAGATCAATAGATAGCATTGATGACGAGAACTTTGATACTTTACTATTTGTTAGCATAAGATGAATAGTGCAGAAACCCATTACACTTAATATTTGAGAACTCAAGTTATCATCTCAGTTGTTGAAGCGCATAGGTATTATGGCTTTTCTGTTGTTGTTTCTGCTGTAGTTACAGGTTAGTTTGGAGTGCATACAACTAAAAACTTTGTAGAAGCATGTATTTCTACTTGTGATGAGTGGTGCCCTTTTTAATTGAGTTGCTAGATATAGTGTGGAATATGTAAAATTAGTTTTAGAATACATGTAAGAGAGGTTCTTAAAATAATCAAAATTAGAACAAATGTGAGACAGTTGAGTGCATTAATATGAAGGTGATCATGACCTAAAAATTTGAAGTTTATATGTTGATGATTGGAATGGAGAGTGAACAATAGAAGTTAAACTTTAATAAGAAAGCATAGCACGTTCTAAGCTGTTTATATTCAAGTATAGAGGAAGAGAAGACTCAAGCATGCATATTCAAGGTAAGGTACATGTGTGATAAAGCTAAGAAGTCTGGAGTATTAAATGACTTCATTAGAAAATTTGTAGGAAACATATATTAAGGATATACTAGAGAAATAGATTTAGATGGTGTATTCATTTATAATTGGGAGCATGAAAGCACGAGTAATGCAGGAAGCTAACAGCTATGTGAAAAGCCTAGGAGAAAGAGTTAACATATGTTGGCTAAAATCATAAAAAGTTATCCAATAGGATTTAAATAATCTAGAATTTAAAATTAAAGCTCTACATACATGAAGAATGATAAAAGTTGATATGTGGAGCAAACTCAAAATAGTTGGCAGTTTTTCACAATTATGTCCACTACCTTATCTTGTAAGGGAAGGGAATTTCCAAAATTTGGAGGATTTTTAGTAGACCCGTTAAGAAAGGACCAATTTGAAGCACAAAATTAGACCAAGGGACAATTATAGGGTTTTTGAAACTATGAACCAATAGGGTGTAACCCATTTGATTTTAGTGACATGGATATAGTTTACCTTTAAGATTATTCTTCTCACTTAAATTACATGGGCTTAATTTTTTACCAAGATTTGATATTATGCAATGCTTTATTGAATTCATTTCAAGTGAATGTTGTTTGTTCTAATGTTAAGAGGATAAATAATCAGAGAGATAGGGCAACTCTTTTTGGATCCAATTTAACATTATCTTATATCGAACCTAATACGGTTATGAGTTTGAGGGTAAAACGAGCCCAAGGGAATCTCATTAAGGTATAATCTATGTTGCATCGATATGGATACGACGACACGGATACGACACGATACGGATATGAGACACGTCAATTCTTGAAAATACAAGATACGGGTACGGCGCGGACACAACATTATAATTTATAAATCATATATAAAAAATAAGAAAACAATCAAAGCATAATATTTGAAAATACAAAAAAAAAATGAAAGTAACATCATTTGTAGCATATCAAAATAAAAGTAAGCATTAAATATCTAGTACAACAAAAGCATAAACATAAATTTTCTAGCACATGAAGTTTCAACTATTCAATAGAAGGAATGATATGATTAGCTTCTTCAGTGGTTTGTCTTTGAACTTCTATATCATCTTCAATAAATATCATAGCTTTTAATTCAAGCTCATCAAGTGAAAGATTAGCAATTTCTAATATTCCCATATCATCAAGAGACTCAAATCCATCTCGAAAATGAGAGAATCTCGCTCACAGCCACGAAAGTAAATACGACGGGTCTTTTTTCGGATTTTTTTTTGTTTTTCAACGGATAAGCGTATCGGATACGTGTGTCCTTTTAAAATTAAATAGTATTTTAATTGGATACGACAAAGACGTATCCGACACGTATTGGACATGTATCCGTGTATCGGTGTATCAGATGCAGCACACTTTCATAAATAGGTGTATCGGTGCAACATAAGGTATAATTCATTAAACACACACACACATATTCACGAGCACATGTTAAATTAACCAACATCTATGTTCAAGAAGGCTTAGCTTTATGCAATCACTTGAAGCTAAAACATCAACTGGAAAAAAAGAAAGAATCATAAAATAGAACAAATTGGGAGAATTTTGTGAACAACTTGCCAATGAAACTCATTAATTTTTTAACTGAAATTTACAAGAAAAATAAATAGGCAACTTCCATTCTCATATGAAAAGAAAATTTTGAAAAAGAAAAATGATTAAAAGCAAATAGAAAGGTGTCTAATAAAAGGTCCACAAAAATATTTGAAATCAAATGCAATAGATTGGGCCACTCACTAGCCAAATATATGCTAAAAGAAGCTAATGAGCTATTAAAGAACGTAGATTTAAAAGAGAAATCTTATGAAAATTATGTTCAATTTAGAATTATCATCTATGAAAGTTTTGAGGAACTAAATGAAGTAGTTTGTATAACTTCACCTGCTAAACTATTTTATTTCAATGTAGAAGGTTGTTAACTTGTTATTAAGCGTCAGCCTTCCAATGACCCAGTAAGGAGAGTAGATGTATTGGAGTTAGCCTATGTTAAGAAAGGTAGAGGTAAACCTAAAAAGACTTGGTTAAAAAGTATTAGAAATGACCTTTGTTTATTAGATTTAAATGAGACTTTGACTCTTAATAGGACACAATGGAGAAAAATGATTCATGTAGCTGATCCCACATAGTCGGAGAATGCTTTGATGTTGTTGTAGAACGTGTTATAAAAATTGTTCAAACGGAAGTTTTTATAAATTAATTTTTGAAATAAATAGTTTAAATGCATTAACCAATAGTTATATAGAAAAGTCACTAATTTTTTTTACCAAGTATCAGATGATGTTATAAAATGAAAATATTTAGACATTGTGTTTGATGATAAAAAATAGTAAAAAAATTGGGGCTTGTAGTATGTTAGAAGTTCAGAGATGCATCTTAGAAAGATGTACTGATTATAATTAATGATATAAAATATGAGATTAATAATATTAAAAAATATATAATATTTTTTTTAAAACTGAGCAGCAAGCATGCATAATAGGATCATTTATACATAATATAATATAGGAGAAAGTATTGAGCAATGAGAAACTAATACTTTGAAGTTGAAACAACAAAAATAGTTGAGAATGATTATTTGAATTCTATAAAATTATTATTATGCATAAATGGTATCTTACCATTATATTGGTCAATGACAATGCATATGTGGACAAGGATGTAATTACTTTAGTTGGTAGTGGTGTTGATATGAACTGCATCCATGTAGGGCCAACATCCTTTAAATATTTTGAAAAGTCATATATTGTTTAACTTTTACAAATGCCAATAAATTAGCGATTAAACATTTTTTGTCAAGAATTTACATGTAATGAAGATGCTTGCATATGAACATCATTCTTGCTCGTGAAAATTCTTTCACATAATAATTTTTTGAAAATTCTTTTCTTTATGATATTATGCCCATAAAAAAAATTCAATAGGAATCTTTTCATTCAAATTCAAGAAATAAAATGCTTTTCAAGTAATCTATGGTCTAAATGAAATCATAATTAATGAAGCAAAAAAATTCAATATTTAAGAAAAACAATTAAAATCGTTAAACATGAACTTGATCTCTTGAATAAATATTCAAAAGTAGATTGTGAAGTAAAAAAACCTTCAATTTAAATATGTTAAGATGTCCCTAATGCCTGCTAGGATAAAAAAGTTCATATAAGTACTCTTTCTTATGAAAATTATGATGATTAGTACATTCCTATTAGAGTTTGTAAGAGTTTATTTTGATTGTTCCTTAAAGTTCATTAGATCAAGCACATCAATCATCTATTACTTGTTTCATTATGTGTTGTTGCGCGTGTATATGCATCATCTATGTGTGTGTGAGAGAGAAGTGTGTATCTAGAAGATTAGTGATGCTCACTGTTTTGAGTGTTTGCCATTTTGATACCAATCCATAAGAATCATTGATTTAGAAAACTCCAACCGATTGACATCATTGAATCATCTCTACCTTGCTATGAGTATATTATGCCTTCTTAACAATGAGATGTGGTGGTCATGAGCGCATGGAGATTGTTCTGCTATGGGATTCCTTATAGTAATTTTGTGTGGCCATCTTCGACTGATTTTTAAACCAAATTTGGATTTGAAAGGAAGAAGAGGTAACATCAAAGTTAGATGATTGATGAACTTCAAAATTTTGTATACGAATTAAATAATGTTGAACCCATGTTGTATTTACGTTTTTTATATGATTTTCACATTTAGTATTGATACGTCATCAAAGAATTATCTTGATCGGGCACAAATATTGATGCAAAATCAAGTTGGAAACTTCCAAAATTAAAATTGGGATCATCCGAACTCCGATTTCAACAAACTTATAGTCGAACCGAGCGTCTCGAGAATACAAACCCAACGACACCAAATCCAACCCAATCCGAGCCCAAATGGGTCCAAATCAAGGGATAGAAGCGCTGCTGGAAGGTTTGAACCACAATTTGGATTACCAAACGGTTTCCAAACATAACGTGCTTATAGTTGAATCGAGCGGCTCGACGAGACAAATCCAACGAGCCTAAGATCACAAAAATCCGACATCACTAAGACATTCAAATGTCCATCAAATGATCCATGATTAAGGGATTCAATATCGGCCGTCCATCTAACCACTCCTCATTTCCCCTTGATCTATTACCTATTTACGGGACATGCCACTCCAGAAATCTATAAATAGACCCCTCATTTCTCTTGAAAAGTGGGGGATCGAAGCAAGAAGAGAAGGAAGAGAAGGAAGAAGCTCCTCCTCGACCACCGTCTGAGCTCCTAAGTTTCGCCGGACCACAACTTGAGGCCCTCACCTCCGCCGGACCACTGCCTGACGTTGTTGCTCTACCGGACCACCACCTTAGGCCCGCTTCGCCAGACCACCATTTGAGGTCCTCACCTCCGTCGGACCACCACTTGAGGCCCTCACCTCCGTCGGACCATCGCCTGACGTCGTTGACCCCCGGACTACCACCTAACGCCCTGAGCTATGCCGGACCACACTTGAGGCCCTAAGTTCCGCCGGACCACCACTTGAGGCTCTGAGCTCCGCCGGACCATTACTTGAGACTCTGAGCTCCGCTGGACCACCACTTGAGGCCCTGAGCTTCGCCGAACCACCACTTGAGGCCTTAGGTTTTGCCGGACCACCACCTGGCGTCCGGAGTTCTGCCGGACCACCACTTGAGGCTCAGACTTCTGTTGAACCACCACTTGAGGCCCGGACTTCTGCCGAACCGCCACCTGACACCCAGAGTTTTGCCGGACTACCACATGATGCCCGGAGTTCTGTCGGACCACCACCTGATGTCACGCCCCAAGATCTAACTTGGAAAGAATGTCAATCAATTACTCAAATAATTTACCAGAGCTATCTAAAACCTTCAATTAACAATCTATCAAACATCTATAAAATTTAAAACATCAATATACAAGTCGATTCATATCTCAAAAGATCATGTACAATACTCAGGAACTACACTACAATCACCAGTACTGAAATCTATCCTGAGTACAAAAGAATCAAAATCATCAAAAGACAAAAACCTGAAGATCCGGATCAATTCCTATCTTCTGCTCCCTTGCCCTGACCTGAAAATATCAACCACATATAATGAGCTTTACAAAGCCCAACAGGTCACCTAATACCTATAACTGAAATCAAAGCACGGCGATGCTATCAATATGCATGTCAGTCAATCAAATCTATATCAGTCAATGGTCAATGAATCTATGCAATACTGAAATTCATAGTCAATGAAACCAGTCAATGCAGCAGCAGGCAAATCGATAAATCAAGCTCAATCAATCCACGTCAATCTCGAAGAAATCCGTACACAGAAGAAAATCAGTCAATCCGTCAAATCAGTCAATCCGTCCGTCAAATCAATCCGTCAAATCAATCAATCAAATCTATACTATCAAGTCGATAAAATCAATCGGGAAAGCGATACGATAAATCTCAATCTATCCTATCAATAAATCAATTGTAACAATCAATACAATACAGAATCAATAGTATCAATGGGTCTATACAAAATCTATATTCATTCTATCCATATCAATATCAATAATCAATAATCAATATTATCCATGCTCAATGATCAATCAATGAAATCTATAAATCCGTACGAAACAATAAATCCGATCAAATCAATAAAGCAGATATCGATAAAACAATAAATCCGTACGTCAATACAGTAAACATGCATTCAATACGATAATACTGAACAAGTACAATCAACTGGCTATGTTGCTGTTGTAGAATCCATATTGCTGTTGTAGATATTCATACGTTGGTTTCAATAAAAAGAGTCGTCACTCTATTGCCCGTCGGCATATCTATAAACCCCTTATGACTCCCAATCATTATATCAATGATCAATGGTTTAAAGGAAAGCCCGTCGGCCCACCATCCTGTACAGGTCAATTCAATCTCCAACCAACGTTCAACCAGGTTCCACTTGTGTTCCAGTATCAATAGTCAATTCAAGAATCATTTCAATAATCAATCAATAATCAATTCAATAATCAATATTAAGCAATCTAGAACAATCAGATCAATAGTCATACGCATATCAATTCAATCTATCAATTTCAGACAAATCAGAAATCATACGAAAATCGGACAGAGTAACGGCAGTCTATCAAATTTACACAAAAATCCTGCAAAAAGGCACAAATTCCAAATTTCTCCAAATTACAGTAGAATATCCACGACATCAATACAAGACTATTGTTCTATAGAATCCAAATCCAATCAAGTCCTGATATTTTTCTATTCAATTAAAATCGCGTAGAATCAATTTCGACCGGTAAAATCGTCGCAGAAAATATTCAAATCGTGTACAATAGTCATATCTATAACATACCAAAAGTTGTGCGGTGAAAGTTGTGTCAATACAAAATCAGGTCAAAAGTTCGACTACGAAAACACAAAACAGTGCACAACTCGGTCAAAACTCAATATCTTTGAAAACAGAAATAGGATTCGGAGTCCTTACCGCGAGATCTTCACTTTTCCCAACAGCAGCGTCGGACGAAAAGCGCTCGGCGGCCTCCGAAAACCAAGATTTCCTCTTTTCCTTTCTCTTTCTCTCTCCTCAAATCAGATATTTTGTTTTAAAATGATTTTCTCTCTCCTCAAAACGAGCTGATTTTCTTATATCACAAAGTTGATCGGCCCGGCCGATCGCAAGATCGTCCTGGGACGATCAGACCAAAATCCATCGGCCTGGACGGTTCCCAGAACTATGCTCAGGACGATCCAGAAAGCAGCCGTTTCAGTACACTGATCGGCCTGGACGATCTCACCATCGTCCCGGCCGATCCTGGGAGAAAAATCCAAATCAGAGAGGAACAGTAAGGGAACGAGGTCTCACACCTGAGGCCCGGACTTCTGCCGAACCACTGCTTGAGGCCCAGACTTCTCCCGGACCACCACCTGAGGTCCGGACTTCTGCCGGACCACCACCTGATGCCCAGAGTTCTGCCGGACCCCCACCTGACGCCCAAAGTTTTTCCAGACCACCACCTAAGGTCTGAACTTTTGCCGGACCACCACCTGAGGTCTGGACTTCTTCCAGACCACCACTTTAGGCCCAGACTTCTGCTGGGCCATCACCTGACGCCCATAGTTCTATCAGAGTACCTCCCTACAATTACGGTCTTTCAGACCCTGGTCTCTTGCCAACTATGGTCTTTCCGACCTCCGTCGCCTACTATGGTCATTCCGATCTCCATCACCAGACAACGGATTTTCTGACCCCGGTCTTCTGCTAAATACGGTCTTTCCAGCCTCTATCTTATCAACTATGGTCCTACTTACCAAACAAACATGTCTATGTTGATTATTGTAACTCTCACCATGTAATGTGCTATATACGATGTACATTTATGACATCAAGCCAAGGCATTCTCCCAAGGAAGGGCCTTATTTGTAATTGACTTCAAATACTAGTTGATTCATTCAAACTGGGCCAGACCCATGGTTTTTCTCCCTTTTTAGGGGTTTCCATGTAAAAACTCTGGTGTCTCTAATGAACGCTACACCTTCTTTCTTTTATCTGCTTTTGTGCAGGATCTTCGTACAATGCTAAGACATTAAATTATATATTTCTCTACCGCCGTGCATATTCCAGGATGCAACAAGTATAATATAAATATTATGTACATATAAGGAATTAATAAAAATTATTATACTAATACATTAGATTATATATTTATATGCCGTACAAAGAAGTGGTGCGTTAGTTGTTAGTATTATGTATACAAATCTAAATTATTATATTATATAATAAATTATGTTATTTATATGTATGAATGTATTTGTATTGGAAATGATTTCAGAGCATAAGCCCAAAAATAAATGGGTAAGAATTTTTCTTATGACTTCTTTTGCTTATAATTTCAATCAGATAACTGAAGTTGTCCACTTCCTTTTACTCCTCTCTTCCCACTTTTTCATGCATGCAACCAAACAACTTCTAAGCTTGGTAAACTTGAAATGATTTATGCTTTCCAAACCAATTGACTTCATTAAATAAATTTATGCGTAGGCTGGATCTCAACTTGAGCACGTGTGAATTTTCCCAAAATCAAACTCATAATTCATGGAGTTTGGTTTGACTCAAACTCAAGTCAGAATTGATATCTTTTGAGTTCAATATGTTCAAAATTGAAATGGATAGAATTCCTAGCAGGTTTGAAATTAGCTCAAACTGTCTCAAAATTAAAAGCAAAAGAGAGATGAAGGGAAGATTTGAATCGAAGATCTTGTGCTTGAAAAAACAACTAGCTGAGCCAACAATCTATTTGTTTAAATATAATGCCGACTAAGCTTATTTATGTAGTTGGCTGGAGTCAAATTATGAGCGAGCTACTCAAAATTGACTTGAATTTGAGTTCAAGCCATTTTTCCAAGCTCTAGACTCCACTTATATGTTCAAGTAGATTTAGATTTGGCCCAAAATCCGAGGAATTTTTATTTTGGGCTTTACTCAATGTTGGGCAATTCAGTGATCTCATATATGTACTCTTCTTCTCCTTTTCGTCTTCTCTACCTCTCTTCCTTTTCTCTCTCTCATATGGGTTTTAATCAAGATAAAAAATTTGATCTTTCTCTAGGGCAGTTAATGTAGCTATCGAGCATCTCTCTCTCTCTCTCTCTCTCTCTCTCTGAGTTTTGGTTTTTGTGACGAGTTAGTTGAAAGTTAGGGAATAAATTACAGTGTATGAATCTTAGTGCCAATTCATTACATGTTGCACATGGTTGCTTGGCTCTGGTGTATACTTATTTCAGGGCAACCTTGTGAAGAGTAGCTGTGCCTATGCATGCGTATACATGTAGTGGGCGACAATTCTACGACTTTCACTGCATGCTTGGAATGACCGCTGATGTCATGAAAATGGTACACGGTGGATGAACTTCCACTTCTTCGTGAAGGTGGCTTCCCCTTGTGCACATGATGGATGCATGTCTTGGTGACTACATCCAAAGGTTTATATATCAATATCACTATTCTATTAAAAAATGTTTAGGATTGTGAAGGAAGAAATGTTTGATATGATGTGAATACAAAAATAAATGCCTCACATGGATAACTTATTTATGAATTATATTTTTGTTGTTGAATCTTTTCTTTTCAAGAAGAAGTTCAAGATTTGGTAGTTCAACTATTCAAATTATTTTGAGTTCTTCCATGGGGAATAACTCCACTTGAAAAGGCCATCTTTGGTTTTGTAGATGATCATATCGACTTGCAACAATATCACATGAAGCTTATGAAGAATGGCTTGTGAAATTTTACTAGCATGAAGCTACATTTTTACTTACATAAAGTAGCTAGAAAGCAAAATGATAAAGATAAACCTATATAACTGTACAATGCCTTATAAATGAGTATCGACTGGTGTTCCAGCTTTTTGATTGCAGCTTCCTCACTTAATCGTTTTTTTTTTGTATACACAATAATTTTGCCCTTCGAAACTAGTTTGCATAGAAAAATTCATTTACTTGTTAAGTTTGGAATGTCTGTGCTTGTAGAATTGATGTTCTCTTCTCTTCAGTTCATCTGCTAGATTGTCTTATCTTTGTTGAGTTGCACAAACCTTAATGCATGTCTCTCACCTAAGTAGCTCGATGGCATGAGTAGAGCAGCGGTTAGGCTTTCTAATTCTTACTTGGACGATCATTATTTCAAATCCAGATAGCCCGTGTGTACATGCAAGGAATATGACTGCTTTTATCAACAAAGGCTTGTCTTCTAGTTTTTCCTGGCCTTCATCATACTTGTATCCTTAATCTTTAAGTTATTGTTTTAAGCTTCATTGCTGGTCTTAAAATCTGATTGTTACTTTAAGTTCTTGCTTGAACTAGGTTTTGGTTAGCAAGATTTTGTTCGGATGATAAGAGGACTGATGTCCCTTGTTGGGATAATGAAATCTTCAATTTCAGATAACAATTCTTAATATTACTTGCATAAGGTTTCAAAATAATAAGATTTAGTTGTGAAGTTTAAGTCCATTGCTTTATGGCCTGAGAGAAGTGCTCCTCTTTGTTGTAGCTTTATCCCTTAGGATGAAGCTTGGCTTTGCCTTGTCCATATGTCCCTGGTTTTCCTGGTGAGCTTTGCTTCGAATAACATCTCATTATCCTCTGAGAATCAGACTATTTATAAGATTGTTAATTGACAATTAAGTATTTGAATTATTAGAAATACCGTTATAGACTTTTGCATGTATGTTAACATTATAATGTTGAATGTATTTTTCTTTTTGCACTCATAATGTCTTTAATCTATTTTTGCTCGTTTATTTTGGGATTAGCTTCTATGTTTTTTGGAACATTATATGTGCTATATTTGGTTTGACCTTTTTAAATTAGGGGGGATTTACATGACAATCAAAATTATCCCATTTACATATTTAGCTCCTCTATTTCATTATATTTGGTTTACTCTCATACCACTCAAAATTTTAGATGACAAAAAAATAACACCATCTTTACCCTTGATGTTACAATCCTGTCATCAAATTCCTCTTCTTTTGCACACTATTGGTCCTTTTGACCTTTGCTAGCGACCAAATTCATTGTCTTTCACATGCCGCTGGTTCCTTCACCCTTTGCCAAAGCGCATACTCTGCCAGTCCCGTGAATTATCTTCCCTAGCAAGTTTTTGTTGAGGCTTTTTCCAGCGAGATGATGTCACAACTTTCTTATCTAGCGAGAACTTCTTGAGATCTACTGAGACTTCCTCTTCATCGTCAAGGGTTTCGTTAAGGCTGTTAATAGAGGGTTATATTATATAAATAATGAAGTTTAGTTGTTAATTAGATAAATAGGATAATTATGAGTGCTCTGTATGCAAATCCCCCTTTAAATTAACGGTATTAAACATGCCTTATGTTTCTGTTGCAGGATGTGCAGTAATTTTTACTTTTAATTTCAAAGCATCTATAAAAGCCTTTTTCCATCCAATCTGTCTTAATTCGCAGAACAGGTACACATACATTAATTAGAAGCAAAAGCGAAGTAATTCTTTTGAGGCAATACCTGACCCACTTCAATTTGGCTGTGGATCTAATTCAACTAGCTTTGACATGGATGAACCATTTTACCAAAGTAATCTGCTTCTAGATTCTGTGGAAACCTCTACCTTTGCGGAATATTTATTATCTCCAAATGATGCAGACATGGATTTTATGGCCATGACCCCTCAAGACACTGAGGTTTTGGGTATCTGGAATTCACCAGACCCTAATTCTGGTGCATTTACTTTGAACCAGGAAAATCCTGATGAGACTAAAATGGCTCATGACAGGAATACTGCTCTTTCAATAAATTCTGGTAGCAGCCCAAGGATTGAAGAAAGGTGTTCTGAGAGAACTAACGTACTGTCATTGGAAAATGTGGGCTTGAATCTTAATAATACTCCAGTTGATGATGGGCAGGCGTTTACTCAAAGTCCGAGTCCAAGTAATTTGAATCAGAGTGCAGAGCATGGTGGCAATGTGGAAGTATCATTGTGTACTTCCATTCCAGAATTCTTTGAACCTGAGCGTGTTCCTTCTTCAAATTCTAATGCGGACTCATCTAGTGGTGTTGTACAGGTCTCAGAACATTATGATAGAGCAAGAAATTCAGTTGATGCTCACCGTGCATCTCTTAAGAGGAAGAACATAGAAGGAGTCATTGGAGAATCTTCATCAAGTCAAAAAATTGCTGGAGACTTCAGCATACCAAGCTCATCCAAGTATCTATCTGCTGGATGCTCTTCAGGAGAAAATCGGATTCCAAGTTTCAACTCTATACATGGAGGAGATTCTTCTGAATGCTACCCCTTATCTAGCTTGACTGGCAATGCTGAATCCTCACAAAGGAATTTACGGGCGAGACTTAATCTTCAATGCCAGCATGATAACTCACCCTATCAGTCACATTCTGCTACGAGTAGTAACAGCCTATCTAGTACTTGGTCAGCTGGTGAACCATCTTCCGTTCCAAATCCTTTTATTCACCAAGCAGAGCAGAGCCAGCATCATTTGCTCCCTGTTCCCGGTTTGCATCATCATGTTCGCCATTCTCCTGCCAGTTCAAGAATGGGTAGTTCATCAATCCCAGCCGTTATACAACGGAGAATGAGATTAATTGCTTCACATGAGGAAGCAAACATAAGAAACTTTCCGAGAAATGGCGTTGCTGACCATCCGACATTTTTTGCCAGAACCAGTGTCAATCAACTGGTGCAGGATTCACTAAACTGGAATCCTTCTAATTCCAACTTGAGTACGTCAGAGAATAGAGTTAGCACAAGTTCAGGTATCATTCCATTACCAGGATCCAGCAGGGAACCAAGTGAAATGGTTCCCGTTCAGTATCCCAGAAATTTTTCTGACGTTGTACGTAATTCTTTGTTTCCATCTGGTGGATCTGAATCTGGACATCAAAGTGGTACTTTGTCTTCGTGGCATTCTGGTTGTGCTGCTTCCACACAGGAGCCTGGTCAATCTTCTAGAGCTGTTCGCCAAGGCCAATCCCTTCCACATCCAAGGACAGCAGTTTCAACAGATAGGCAGCGTGGGTTTTCAGCATTACCGTTGCCAGTTAGGGGCCGAGAAGGGAGAAGTAGAATGCTTTCTGAGGTGTGTTGGAAATCCTTTTAGATGTCTTTAATTTCTAAGTTTATTTTAGTTTTTCTGATGGTTTACTAATGTAGGATTGCCATCCAATTGTAGATTTTTTAATATTGATGACGGGAAACCACACTCTTTTTCTGGACTTTGATAGTCAAAATCTGATCTATCTTGTGAAATTCGAAGTTTCAATTTTAAATTTGACGTTTTATTGTTATGACTACGTTCTATGTGGATAGATATATATGTCTGAATTCTGCTGAATGCAATTACTCTTGACTACAGATCATTACTTTTCTATGGGAATTAAACTTTTAGATCATTACCCCTTTTCTTTTTGTCATAACTGTAGGAAGCATCATTACAAATCTACCCAGGTCATATTATCTATTAAATGATTGATCATTTGTTTCTTATGCGTTTATGTAGCAGATTCGCAATGCATTGGATCTTATGAGAAGGGGAGTGAATTTGCGTTTTGAGGTAATTATCATCGCCAAAAAAAAAATATCAGAGAATCATTAACGACTTTCTCAATCAATATTTTAGTATATCAAGTTTTGATTATTGTTTGTTCAATGCTTAATTGATCGTTGATTTTGATCTGAAAATATTATCGTGCTGTATTTTGTTTGTGCATAGTGCATCCCTCCCAAAAAAACTATTTATTTCCTTTGAGTAATTATTGGTCAACTTCTATTTGTGGGCTTGCTTTGCTTCAGTCTTGTGCAACAGGAACGATACCCTCTTTACTATTGCTTGCGTCACAGTTACTTCAGAGAAACATGCCATTGACTATTTTGCTTTAATTCCTAGATGCATTTTTGTTCATATCTGCATTTTCCACGGTTCTTCTCTAAGCAACCATGGAGTACTGGCATAAGATTTTTTCCATTAAACCTACATTCCTTGGCTATTGAAAATTCCTATATTGTATGCTTACTACTGTTTAGAATGATATTTGGCTGATGAAATAAACCTAAGATTAAAAATTAGAGTATTATACTTGGTCCCAATGTGATCCCTGATGAATTTCCGAGGGACGCTGCTATTTATCTGAGACCATTCTGAAGAATGCTTGGAGGCTTTAATGGACACTTTTGCTATGATGTGATGTTTTAATAAGATGATTATAGCTTTTGTATTGAAATGAGTCAGGTTTATGCCTGTTTCTTGGCCATTTTGCAGGCATGAATGCGTATTGTTTTTGCTATTGTTGAGTCAGACCATCCTGCCCCCACAATGTTGTAAGAATGTATAATAGTATTTGTGTGTTTGAAGCGTAAAACTATTCATCTATAACTTCTAAATTTATAATGCAGTTCTTTTCCTATCAGGTTGCATGTATGAATAGATAGTATGGTAATACATTATACATCCTTCTTCATTTTGTATTGATCGCTCTACAAAAAGTAACCCTCTACCCTTGAACATCATCGATGTGTGGAGGAATGAGAAAACTCTGAGTAGTTTGATTATTTGATGTTTAGTGATGCATGTGTGTATATCATTAGTTTTGTCTGACTTGCATCCCTCTTTATGACAAAGAATCCATCGCCTATTACATGCGATCATCAAGTACAAATTTTTACTAATTGCATCAATAGCAGCAAGTGATTGTTGGTGTAGCTTACTACCAAACAAATTTTGTAAGACTAGTTGCACATCTATCTTGTATTAGATAACGGGTAAAAAAAATGCCATAAGAAGAATTCTCTGCATATTCTTTTATTACATTTGCATCAGAACCCTATACCTTAATATGTCCTGCATCGAGCAGGATGTCTTCATGTTTGATCAGCCAGGGTTCTATGGGCGCGTCGACTTGAATGACAGACACAGAGACATGCGTCTTGATGTTGACAACATGTCTTACGAGGTGAGTTTTCCTGCATCCTTAACATTTTTCTCACAGTATACAATTTAACTATGATGTGTTCCAGGAGCTATTGGCGCTCGAAGAGAGGATTGGTTATGTTAATACAGGACTCTGTGAGCAGACAATTTTGAAGTGCCTAAAGCAACAAAAATATTCACCTTCTAAGCAGGAGGTAGCATCTTTAGAGCAGGAGCCCTGCTGTATTTGTCGGGTGAGCTGCATTTGCATATCAATATCAATTGTTTTGTTCTCAAGTTCTCTAAGGAAAAAACATAAGCAAGATGAGTATTAATTGATTGATAGGAAATACTTGAGTTCGCAAGTAACCCTAAGGAAAATACTTGAGTTCGCAAGCAAACCTTTCACTAATTGGCGAAAACAGCGAGAATAACGTTAAATCTGTACCAAAATCAGCCACAAAACCTTGTATTGCAACAAGGAAATCAAAGCCAAATGAACACAAAGCAAGATACAAGTGATCTCCAATTCAAGAGGAGGATCGTTCTCTCCCAATCTCTAGACAAAGCAATCTAGAGCCAAAACACCAAGGAACTCCAAGAGAAACTCAAATCATGCATAACCTAACCCTAGAACCTCTCATCCTATTTAATACATAACTTTCCTAGTACAAATTCCCTCCCAAGCCCTAGCCCCCCAAAATTTGAATTCACTTTGGCTAGTGGGGCCCACCCATGTGGGTGGCAAGAGAGGAGGCAACACTTGTCCGCTTCCTGTAGACCCGAGCCGGCTAGGCCAGTTCAACTTGAACCGGCCTATCATTGATCTAATCAGTTGATCTTGAACCGGCCTATCATTGATCTAATCAGTTGATCGAACTTTAAGACGGCAAGCACGAAAGCAACCTTCAATTTATCTCCCTAGATTCTATTTTTAGTTGATAAAGTTACAGCCATCTGTTATTACAGTAATGGTTTCATTTGTTTTGTACCTTCTCTCTAACTCTATTCTGAAACTCGATATTCAGGAAGATTACAGTGAAGGAGAGGACATTGGTACACTGAACTGCAGACATGACTTCCACACTGCTTGCATCAAGCAATGGCTAATGATCAAGAACTTGTGCCCTATTTGTAAAACAACAGCTTTAGTCGACGGTCACAGCACAAGCTCTGATGGCACAAAGTGATTCTGCTCCAATATTATCAAACCAATTAATCACACTGGGCACTCTTTTATTGATCTTTGAATCTATTATTTCTTTGTTTTCACATTTTTCGCCTTCTTTCTCTCTTTTTTTTTTCGATGGAGCAATGCCCAAAATTAACATGTGTATGTTCGGTTGCTCAATGTATGGAGATGACACTTGTTCTATGTTGCTTTACATCATGTATTATTAATTTAATATGACTTAAATGCTATTATTACTCCAAGTGGATCATAGATTGGTCTTTCTGTTTTCCTTTGTAAAGTAGATGGAGTTTCTTGGTAAAATATTTGTCAAAATTTCATGACACAAACTTAATGCTGTAAAAATAAGTGGCCTGTTGAACGCAGTTTATCGCCTGGAGACTAATCAGAATGCGCCACATCAGCAGTATTGAGCACGGTAACGAGCGGAGGTGATGTGGCGTATTCTGATTGGTCTCTGGGGCGTTCGGCGTCCGCATAGAATAATTTGCCCATTTATCTTATGAATGTAATGAAAGGAAAAGACTAAGTGAATTTTTTTTTTTTAATGTTGAGTGACAAAATATTAATCTATGTAGGTGAAAATTGGTCCATGATTTCATAAAGTTGGGGCTTACATCTCTGTTTTTGGCTAAGAAGGTTCAAAAGACTTGGTTCATGTATGAATTGTGGACTCAGCTTCAAGTTCACAACATGATGAAAGGAAGGCCTACAACAGTATGGAAAAGATTATACCCAAATGGAAGGTTTACAAAAAATATGGGAAAGATCAAGGCAATCAACGAGTGATCACATAACAAAGTCATATATAATTACTCATCACACAATACATATGTTTGATATCATGTTAAAAAAAATAATAAAAAAAAAGAAGAACGCAAAGAAATCACTGAAAACTTTTCATTATTCAGCTAAAAAGTTCATTTACAGATCTAGATATTTGTTGAAGTTTTGTTACAGAGGTAAATGAAAAATAAAAATATATATCAAAGCACAGTAAACAAACTTGCTCATCTGCTGTTGGGACATTCAAACTTAACATACATGGCAAAACTTAATCAACTTACAATCAACTAGTTTATGCCTGTGATATAGTCAAATGAAAAATACATATATCAAGGAATTCCATGTCCAGACAGAATGCTTATATTTTTCTAGCTTGCCAACATTATTTTTGAGCACCTACAAGCAGAAACTAGTTTGTAACCTGATGTTCCTGTTAAGATATCAATTCTAGCATGATATCAAAAGGTCCATGATAAGAACCCTATTATATTACAGGTATAGCTGAGACCGGAGGCGACGGCAAAACTCCCTGAACCCGGCAGCGACGGCTAAAACTCCTCCTAAACCTGGCTCCACAACTCCGCCAGTCCAGACTGGCGAACCACCACTTGAATCCTAAGATTCAAGATACTGACAAATCTCAAACAGAAACGCATATCTCTGTCAGGTGACCTGATGCAATAATTTGCCCTACCTGTGATGAAAACTTGAGACTTGACAGATAATTCTTCAAAAATCAATCCAAAATATTCTGCAACTCAGTTCCAGGGAAAAAATGACTCAATGGTGACTAAGAAGCTGAAGCTAATAAAATAGAAATTTCATATTTCTGTTTTGTACAAATTGATCCTTGTTAATTTACAATAGACAGGTTCGTATAAAAACTTCATTTAGTACAAACTATCATACATAACAAGGGATTTAAATAAATTACAATTGGAACTGGTGGTGGCCAGATTACCAGAGTTGTTGATTTACATGATTGTCAACGACTGCAATAGTTGCATCTTGCTCAATATGTACTTCTTTTTCCAGCAAATGCTTCCGTCTCTGAAGGGTCAACCAAACTAATCTGCTGTCAGTTTTGACTATTTTGTATTGAGCTTTCTTGTACAACTTCAGTGGTCCTGTATCAATTACTCTGCAATGTAGGTATACTTTATGTTTTGTCTTCATTTTAGATATGAGCTCCTCACAAGCCATTAGGAGCTGAAAGCCAATTCCACGCCTAAATTGTTAATGGACACCAAATCCATTACATTATAGGTTATTTTATCCATATTATTTTGCTTCTTTCCTAGAGGTAAAAGAAAATGCGAAATAAAAAATGCAACCTGCCATGGAACATGCATGTTTGGACTAAATACTGCACAAAAAAGTAAAAATGATCAACATAGAAAGGTTTTATTAGACGTCCATGTTTCTGAATTTAGCATAATTAAGCACATAAGCTAAGCCTCAAGGAAAATATGAGATCCAAGATAGCAATTTATAGTATAACTAATTATGTTAAGCTACAAAAACTAACATCTTAAGCACGATATAAACCCGCATTAGACAGGTCCATGCTAGACCGGTCCAGCCGGCTCACGTGTACAATAGGCGGAACAAGTTGGTCCGTCATGTTGAGTTTGCCGCCCTAGCATTGGGTGGGTCCCACTATTGAATTCAAATAGAAAGGGATGGGGCGGCATGGGCTAAAGGGGAATTTTGCTTAGGAAGTTTAATTGCATGCTTTAAGTAGGAAGGAGAGACTAGGGTTCGAGGTTGTTTTGTTCATGGAGTTTTAACTTGTGCTCTTACAGCGTCTAGGGATTGAGAGATAGATCCTCCTCTCGAATTGAGGATTAATTGTATCTTGCTATTATTTCTTCCATTAGTTTGATTTCTTCAATAAAAACTACTATTTTGCTTGTTTTCCCATCGGATTTGTGAATCGTTCTTACTGTTTTTGTCTAACAGCATGCAATGTTGAAAATCAATGAGCAAAATTGTCAAACTACGTCCATCAGCTACCCATTTACTTAAACATACTAGAAGAAAGGAAGCAACCAAGATGGAGGCTGATCTATATTAATGAAACTATCAAAGAGTGATATAAGACCAACTCCACGATACTGCAATTCACAACTAATAGCTAAAGAGGAAGGAGCCTGATCCTTCAGGGACTAAACAACTTTAAAAAACAACTTCATACCTGAATGATGCGAAAAAACTGTGCCAGAATTACTTGACTCTTTCAATTATATCCAACAAATAAAGCAATTACTGCATTGAAAGGCTTATTGACTTCAACAATTTGTCGATACTCACTTTCTTTAATCTTGAAATGAAAAACAAGCATAGCTCTTTTTTATGTGCAAGAAGCACAATCAGGTACTCATCAGCATTCCCACATATTCAATATAAATATCTAGAAGGTCATGCTACAACACTTACTTTTTAACAAAATTTAAATTCCACTTTATGGTTTCTCTTGGAACCATTACATTACCAGCTCATTCAAGACTTATAGCAATGCCTTGTAGGGTGACATCAATTGGAACACTTGAGCTGTAGAATGAAGCCGTTAAATAAGTGCAGTAACAAAAAATATCAAGTTATAAAGAAAGCTCAACATAAGTTTACTCTTTAACATGTTCACTTGTATACTACTTTGTATCTCATGAAGAATTGAGGCTTCAGATTCAATTAGCTGATAGAACTTTTTCATTTTTCACAAGAAAATTCATTTAATTTCTTTTAAGGTAAAGATTATCAGCAGACCTGCATTTGTATAATAATCATGAGTTCATGCAGATAAATTTCTAAACAAATTGGAACATGTTCAAGATGCCTGTGGAAAGTTCATGCATGCAAACATCCCATCAAGATGCTACACATTATTCTGCATAAATATAAGATAAAGTCCTAAATCTAGTCAGGACTTAGGAACATATGTGAAGTTTTACTAACAGGCCCTTAGAATCATCAATTACCAGAAAACCTAATAATTGGAACAAGAGAAGTGATATACAAAACTATGTTAGAAAAATATTGTTGAATAAAGAATGGCCAGTACTACCACAAATCTAATTAGATTCTAGCAAGTAAAATGGGAAAAAATAATGCCATATCCACCAAATGAGTTGTGTGGAGAGATTGATGTGCACACGCAAAATCCTACATTGCAGAAGCTTATTTTATGATTTGATCTCTTGACATCCAAGGATGGAAGCGAACTAATCGAGTCTGCCCTCTAAATCTAATAAGAAAGATGCTGGGCCTAGAATTAAAACAGTTAACAGGCAGTTGTAGGATAATCACTTAATAATGTGTTGCTACTAGCATGCATAATACCCACAAGTTATATATTTTGATTATTTTCAAAGGTTGCAAGCAATCCAACCAGCATGAACTAGGCTCACATGCTGAAAATTTAGATGGTAATGTTCATGAATGAGGACATCCGACCGTGGAGAGTTTACCATAGGAGAGGCCGGAGATCTACGGCCATGATTACACCACTCTATTTTTGAGATGTTATTTGCATTATTAGTGTACATTTTTCATTTTTACCCTCACTTGAGGGAGTACTTTCATGTGACCCCAGGGGTCACTTTTGTCTTTTTATTTTTTCTATTGTATTTGACTATTTATAGTCCCTCCTCCTCTTTGGGGAGGGTAATGATAAATAAGCCTATTATTTTTTCTATTGTATTTGGTATTTTGTCTATTTTATTTCCTAAATGAGAAACCCTATTTTAGGAAAATCCCTTAAATCATGTATATTTGAATTTTAAATAGGATTTGATTTAAAATAATCTTTCCTATTTCAAGATTCTAAATAGAGCAAGTCTTAACCCCTCCATTTAAAGCCCCCTCTCCCCAAGCAAGCCGTTGGCCCCTCCCTCCTTTCTCTTCTACGTTATATCTCTTTCCCCCTTTGAAACCCTAATCAAACCCTCAACAAACCCCCCCCCCCCCACCCCTTCTTTTTTCCACTTTAGATTGGAAATTAAAATCTCAAGATCTCCAATCCACTTTCCAATTAAATATGTAATTAAATTTCAGTTTTTTAAATTTATTTTCCCTCCCTAGTCAACCTCCAAAATCTGAAATCAAATTCAACACTTCTCCTAGCCTTGGCCGACCACCCAAGTTTCCCCATCCTCCTCTACACCTCTTCTCCTAGGCTTGGTACTTCACCTAGGTAAGAAGAAACAAGACCTCTTTCGGCATCATTACTCATGAATGGCCGATCCTAAACAAGACCACGACTTCGTATTCGACGATCAAGGGTTCATCGACATCCTCCGGTCACCATTCTCCGACATCGACTTTGAGAACGACCAATCCGTTGAAGACTACGTAGAGAGGATCCTCTTCTCCCACGTCACCGCTATCGACCAATAGTACCCTCTCGTCCAATGGCGACTTGTTTCTGAATCTTGATAAAGGTGAACTTTCCTCAAAGTCTTTTCTCTTCTAAGTTTTTCCTTCATTGTGGCGTCATAAAGGTTATGTTAGCTTTTTCCGTTCTCACCAATTATCAAAGAGTTGAGGGATTTTCATAGTGACTAGTCTAACTGTTAACATTGTGATTTCCTTTGAAAACTTCCATGTATTGCAAAGCTTGATTTGAATTGATTATTTTGTGCTCCTAACGATTATCGTGTAACAGATTGTCTAATCTATTCATCTCTTTGTTGTTTTTAATCTTTCATTTAAAATTGCTAGAGGTTGGATAATTATGATTACTCTGTGATAAGCGTGTAATTTCCTACTTAAAATCCACCCACATAATTAGTCCTACATCAGTTCATTGTTAGTTCATTTGGAATACTAATTAACATGTTAAAAACAAAGTCTCACTAGAAGAAGATATAAACTAAATAAGTTAAATTCAGAAAAACCAAGAGCCATAAAACAATTTTCTAATTAGGAATACTAAGGATAAAATTCTCAAGCTTACCATTTCCATACAAGCCTGAAATAATTTAGAATTCAGACAGAACATAGCATTTCCTGTTTGCAGCCTTTTAGCATCCTCTAACTAATTTCTCAATTAAGCTCATGCTAGAAAGTTCAGAATCATCACGCACATGAGAAACCTGAAGAATTATTCCAAAGATTAAGGCTTCATTTGAGACGGCTTTCTTACTGCTTCATAAAGCAGCTTTTTAGTACAAAAATTAAATTTTTTATACTAGAAAATTGTTTTAAGAAGCAGAAAGAAAGTCGTCCCAAACAAAACCTAAACTTAATCAATGCAGCATTAAAAAGGCATTTCTATGGCATGTAGGGTTCTCTACTCTAATTCTAGGAGGGTCTTCAATCATCCAAAAATTGTATATTTGCCTTCGAAGATAAATATCAAAAATTTATACCAATTATATTCTTCTTTAACATTATATCCAGTTCCTATCTTGAGAATTAAGACTTTGAATCCATGTCGTAGCTTACTTGCATTTTACATTCCTGCTGGACAAAAATTCTGAGCAGTACTATCCATGATATTTACATAGCACTAACCCCAACATAACCCACATCATATCAAGCATTTTACAAGATAACTAATGCATGTTCAATAAACCTTGCCCAAAGCCCAAGACAGAGAAAATGGGTAACATTCTCTTTCATAAGAAACCCAATCCACAAGACAAACTCTCCACGACAGAAAAAAATATTCGCAATCACCAGAAAATGAATGAACCAAAAAACATAAAATCAATACGAATGAAGAAGCAAAGTAGAATTATATACCTCCGGAGGTCCTTCTTGACTGCCATGTTACAAATATACGGGCAGTCTTTTGGCGGCAACGGCGTTGGCGGGGCGACATTGGCGCCGAAAGAATCAAACGAAATCTCTGCTGTGCACGCAAGCTCCGGCTCCTTCCCATCATCCCTATAGAATCCTACAAGCATCACGGCGTGGGGTAACAGAAGCCTGCGGCCCATTACGTACTGGCGCACGATGAAGGTCAAAAGCGGGACGTACCGCGGCGGCATGCCCATGGACTCGATGAAGGATTCTGACAGGAGCTGGATGATGGGATCAATCTCCCCGTCCTCCATGGGGCGTATCTCGAGCCAGCCGCCACCGAGGGGACCTTCTCTTTTGTACTTGTCAATTGTTTGGAGGCGGTAGAGGCCGAGGTCGTCTAGGAAGACAACGCGGCCGGGGGTGGAGGCTTCAATAGCGCCTGCTGCAGAGCGGGTGGAGGACAAGGAGATGGAAGGGAAGCGGGAACGGTTAATTAAGACGGACGAGGAGGAGATGAGCATTGGGCGGAGGGAGGAGTCGAGGGAGAGGGGGAGGAAGCTTGGAACAGCAGCGGCCATGGCTGAGGAGTGAGAATGGGTACGAAAGGGATGATTTTTAAGAGCTTTTGGGGGAAATGGAAGATAATGTGCGAGCAAAATAGTTTGCTTTGATTCTTCTGGTTTTGCGAAGAACGGAAGGAATTAGATGCCGTTGAAGTGCTCCCCCATACACAATTTTAGGATCAACTCAGTACTATCCCTAATATATTTATCTTCAGAGTAATATTCAAAGAAAAAAAATTAATTTTTATACCTCATAGTATGATAAATCAGCTTTTTTTAAGGATCGGTAAATTTCTAAATAAGTAAATAATAGTATAAATAATTAAATGATTAGACAAGAATATGGAAATTATGAGTTAGCATTCTTTTTTTATTATTGCGCAAAAGTGAAAATTGATGATAATCAACTCCTAAAAACAAGCATCTTCTTAAGAAAAATGATCTATTCAAATGACATTTGAAAGCCTTGAAGTCAATACCTCTGGGTTGGTAGCCTAAACACCCAACAAACAGATCTAGGTGGGTTGCAAAAATATATTGTGAAGTTCATTTCAAATGAAAATACCCTGTATTTTATAAGCAGGTTGTTTATTGAAGTTCATACAATTGATTCGAACTGATTTGAAGCTGTTCAAATCTTTTTGAAACCAAGGTTTGAATCTCTTTTCTCCTTCACACATAGTTGGTAATATTGATCCTGTCACTAGAGAGCATCCATCACGAACTTCTCTTCTTCTTCACATTCAATTGGTCCAGAATGTCATCCTACTGAGTTTTTGTCACAAAATATCGAAGTTGTGAAAATCATACGGAACAACGAACCGGAAGAAGGAAAAGTTCACGGTTCAACTAGTTTGACCAGTCTAACTGAGGTCAAATCAAATGACATAATAAATAATAATAATATTAAAATTTAATAAAATTAACCTAAGCATTTTGACTAGTTAATATTAAAATTTCACAAAGTGATTTTCTTTATATGTTATTTTATTTAAAATGAATTGTATAATATTGAATATAAAATAATCAAGAGTCAATACATACATTTGGACATGAAATATATGATATGCACATATTTATTTATTTTATTTAGATAAACATATATTTTTAGCATACTACATATATACTACATAGTATAATGATTATTCAACATCATTATATTGTTATTATTGATTTAAATGCACTTAACCAAAATCATATATATCATTACTCAAAACTAAATGTGAATATTGGCGGTGCACAAAAAAAATATGATAAATGATAAGACTTTTGGTAAAATTTTTCTAAAAATTTATTTTCTATTTGATTTCAATGATAAGAATGAAAATTAGCAGTGTAATTGTAAAAATTTATTAAAACAAAAATTAAATTAAAAAGTTACTACTCTGTTGATTTGATCATTGTGGACTAGTGTGTCAAAACGGGTCAACATTTCCGATTCAAGCTAGATCTGAAATTGGCAAGGCTCAAATCCAATTAACTCTAATACAAACCATTTAATAAACGGGTTAAAGAGATGGGCCTGAACTCGACCCGCTAACAACCTAAATTTGACCCGATAATTTGTTTTAATTAAAAAAATATTTTTTGTTAATTTTTTAACTATTGGTTTTAAATTAATTGACTAAAAATAAGAAGATTAGAACAAAAAATAAAAAAAAATTTAACAAAAATAATATTAAATATATCATTTTTTTTTTTTGATAAAATCGAGTTAACAAGTCAATTAAAATCTTATTTATTTCTCCGACATTGACGATATTTAGGGCTTGCCGGATCCACTGGGTCAGCCCGGCGATCCAGCGTTTACTCGTAGGACGAAGCAGCTTGCTTGGACAGCACCAAAAAAGAGCGAGTAGCATTCCGTGCTCGCTGCATGTGGCCGGCGGGCCCGGCGGGGTGGGGCGGCGTTATTTCTCGGCGCGTAGAAGAGTTTCGTTTCGAATATTATGTCAAAGATGGCAGCGGCCGGACCGCAGCTAAATGCGCAATTTGACGGCAAGAAGCCCTTGAAGAACCCTCAAGTGCCCATCAGTAATCTATAATCTCCTCCCCTTATCTCCATTTCATTCACATCACAACTATTGATAGGTCCGACTTACATGGTATGAGGAATATAGTTAGATCTGTTGGAACATATCATCTTTATGCACTGTGCCTTATGAATTCATGTACCTGGTATTAATGTATAAGTCATAATCTTTTGTTGATTAACTATTTGAATGACATTGTTTTAATACGCATTCTCTTCAAATGATTTGTGCCAAATCTAGAAGAATTGTATTTACATTTTTTTAAATTATTCTATTCGTTCATTTTTGGAATCTAGATTCTATGTTTGGTTTAGAACTGAATTGTTATCCTTCTCAGTAAATATATATATATATATATACACACACTTCTACTAATAACTACTGCTTATTATTTGAAAACGATAGGACTTTAGAGCCATTTATCCTAAGATTTTATGTTTGTCAGCATGATCTTAAATTCGCTCGTGAGGAATTATATCCACAACTTCTGAGAATATGCTTTGAAATTATCTTTAAGTTAATTTCTATGGATGAAAGGTTTCACCATGCACGCTTTTAACGATTTATTAAAAATATATCCATTTCATTAAACAAATTAAAAATTCTTTTTGTGATAATGCATGTCAAGTTAGAAGATGGAAATATGCTCATCGCAGATGGGAGTGCATTAACTATTTTTATAGTATTCTATACAATAGAAATATTTGATATGTTCAAGATATTGATAGGAAACACTTGAGAAATAGAAGCAAATAGAACCTTGCTGAAATTTAATTCCAGCAACTTATAAAGCAACAATTTAGACTATATTGGGGGAATAACAAAAGAGAAAATCTTCAATTGTTAGTAGATGAAAAGAAAAAAAATAAGGTGCAATGGATCTCCAATTCGAGAGGAAGATCTGGCTCTCCCAATCCGTAGTAGGCGGCTAAAGCCCAAACAAATATTAGAAAACTCCTAACTTTAGCAAAATCAGAGATAATCCCCAATCCTGGGTTTACAAGCTTACTTAAAGCAACACAAAAATAGTAAAATACCCAAACAACCCCATTAATTTGAATTTCCCCCTAACCTCCCTCTTTATTACTACATTAATGCACTCCCAAAGGGGGCCGAACTCCTGTGGAGGCGGAAGTAGTCTGCCTTCTTCTATAGACTTGGACTAGTCCAGTTTCAGGGACAGGTCTAACAATACCCCCCTTCTAAAGACCAACTGATGTAGGTATAACCTGCAAGAAAGAATTGACGAAGGCAAACACAATAGAACAGTAACAAGAACTCTGTATTCTAATATCAAAACTGAAAAGCTGCCTTCCATACAGCTTCTTCCCAACTATATCATTCATATCAACTATTCTAATAAAAGGGACTGAATAGTAAAAGCAAATATTAGTACTATATAACTACTTATGGTACTGAAGGTAGTGGAACCTAAGCCACAGCAGAATTATGTAACTACTTAGATAAGATGTCCCTTAAGACTAGTGTAAGGATGCTCCGCATCATACGCCCCCGCCGTGAGAAGACTCTATCGTGACGGGGTTGTCATCCGGAGGAACATAAGCATAAATATCGGCCACATTAAACGTATGGGAAGTATTAAATTCTGCTAGTAGATCAACAACATAAGCATTGTCGTTGATCTTTTTGCTAATAGAGAACGGACCCCACTTCTGTTTGCCGAGTTTGGAGTATTGTCCGGCTGGGAGACATTCTTTGAGCAAACGAACCAGAACTAAGTCTACAAGATTGAAAAGTTTCTCCCTTCTGTGTGCATCAGCTGCTAGTTTGTAATTAGTGTTGGATTCATGAAGCTTCAATTTAACCTTTGAGAGCAATTCAGTAAATTGGTCGGCTAGCAGAGAGGCTGCTTTACTCTTACATTTGGTAAGCACTGCAACATCAAGGATTGTGTTTGGCATTTTAGTATAAACAACGCTAAATGGACACATACCCGTGGACCAGTTTAGCATGGAGTTGAAGGCGAATTTAGCTTGACCAAGTACCTTGTCCCACAATTTAGGATGCTCCTGTACTAAGCACCGCAGTAAATTACCAAGGGTACGATTAACGACTTCCGTTTGCCCATCAGTTTGTGGGTGATATGAAGAACTCAATTGAATTTGTGTGTGCAATCTCTTCCAAAGCTCCCTCTAGAAATGGCTTATAAACTTGACATCTCGATCCGATGTGAGACTCCTTGGGATACCATGAAGGCGAACGACTTCCTTAAAAAAAGTTTCGCAATGTTAAGTGCGTCAAAAGTCTTCTTGCAGGCGACAAAATGCGCCATTTTAGAAAACCGGTCTACAACCACCATGATCGAATCATTGCCATGTTTCATTCGCGGTAATCCCAACACAAAATCCAGACTCAAATCTTCCCAAATTGATTCCGGCACTGGTAATGGCTGATACAAACCAGTGTTTTGCCCTCCTCCTTCGTAACTTTGACAAATTGAGCATCTTTCTATGAATTTAGTGACGTCTCTTTGCAAATGAGGCCAAAAAAATTGTCCCTGGACCTGGGCGATCGTGTTATCACGTCCCATATGTGCCGACAAACCTCCAGCGTGCGCTTCCTTGATGATCTGCTGCCTCCAAGAAGAGTTTGGTATGCATAGCAAATTACCTTTTAAAAGGAAACCGTGCCGAATGGAATAGTCCGCCACCGTCTCTTTCCTGCTGCACTTCAACCAAAAGCTTTGAAAGTATTCATCCTCAGGATAAAGCTCTTGCAAACATTCAAGTCCAGAAAACTCTGTTTGCAATTTAGTTACAAGAGCAGCCCGGCGGCTCAAAGCATCTACGACACGATTTTGTGTTCCGCTTTTATGTTTCACCACAAAAGTAAATTTTTGTAAAAATATAATCCAACGAGCATGCATTCTATTTATGTTCTTTTGAGTATTGATGTATTGGAGAGCTTTGTGATCGCTGCAAAGCACAAAATCTTGATGTAGGAGGTAATGCTCCCATTGTTTTAAGGCTCTAACGACAATATATAGTTCCTGTTCATAAATAGTCCACCTCTGTCTCGACGGGCACAATTTTTCACTAAATAATTCCACTGGCTTGTTGTCCTGGGCTAAGACCGCCCCCACTCCAATGGTTGAAACATCAGTATCAACTATAAATGGTTTATCAAAATCAGGTAAATCCAATACGGGTGCTGTGGACAATGCCATTTTGGTCGTTTCAAAGCTCCTTTGTTACTCCCCTGACCATGAGAATTGGGTCTGCTTTAGGATATCAGTGATTGGTGCCATAATTGTACTGAACCCTTTTATAAATTTTTGGTAGAAGTTCGCCAACCCATGGAAGCTGCGAACATCAAACAAAGATCGAGGAGTAGGCCACTCAACAATGGCGGCCACTTTACGCGGATCGACACCAACTCCTGCCGCCGAAATGATGAACCCAAGAAATGACACCTGCTGAGTTGCAAATTCACACTTGGGAAAGTTCAAGTAAAGCTTGTTTTGTCTCAAGGTTTCAAACAAATCAGTTAGATGCTGTAAGTGTTCTGCCAAAGTGGCACTAAACACTAATATATCATCGAAGTAAACCACACAACATGTGTTGAGAAATGGCTTTAGCACCTCGTTCATCAGACGCATAAAAGTGGCTGAAGCATTGCATAACCCAAATGACATCACTTTCCACTCGTATAATCCCTGGCGAGTTTTGAAGGCTGTTTTCCATTCGTCTCCGGGACGAATTCGTATTTGATGGTACCCACTTCTAAGATCCAACTTAGAGAATATTTTAGCTCCTGATAATTTGTCAAGCATGTCCTCCATCCTGGGCATAGGGAAACGAAACTTTACAATTATTTTGTTAATAGGTCGACTATCCATACACATCCTCCAACTACCGTCCTTCTTAGGTACCAATAGAGCCGGCACGGCGCATGGGCTCAAACTTGGTTGAACAAGTTGTTTCTCCAGTAATTCGTCTACAATTTGTTGTAAAACATGATGCTCCTTTGGGCTAAGTTTGTAGTGGGGCGGATTAGGAAGTGCAGACCCAGGTGTCAACTCAATTTGATGCTGCACGGTTCTCATTGGAGGCAGTTCTGAAGGCAAATCTGTTGGCATAATGTCTGAAAATTGCTGTAATAAGGCCTTGATTCCAGCAGGTCGTAAGACCAATTCAGCTTAATTGTTCTGTTCCTTAATGACCAGTGCCATAAAACAATGTGAATCGCGCCAAGCATTGATTAAAGCCGTTCCAGAAACAGCAAAAAGTGCAGTTTTTGACGTTGTAGGGGCGTGTTCAATATCCTGAGTATGTGGCTGTAAGCGAAGTTTTTTTCCTTTCCATTCAAAACTATAAGTATTTGCTCGGCCATCGAATATAGCTCCCACATCAAACTGCCAAGGCCAACCTAGGATCAGATGACACACATCCATATCTACTACGTCACACATAACTTCACTAGCATAGTGTCGACCTATAGAAAATGCCACCTTGCACATATCAGTGACTGCGATCTCCACCCCTTTCTTAACCCAGCTTATCTTGTATGGACTTGGATTCTTTGTTGTTTTTAATTGCAGAGCTTGCACCACAGCCCGGGAGATGACGTTTTCAGTGCATCCGCTATCGATCAACAAATCACATACCTTTCTATTCACCGTGCACTTCGTCTTAAACAGAGCATTTCGCTGGGAATTATTTTGTTGCCTGGGAGCTATCAACAACCTTTGCAATACACATACAATCGGTTCCCCTTCATCTCGGTCTACATCTTCTGGCTTATCCTCCTGTCCCTCCTGATTGACGTCTAACTCTCCATCGTCTCCGCCTTCCAACAATTGCAGTTGTGGCCGAGTCGGACACTCGTTGGACTTGTGCCCCTGCTTTAAACATCTAAAGCATTTGATAGTCGAAGGTCTGGCATACGGATTTTCCTTCGGTGGTGCTTTGTTTCTCTGAAAACCTTTCTGGTCCACTGTCTTTAGGCCCGAACTGAATGGAGAATTAGTTGCATTAGGTGCACTCAATTGTTTAGCAGCATTGGGATAGTTTTGAGATAGTGATTTATTGATTTCTGCGGCATGCTCAAATCCCTTCCTGCCCTGCCTGCTGTGCAATTGTCTGTTTAACTGCATTTCCACTTTGAGAGCATAATTTACTGCTTGTGATAAGGACCAAATGGAATTAAGTTCAAGCTTGTCCTAAATTGCATCATTTAATCCGTCGATATACCTTGCTACCAGTTGATTGGCCGTTTCATTTAAATTGTTCCTTGCACTTAACCGATAGAATCCTCGGTGTAATCATTCACCGTTCTAGCCCCTTGAGTACAATGTTGGTATTGTACATACAACATTTGCTCGTAGTCGGTGGGTAAAAAATGACCTCTTAGGAGTTGTTTTATTCGATACCAGCTCCGAACTTGTCCCCGACCTTCACGTCTTCTTGATTGGAGAATTTGCATCCACCACGCACTTGCGCCCCCCTTGAGTTTGCATGCCACATACTTTATCCGTTTCTCAGGCTCAATTTCCATATATTCAAAAAAGGTTTCAACAGCTCTTTCCCAATCTAAGTAGTCTTTAATATGCAGCTTACCATCGAAAAATGGTATGTCCAACTTGACTCGAAAATCTGATTGAGGCCTTTTTGTTGGACGTCTTCTGCGAATCGGAGCCTGATCCCCTTCCGAATCAAACAATTCCAATGCATTGACCTGCTCCCAATCACCTTCTGAATCTGATGCCTCCGGTACCTGATATCCTCTGGTTTGCTCTCTATCCATCCTGAACCCACGCCTCATCGCCGGTGTGATCATCAGAACGACTGTTCGGCCGCCTTGGTTCCTGTCCAGACGAGCATTGATCAATCGCAACTCTTGACGCATCTCTCCGAACATACGGTGGACGCCCGCCGCAGCTCTGCTGTTTGTTTCGCCAGATTGGTGTGTTCCACCCATAAGGCGTCCAGGCTATGTTCTTCACTGGTGGCCACCCGCTTACTACCTTCCACCATCCTTGCTCTGATACCAAATTATGATGTAGGTATAACCTGCAAGAAAGAATTGAAGAAGGCAAACACAATAGAACAGTAATAAGAACTCTGTATTCTGATATCAAAACTGAAAAACTGCCTTCCATACAGCTTCTTCCCAACTATATCATTCCTATCAGCTATTCTAATAAAAGGGACTGAATAGTAAAAGCAAATATTAGTACTATATAACTACTTATGGTACTGAAGGTAGTGGAACCTAAGCCACAGCAGAATTATGTAACTACTTAGATAAGATGTCCCTTAAGACTAGTGTAAGTAAGGATGCTCCGCATCACCAACCTTGTTCTCAAGGTGAAAAAATGGGAACTGATCCTTCACCATCTCGTACGGCTCCCATGTGGTGTCATAGTCGGGTAGGTTCTTCCATTTGATCAACACTTCCTTGATTCCTCCTTTTCCTTGTTATACTTTTTTCAACTCTAGTGGTTCCAACCCCACCTCCAAATCCTTAGTCAGGGTCACCGACAACTTTGAGCTAGCTACATGATCCCTAATAGCTCTCCTCAGTTGTGACAGGTAGAACACTGAATGTATAGTAGCGGTCGATGGTAATCTCAAGCGATACGCCATTTCTCCAATTCTTTCCAATACTCATATGGGCCAAAGTACCTTGGTGCAAGCTTCTCATTCCTCCTGTTGGCGACCGTCTTCTGTGTGTAGGGTCGCAGTTTTAAGAACACCGTATCCCCCACTTTGAACGGGATGTTATTCCTGTGTCCATCTGCCTGCTTCATAATTTGTTGTGCCATTAATAGGTGCCTTTTCAATTCCTCCAACACCCTATCTCTTTCCTTAAAGTATTGTTCTACTGAAGAGACTGGTGTGCTCCTCTGCCCAAAATGCATCAGATGTGGAGGGTCTCTTATGTACAACACTTTGAAAGGAGTCATCTGGAAAGTCGAATGATGTGAAGTGTTGTACTAATACTTCCCATGCTAGCCACTTGGCCCATAACTAAAGTGGCTCTAAAGCAAAACACTGTAGATAAGTCTGCAGGCTCCTGTTTACCACATCTGTCTATTCGTCTACCTGAGGGTGGCATGCAGTGCTCCTTTTCAGTATTGTTCCTTGCAGCTTGAACAACTCTCTCCAGAAATGACTGAGAAACACCTTATCACGGTCAGAAACTATCGATTATGGTATCCCATGCAATCTAACCACCTCCTCGATGAATGTTGTTGTCTTTGTAACTACCGTGTAAGGGTGTCATAAGGGAATGAAATGAGCATACTTGCTCAATCTACTGCCGCTAGAATTATTGTAAACCCCTTAGATTGGGGTAGCCCATCAATGAAATCCATGATGACCTCTCATACTCTATCTGGAAGAGCCAAGGGTTGAAGTAGTCCCCATGAAGCCATAACCATGTGTTTGTTTCTCTTGCATATCTCACACCTAGCCATACTCTCCTCCACATCCTTGTGCATCCCCTTCCAATACAATTATGCTGCCAATCTCCTGTATGTATTCTGCACACCTGACTTTCTAATTGACCCCTAACAACGCTCCCATGGAACTCCTGCAACAAGTGTGGAATATGAACTGAAGTCCATGGCAGCGCAAACCTCCCTTTGTATAGTGGTCTCTCTCCCTCTAGAGAATAGCCAGGGTGACTACTCTCATCCCTCAATAGAGCCATCCTAATCTTCCTTAACTCATCGTCTTGCACACTTTCCTGTTTAATAGCCCTCGAATCCACCATCAGTGGTACTGAAATGACCATCTCATGGAGCTCCCCCATACATCTGGATAAGATATCTATCGCCTTGTTCTCTATTCCTGGCCTGTACTGGATCTCGAAGTCATAGCCCAACAACTTTGACAACCACCTCTAATGCTCTATTCCTGGCTGCCAACACTTGGTTGAAGTAGGCTATGGGTCTATGATTCTGCATAAGCACTGCTGCCCCCCAATTCATACCTGGATGCATCCATCTCTACCATGAAAATCTGGTTGAAATCAGTTAATGTTAGGACTAGTCACTGGTGCCATGTGCATGGTCTTCTTCAACCTCTCAAATGCATGGGTAGCTGTCTCCCCCCACAAGTTGTCTTTTTTTTCAATAGCTCTGTCTGTGGTTAGGCTTTGGTACTATACCCTCTCACAAATCTCCTTTAGTATCCCATCAATCCTAGAAAGCTTCTCAGCTCTCTCAGATTCCTAGGTAGAGTTCATTTCAACATTGCTTTAATCTTGGCCTGATCATTAGCTACTCCCTCTTGAGATACCACATGCCACAAGTACTCCACATTGGCCTTTGGAAAATAACACTTCTTCAAGTTAGCCCTCAACTTCTGCTCTTGTAACACTCCTAAGACCACCCTCAAGTGTTCCAGATGCTCCTCCTTTGACATGTTGTACACTAGGATGTCTTAAAAAAATTCAGTATAAACTTTCGGAGGTATGGTTGAAGACCCTGTTCATATGGGACTAGAAAGTAGCATGGGCATTGGTGAGGCCGAAAGGCAACACTAATGCCCCTCGTGTGTCTTGAAAGCAGTCTTCGGGACATCCTCCTCTCTCATCCTGATCTGATTGTATCCCGACTTCAGATCCATCTTGGTGAACACCATTGCTCCACACAGATCATCTAGTAGCTCATCGATCATCGGGATGAGAAACTTGTCCTGCACAATCTTTTTATTCAGAGCCCAATAGTCCACATAGAATCTTCAGCTCCATCCTTCTTCTTGACCAATAAGATTGAGCTAGAAAAAGGACTAACACCCAGCCTGATGATCCCTGCCTCCAACATCTCTTGGATCAGCTTCTTAATTTTGTCCTTCTGAATTTGAGGGTAGTAGTCAGTCCAGACACTAATTGGTGACACCCCTTCCCTCATGTGACACCGCAATGCTCATCTCTTCATTTTTAGGAAGAAAATTTGGCGCTCGGGGGCGCTATGGTGCTGAAGCTTTGATGTCATGGTGCTAAGCAAAATATTTTATATAAATATTCAAATCCACTTTAAAAATCCATTGTTAATCTCATTTCATTCCTTTGATTGGAGAAGAGGAAAAGAGAAATACATAGGGAAGAAGAGAGGGAAGCTTGGATTTGGAGGTCTTAGAGCCGATTTCGTCAATCGGGCCAGCTGGGAATATTATCCAGCTTGAGGTACCCTACTTTAGATTTTGATTGTGTGGCTCTTGTGTAAATTTTTAATATTTTATTTGATCAATTTTTTACAAATTCAAAATTCAAATCTATAAAGATTGAAAATTTTTTGATTGTGTAACTTATAATATATTGTATATATTATAGACTAAAATATTTTGGTTATATTACTATATATAACTTAAATTTTCATTCAGTATTTTAAGTCGTATGATATTTTAAATATTTTAACAAGTAAATTGACATTGATAGAAATTGTTATAGAATGATAAAAATTTTAAAATGTTGTTGTAGATAGTAAATATTAATAATTGTATAATTTATAACTATTGAAATTTGTGCACAAATTTATCATGTAGACCTTACTATTTTGTCATACATGTGAAATTTTATATATTTTTGTGATATATAATATATTGTTTATACATGTTGAAAGTACTGATATTTCTATATTCATCTGTTTGAAAATATGTGAAAAAGGGAACATGAAGAAAAATATAAATAATTTATTATTAATACTTTATGTGCATTTTGTATATTTTTTTGATATGTTAAATATTGTTTATAAATGTTAAAATTATTAATATTTCTTTGCTCATGTCTAAAAGATATGTGAAAAGGGGGTAGGAGGAGAAAAATGCTGGTGGCAGGTTGTTGATGTTTTATGTGCATTCAAGTAGAGGTGTAATGATCTATGCACCTTTATGATTGTCCATCTATGCATTTGATATGTTTGAACAAATGTGATACGAACAAGTTGAGGTATAAGTGAAAACGGAGGTGAAAGGGGAAATGGGGAAATATGAACATGTGGATATATAAGTAGAAGTAGAGGTATAAAAGGCAAAGAGTAAATGTGTACAAGTAAATATATAAGTGAAAGTGGAGGTATAAAGGGTGTAAGAAAAAGTGTAAAATGTTTTGAGATGAATTGTTAACTATTAATTTCTTTCATGTTATTTTATTTCTAACATCATGTTCAAATAATTGTTTATGTTGATATTTCTAACATGGATTTGCTGTTGACATTATTTTCGTAATGACACAAAATTGTTGGTTACAAAATACGACATAAACATCATGTTAGTTTAGCATAAACATATTTTAATGTTCATACAATGTTATATTGGCGACAAGTTATTTTATATGTATATTTAATTTTGTAGTAGGTTTCGAGTAACCTACAACACAAGTGTTGCTTACCCTTACTTTACTTACACGTGTTATTTTTAAGAAATGATAATGATCTCTAGTTGAGTAGAGACCACTTATATGTATTGGGGCCTTGATCATAGGTATTCTTATTATAGACTTATTGTTTTGATAAGCATAATGAATGTATATGATTGGGTGGGAAGAGAGGCTAGGTAATGATTATTGTGTTTATCCTTCCTTAACTGTCGAATTTAATTCTTTCTTCTCTTGGAATCTTCCTATCGACAATAATACTCGTCAATGAGGAAAATGACAATATGAATATTCTATTAAATAATAAGAATATCGATAATTTAAGTACTTACTATTTCTTCTACCAATAGAGAATGGAAGAAAACCCAAAACTCCAAATTTCTTCATGTTTTCTCCTTGAAATTTGCTTCCTTTACCTTCAGAGAAAACATTCCTTACTGCTTAAATAAAGTCATGAGAGGATTTGTACAAAATGAAAAGAATCAATTAATTAACATTCCTTCTTCCTCTTCCTCTCTTTCATTGCTTCTTCTCTCGATTTTTGTTTCTTTAGTGAAAATGAATGAAGAGGAAGGAGTTATTATTCGTGAGGAGTCGTATGCTTTCATCCTCGTACTCAAATCCTTACTCAAAATCCTGATCCAACCCATACAGGAGCGCTCGTGCGCGAATTTAGCCCAGCTGGCTTCATATGTTGCTCTCGATTCTAGCCCTCGGCCGTGCGATTTAGTAGTTAGGGCTGGCGGGTTCAATTGAACCGGTCAGATAAAACCGGGCATTACAATCTCCCATTTTTATAAAAATTTCATCCACGAAATTTAAAATCAACAATAAAATAGACATACCTTAATTAAATAGATTAGGGTATTGAGCTCTCATTTCTTACTCTTTCTCTCATATGACATCTTTTTATGTTCCATATTTTTATAAAATCTTTACAAATTGTATCTCCCGATTCCTCAGTTTTTTTCACATCATAATCCAATATTTTTTTCAGGTTTTTCAACATATTTCAGATTCGGTTGCAAGTCAATTGATTTTGACTGAATTCTCTTTGACTCATCTGATATATACTTCAGAATTGATGATATGTGAAATAAATTGTGAATTCTTCACATATGCTTTGACATATCCAACTTATATTTCATATTTCTAATTCTCTCAATAATTTCAAAAGGACCAATAAATCGCACACAATTTTCCTCTTTCCAAATTGCTGAACACCATTCATCGGACTTAGTTTAATAAAAATAAATTGACCTGTGCTTTGCATCATAACATTTTGTCTATCTATCATGCATTACCTTCAATCTATCTATGATACCACTTTCATCATGACCCGATCCGAATACTCGAATTAACAAGGCAGTAATGAATAGTCAGACGTTTATAATATTTCTTTAAATTTAAAAATAATTTATCAAATACATTCCAAAAAAATGAAGAGCCACCAACACAATTTGAATTAAACAACTAATAAAATTTTTCACTTAACTTTTCATAGCCCATATATTACCCGCGTTCACTTATGTGGCATACACTATAAGCCTAAGGTAACCATAGAGGTCTTTAGGGCTCAGTGGCTCACAAAGGGGGCAAGCCTTGGCCCACGAAGTCAAGGCTTCATCACTGCACCAACTTATGATTAGCTAACTAAATATCCTAGCATATATCTTTTGGGTGGGAAAGTAAACAACAATCAATAAGGTGTGTGCAAGTGTAACCATATCGACATTTAATGAGAGGTCTTTACAAGTAGCAGAGGTATACCTGACCGTGGCTTCCCTCTCAAAAGATCCCAACGGAACGCCCCCACTGACCCTTGACATGCAAAACTCAATGTACCTCGCAAGCAATGAAAATGCAATAGACATGGAGTGAAAGTAGGCATTGTTCAAAGGAGAAGCAAATTAATAAACAAGTAACCATATTTCAACATTTGTAACATCAGAACATAAAATAATGTAAGAGTTTTTTAACATGAAGCATGAAGAATAGCTATACAAACCATACAAAAGATCTACTAACACATGATGTGACAATTCACTATCATAGAATATGAAAGATAATCAAACATAGAACACATGAGAGTTTAATGAAACACATGATAGCTCACTAATATGACACATATGTCTATACATAAAATAATGTGAGAGTTGACCAACATAAAACATGGAGGGAGATTACACATAAAGCATGTGAGGGTACTAACATACACATGAAACATAAGAAATCTGAATATGTGTCTACATGTAGCTTTTAATTATCAACCCTGCGAAGATACATCTAAACTACATGCTATATGAGGTAGATTGTAAACAAAATTGAGTTTTTGTATATTCTATACATGAAAATGTCACCCTAAACAACACAATGGATCATATCTTTTACTTATACTTCAAGAAAATTTCTATTCCACAATTTTTTTAGTGATGTTTATGATTGATAACCTTAGGTACATACACGACATTTGAAAATTTAAGATAAGAACGACATATGCACAATGGAGGAAATACAATCATTTAATTACGCATGAGCGTGAGAACAACGAATCACATATGATGCTCATAATTTATTGAAGCTAACAAATGAGATTTGATTGCAAAGTTTGCATGCATATGTATATAATGAATCTCATCCCTTTATAAAATTTGCTCATTCATACATATATCACTTTCCAACATGGGTGCACCTCCTTGAATTGTTTCTATACGTGCTTACAATCAAAACATTAAATAGATGGAGTTACCTAGATGGTTGTAAACCCATTCATCATATGATATCAAACATGCTTCTAAGTTTTTATTTAGAATTATTCATATATATATATATATATATATATATATATACATAATAAATTGCTTACAACTAAGAATATATCAAAGAACCAACAAATCTAGTTAGATTTTAATACACAATTTCAAATATAAAGAATTCAACATTTATAAATTAATCATAATCTCATTTACATCACACACTTACACTTTAATAGCAACAATAATTTATGTACATAATAGCATTTCATCTCATAACTTTAAAGATTGTCAAATTGATGAGCATTAGATTTAATATGGTGATTAACAAAAAGAAATTTCACAATAAAATTGCTATACACTTATTGACAAAATTCATAAAAAAAAACTTGGCAAAGAAGAATAAATAGCTCTATTTTAGATTTTTTTTTAACAGATGAATCTAGCATTTAAACCATTTATATATCAATCATGGAATCATGTAAAGGGAGAGTACATTTTTCTCAGATTTTGTTAAAGAACAAACGAATCTCAATAACATGTAATTTATATTAACAATAATCTCTCAGATTATATATATATATATATATCAATAAACTTCTACCTCCAAAAGCATTTTTCTAGAAATAAATTGAGAAGAAATAACTTCTTTAATCTACTTAACATTCTCTCTTGAATTTACCAACAAGACAATATATTCATGAAGGTAATCTCATATTACCATTCATTTGTCTATTATGCTAACAAAGGATTTATAGTCTAATACTTTACACATTAAATCATCTCAAGAACAAGAATAAATACTTCAATACCTTGCCAAATAATCTTTGTATCTAAAAAGAAAGATCAATATTCATTCTTTATTGTCATTGAAACTCATAACTTGATTCTTAATTGATACATGACATTCTATATTAAACAACTCTATCCACATATAAACATTTAATTATATTAGAATGAACTAGAGATTTATTTAAACTATATTTATTTCAAATATATATCTTATTAAATATGCAGAGAAAATATTTGAATGCTTCTCTTACTCTTTCATTTAAAATAGAACTATGGAAGATACATCAATTATTCCTAATTTTCTAGCAAGATAAATTCATATTTAAGGTATTTAACATCTAATTAAAAAAATATTATAGAATATTGATCAATAATAAGAGATGTTTCGACACTCTAATCCATATATATATATATATATATCAGCACACTAATCAATAGCAAAATAAATAATGACAGAAAATATTTTAATATGTTTACATTCCAGATGAGATGAAATTTTTAGTACATAAGCCATAGAAAGAGAGATTTCAAATGAATAAATAATTGCAAAAGACATTCCAAGTCATCTATAAATATTCCAACATTGTATATTTTGCATAAGTATTATACATGTTGCCTTAAGGTTATTATTCTTTACATATTTGAATTAAAAGATATTTACCCTTGCTCGTTTGATTGTTATCAAGAAGCTTCATCATCTCTTGAAAGAAAAATTGGAGCAGCCCTCTACCTTAACCAAAATCTGCTATAACTTTCTTGGCTTGTAGTCATATGGGAGTTTGCTTGGCCGGCCATAGCAAGAGCAAGGGGACAAAGGGAACTCAGCTTCTCTTGGTTGCTGAAATTTGTATAAATACACCCAATTTTTAGAGTCAAAACTATAGCAAATCGGTCATGCTTTGATGCCGAAATGCCGAAACTATAGCAAATCTAGCATCTTTTGGTGCTAAAAAACTGCAGCAAATACTCTGTTTGATGTTGAAAAAAAAAAACCTGCACTCCACCCCATCTTTATGCTGAAAAATTGCACTCAATCACCCGTGTTTTGTGCTAAAAAAACTTCACTCATCTTCCATGTTTTGTGGGCTATGTCTGAATGAGAGGGAGTGTTAGATCGTCAAAGAGAAGGGGAATTCGAGTTTGGAGTTCTCATTTGGCCTGCCCTAGCAGGAATCAAAGGAGTGCTACAGGTTGGATCGTGAGAGGGCTGCCTGGAGGCATCTGAGAAAAAAAAGCCTTGAACTGTTCATCCCCCTTTTCCTATTTGCATCTTCAACCAATCAGAACGTGAATAGTCCACTTCATGTTGGTTTGAATCGAATCAGAGTGTTGACTATAAAACAAAAACAAAAAAAGAAAAGAAGAACAAATTTTTTTTTTCAAACCAAAGCAACCGCCTCTGCCGGCCCCACCTCGCTAAAATGACGTATCGCTTCGCACGATAACTGCTACTTCACGTTAAAAGGAAGAGAGTGAGAACGAAAAAGGGACTTACACTTGCTCATTTGCTCTAAGAGCCTGATTCCAACGTCGCTGTTCGACTTCGTTGCTTCACAGAGGCGTCTAGGGTTCACCTTTCATATTCTCTTTTGGTCGTTGTTGTTCGGCTTGATTTCTTTGCAGGAGGCGAAGAGATTGCACGCGCCGCTCCTTCTGCTCCATCGTCGTTGTTCGGCTTCGGTTCGTAGAGGCCGCACGCGCCAAACCTCGTGGCCGTCCGACTTTATTCCTTCATAGGCGGTGTAGAGATTGCGTGTGTTGCTTCTGCTGCTCCTCCGTGGTCCTCCCGGCTTTGCTCCTTCGATAACTTTCCCTTCCTGTTGGATCGGAAGGACGACATTTTGATTGGAAACAACAACAAGAGCTCCCTGTTGTGAAGGTAACTTTATACCTTCATGCGCTTCTTCGGCCAAATCCCACAAATTCGTCAAACCAAGAGATGTACCCATCGCCCGAATTTAATGTGTGCACCAAGCCCGTTTGGTTGGATTTAGTGCAAATTTGACTTAAATCTCACTGAGGTGTATCGATCGCATGCATTGCTACTTCGGCCTATTCCTGATTACTGGATTGTGCTCCTCAGAACCCAACCCATGCCCGATTGGGCTCCCTCTTTATTATATATTATATATTATAAATTATAATATGATAATATAATATTATATTATATTATATTCAAAATAATATAATATTGGATATATAATAAAAAAAGGAAAAAGAAAGAATGAAGAATTTTGAATTTTTTTAAAAAGATGTCGAAGACCCGTGCTATCGATCTTAGATCTGGGTGGATGGTTTTAAAATTCGAAGACCTGCGCCATTGATTTTTAATCCAGGCATATGGTTTTAAATTTGAAGACCTCGGGCCGTCGTATCTTAGATCTGGCCGAGGTGGTTTTAAATTCGAAGTCTCCACGCAGTTGATCTTAGATTCTGGTGGGATGATTTAAATTCGAAGGCCCTATGCTGTTGACCTTAGATCCGGGCATGAAGAAATTACGGCAGTGCCGTACCGATTTCTCCCTCGGTGGGGAGGAGACGCCAGGTGGCTACCGAAATTTCCTGAAAATTTGTTTTGAAATAATGGGAGAAATGAATGAATTTTAATTAGTTATTTTTAATTAAAAATTAATATATTGATAAAATTAATTGATTGAAACTAATTAAACTAAAACTAATTAAAATTTCTTAATTTAAATCAATTGATTGACAAATTCATTTAAATTGGTTATCCGAGAGCATTAAATTTTTTTTTGAGAGTTTTAAAATAGGAGAGCTTTTGTAAATTTGAATGTTTTAAAAATCTAAAGTAATTTAAATATAAAAGAAATTTAAAATCTAAATTAAAATTTGAAAGCATTTTTATTAATCAATTGGAGTTATTTTTAAAATAAAATACAATAAATAAAATGAAGAGGATGAATAATATTTTCTTCCACTATTTGACATGTACAGGCTCTCAAACTCTCCAAAATCCTCTCCAAATAATAGCTCTCAAAAAAATTGTACAAATTCTCCGCTCAACAAACTCTCTCAACACTGTACAAACAACTCTATCAACTCAAACGAGTATAGAACAACACTCTGCTAGCACCCCTATAACAGTATCCCTTGTGGCTACGAGCTCCTGCAATTATATGTGAGCTTCATGAACTGTTGCAAGTACCACATACCTGCAAATGAAACAAATAAATGTTTGTATGTCACAAATAAAATATATATATAAATCATCAAACCAAGAATATTGAAAAATATTAAAGCTAGCCACTACTAGTAAAGCAAAGTACTGAAAAGTAAGAAAAGATAAGTACGAAAAAGCTAGTAGAGCAAAGTGCTAGAAAACAAATAGAGTAGTGAACTACTGTAATATGAAAAAGACTACGAGCACAGAACAACTAAAATACTAATGCAAGTGTCAAAATCACAAACTCAAACCAATCCAACAAACAAATAATCAAATTCAAAATTTTTGGGCAGCCTCGTTTATAAGAACTTAGTTGTAAGGCCCATTACCCGGCAACTTTCATAAGAAAGCAGTAAGCCTAGCCTTAGGGGGAAATTTTGGGTAAAAATTGATCTAACTCTTAACCCCCGATTAAAACCCTCGGCCACTTCTGTAGAAGCCGTAAGTCCGACATTTGAAGGAAGTGTTTAGGTGATAATACAAACCTAGACCCCTCATTTGGGCATCCTAGTTTATAGGGCTTGGTTGTTAGACCCATAACTCGGGCCACTTAGCTTACAGGGTTAAGTCGTAAGACCCATCATTAGACAACTTCTAAGGAAGCCATAAGACCTAACCAACCAAAATTCTTTGGGCTACCTCTAAAAGAGGTCGTAAGTCCTACTATCATGGCAACTCCTAATTGGAGCTGTAAGCCCCTAATTAACGGGCAACTTCTAAGGAAGCTATAATCCCCTACCCAAATCAAATCACATGGACAACTCCTAATTGGAGCCGTAAGCCCCAAATCAAATAAACTAGTGGGCAACTCCTAATCGGAGCCGTAAGCCCCAAACTAAACGAATGAACGGGCAACTCCTAACTGGAGTCGTAAGCCCCAAACTCAACACATCTTTGGGTAACTCATAAATAGAGCAGTAAGCCCCATTCCAAATTAAATCCTTGGGCTACTTTCTATGAAAGTCGTAAGTCCCAATCTAAATTTAAATCCATGGGCTACTTCTTAAAGAAACCATAAGACCCGCTTTTCAGGCTACTTCCTAAGAGAAGCCATAAGTATAATTTAAAACCTCCGGGCAGACTCACTATAGAGTTAGGTTATAAGGCCCATCCTTGGGCCACTCATAAATAGAGTAATAAGCCCCAATTCTAAAGTCAAATCTCCGGGCTACTTTCTACAAAAGTTGTAAGTCCCAAATTAAATCTAAATCCATGGGTTACTTTCTACGAAATGCGTAAATCCCAATCTAAATTCAAACTCCTGGGTTACTTCCTAAGGAAGCCATAAGTCCCACTCCAATCCAAATTTTTTGGTTACTTCTAAACGAAGTCATAAACCCCAAACTAAATAAATTTTTGGGTATTCTAATAGGAGTAAACCCCAAAACACCTAAACTAAATTAAAATCCACTTTTAACCACTTCAGTATACTCGGGATCCCTGAGAGGAGGCAACCCATGGCTGCTAATCAGATTCCCTGAACACTACGGTCAATGATTGTTAGTGTTGGTAGACTGAAACCTACGGTATACCTGGGACGACGAAACCATAGGATCTTGATCGAGTTTACCTCCACCTTTCCTACTATTGAGACTAAAATATATCTAAAATTTATTCATCCTTAATCGAGAGTTCTCTCTTACGTAGTAAGAGGGGTAATTAACTATGGGGCTTGCGCTCATAGGAAGTAAGGACCCCATATCTTTAAACCTTGACACTACTCTCAGGGGAAATTTGGTTAATTTCAATCTAACTTAAAGGAAATGGAATCCTACAGTTTGCAAAGCGAGATTCATGCATTCGTGTCATTTTTCTTGAGTGCACACAGAGAGCAAGTAAGAAGAACCCCTCTCTTTTTTTGTTTCATACACTTTTATTTGCTGTAGCCGAAAGAGAGAAACTACCACATCTAGCACTTCTTCTTTGAGCAGATCAGAGGCCAAGGTGGACGTTTTGGGAGGTTAGTAGTTGCTAAGGGCTACTGCATGTGGGAGAGAGAAGGTTGGCGAGAGAGTTAGAGGTCGGCTAGGGCTCGCGAACATAGAAGAGCGAGAGGGAGAGGGAATCCGGTCGGCTTCTTCTCTAGGGTGGGCCGAACAAGAGAGACGGGAACAGGAGTTTCGCCAGGCATGCGAACTGAGAGTGACGGGAGAGGGAGCCTTTCGTCCTTTGGTATCCTGTGTGAATCGAGCCACTGCTACTGGAGAGAGGGTCTTCTGCCTCTAATGTGAATGGGAGAGGCCAAGAGGGGCTTCGTTCTTGTTGTAGTAGTGTGAATCGAGGAGTCGAGAGACATCCAGTGTTCTGCCCGATGTTGTGATAATGCTCTATCTCCCCACATATGCTCCAAATCTAAGAGAGCACACGCATTCCATCAATTGGGGGTGGGAAATTGCTTAGAAAATAAATTGAACCCATCTATAAAATAATTAAGCTGATTTGGGTCTAACTTGGGTCCAAATCAAACTCAATTTGACTCAAACCGAGTCGATTTGGGTTTAATTCGATTAGATTGAATTACTTTGGTGGAATCGAACCCGAATCAACACCGATTTGGATTAAATTGCATTTGAAGAGGCTTACAAGCGTCAATCGAGCTTAATCGAACTTCGTCGGGTCCAAACTTGACTTGATTCGAACTCAAATTGGGCTCGACGATGTTCAATTAAGTTAATCGAACATCCTCGAGGGAACAGGCGAATGTTGGAATCGAATGAGCAAGGGTAAATATCTTTTCATTCAAATATGCAAAGAATAATGACCTTAAAGTAGCATGTATAATACTTTTTACACAAAATATACAGTGTTGGAATGTTTATAAATGAGGTGAAATGTCTCTTGCAATTATTTATTCATTTGAAATCTCTTTTTTCTATGGCCTATGTGCTGAAATTTTTATCTCATCTAGAATTTAGTCATATTAAAATATTTATTGTCATTATTCATTTTGCTATTGATTAGTATGCTAATTATATGTATATATATATATACATATATATATATATACATATATATATACATATATATATATAGAGTGTCAAAACCTCTCTTATTATTGGTTAATATTCTATAATTTTTTTTTTTAAATTAGATGGTAAATATCTTAAATATGAATTTATCTTGCTAGAAAATTAAAAATAATTGATCTTCCAAAGTTCTATTTTAAATGAAAGAGTAAAGAAGTATTCAAATATATTCTCTACATGTTTAATGAGATATATATTTGAAATAAATATAGTTTAAATAAATCTCTAGTTTGTTGTAATATAATTAAATGTTTATATATGGATAGAATTATTTAATATGGAATATCCTGTATCAATTAATAATCAAGTATTCAAGTTATGAGTTTCAATGGCAATAAAGAATGAATAGTGATCTTTTTTTTTAGATACAAATATTATTTGTCAAAGTATTGAAGTATTTATTCTTGATCTTGAGATGATTTAAAAGTACTGGACTATACATCCTTTGTTAGCATACTGGACAAATGAATGGTAATATGTGATTATTTTCATGAATATGTTGTCTTGTTGGTAAAGAAGATAAGGAAGACGCAAGCTCCAATCGATGTATTAGGCTCCTTCGGCCTCGTCTGCTCATGTAAATGAAGAAGACGATGTAGAATCCCTTGCCTGCTTACGTAAATGAAGACGGCGACAGTGATATGGATAACCCTAGAGCATTCGCGGGTAAACTACGAGTATCAAGGAGATACGTCTCATTAGGGATCTTTTGTTTAATTAAAATACTAGAAAATATTAGAAAGAAATTTTTTTAAAAATATTTTATCAATAATTATTATGACACGTGTGTCCGTTTAAATTTATATATTATTTTAATTTAACATGTTTCGGCCGTATTTGACACGTGTCCTAGCCGTGTCGGGTATGTGTCCATGTCTGACAGGTGTTCAATACTACATATCTTCATAAGAAGGTATGCCAGTGCATCATATTATATACACCAATTTATTATTTAGTACTATAAAGTATTAATATATCATCCTTTAATATATTATTTGCTTATTATGCTAGAAAATCACTTCAAACTCTCACTTTCATTTTATACAATTTTTAGATTGTGAGGCTGAAGCCTCAAAATCATTAAACCTACTGCTATTATACATTAGGTACTTAGTGTCTTATGTAACAACTTGCCTTAATTGAAAGTGCTCCAGTCACCGGGAGGGATAATTAATTACAAGGGCTTGCAACTATGAAAAACCTGAACTTAGATATTAAAGTCCTCTTGAAATGAGGGTGAAATTTTTTGATAGTGTCTTATCTTCAATTTAATCTACCTTCTGAAAGCTTGACTTGGATCATTTTTGTTAAAATACTTTCGAAAGTGCGGAGAGGTCGGGGCCTAAATTTTAGGAGCCCACATTTACTTGCTATATTGAAGTTGTGATTGAATTGTGAAAATTTGATTATCTTTTGATGGTGCACTAGGTGATGCTTGAAGGCTCCTGCAGATAGCCTAGATCACATCAAAATGATGATGAAATCTGCAAATGTTAACACAACAACAACAGTAAGCCTCTATTCCACCATGTGGAGTCGGATATATGAATCTTTTTTCTTCATTGTGTCCTGTTAAGGGTCAATTTATCATTTAATTTAATAAAAATGGCCATTTCTAATATTTTCTAGCCAAATATTTTTAGGTCTACCTCTACCTTTCTTAACATAGGTCAAATCTAATACATCTACTTTCCTAACCGGGTCATCAGAAGGTCAACGTTTTATGTGTCCAACCATCTAAGGTTACTCTCTCTAATCTTATCTGCCACCGAGCTACTCCAACCTTTTCAAGTACATACTTGTTTCGCATTTTATCTCTAAGAGTAAAGCCGCTCATCCGCCTGAGCATCCTCATCTCTACAACACTTAACTTATGCTTCTCTTTTAATGACCAACATTTTGCACTATAAAGGATTGCAATTCTCAACATCATCTTATAGAATTTCTCTTAAGTTTGAGAGTACTTTTCTATCACACAACAAGCCTGATGTATTACTCCACTTCAACCATCCAACTTGAATTCTACTAATAATATAGCAAATGATAAAACAAATTACTGGCAAGGAGAAGTGGTGCGTGAAAAAATGAAATAACAATCACTATTTCATAATCGTAAGAACCTGAAATTGAGAAAGAAAAATGAAAGGAATTAGAGGATTACTCACTATTAACTGAAGATTGGCAGTAGTTATGCTGCTATTATTGGGCAGAGTCATGAGTAGAAAATGTATATATAAATGCGTAATGTTTAATAAGAGTTTTTATTTTCTGTTTGCTTAGTTAATTATATTTGTAATCCAACACCTGCTCTAACGATAACAAAGATACTTTTGAAGAAGTGAATTATTTAAGGATTACCCGGATAAAATTGTAAAGTTATAAAGTTTAACTTGTGTGTTCGATATAGATTTCATGAACACTAAGATTTTTTTGTGTACGTATATGGGTTCTACTCCTAAGAGGAGGAGAATCACCAACTCCGATCAGGCTTTCAAGTGGTAGTGTGGTACCCCTTAGTGTGTACATTTATCTTGCCACTGTAGCTCAGCCAGTGATAACCTTTACTGCGGTGGCCTTTCCCTAATAACTTTAAACTAAATTTACCTTATTATGACCTTCAAACTAACCCTAACAAAACCTCCTTGCCAATGATTTTTGATGTTCCTCTGTTTTGAACATGTGATTCCATATCTCTTCTTCATTGTCTTTTTCCCTGGATCCATGGTAAGACTCCTTATTCCTTGTTTGCATGTGCTTTGAATCTGTCTTCGTAAGTGTGTCTGCTGGTATGTGGTCTTTTCTTACAGATATGTTAGTATCTGTAATTAGATTTTATTTCTCTACTGCACATATAGTTGTTTACAGCAAACTTAATCAATTTTACAGTGCATCTCATTTATATTTCTTGGCAGCAGCCTGGCGTCATTAATGAGGTCCAATTTTGTGCTAATTACTGTGTTTTCTTTATTTCATTCTCTGTATCATTTTGACATTATTCATGATTCCATTTCCTTCAAAACATTTGTCATGGGGCTTGTATGATTGCAAGTGGGCAAAATATGTGGTCAATTCTGCTTAATAGTCGGTCAAGTAATGCTCAATAGTTCTGCTCTTTTCAGTGCACAGAACTTTACATCTAGGAGTCTCTTTTGTGGGCCCAATATGTTGGCCAAGGTTGGATGAACACTCTACTTCTATCATATTTAACCGCTTATTATTAAATTTTATTCTTTTAACTTCTTTTAGTCAGAATCACTGTGCATGCAAGCCAGGTTACTGTACAGAATTCATATTTTTATCAAACATTGATATGAGTAAACTGTAGCAGTGTACCACTCATCATATTTTTTACTAAAAATTACTAATTCTATTGCTTGTTTGGTCATTATGTCGACTTTTTTGTATTGATCTTCTATGCCATCTTATACGTTTGCCCTCTTTCCTTCGCAGCATTTCCACTCAGCAAAAATAAGCCTATTTATGTGGGTATTTGGCACAGTTCTAAGGTCTTCATCAATGTATCCTATCTTTGTAGTTAATACAGTGGTATTAGGCGTTGCCTGTCCTCATCTGTGAATATCTTTTGGCATCATTCCATTCCCTGATTCATTACATCATCTATATCTTTATTTACTTCTGTTTACCTAGTATCTTCCAATAGTTCATTGTCATGCAGATTATTGAAGAATGAGGTTTTAATGGTGGGAATAACGTACAATTTTTATCTGGAGCTCCTTCATTATACTCATTGTGAAGGCTCCTGAAAAAGATGTTTAGCTTTGATGGATGATAAATTCCATATAATCTTTGTAATTATAAAATAATTTTATGGCTACCAGGTTGAGTAACACACTATTTGTTTCCTTGATTAGTTGATGTCCATTCTCCTGCAATACCACACCAAAGATTAGTTTAGTTTTGTACTAATTATCTCCAGATCACAAACTAGATTAAGTCGGTTGGTTAAAAAATAATAATAATAATAATAATTAAAAAAAAAAGATTAAGTCCGTCGGTTCTATTATTCTGATTTATCTCATCGTGTAACTGCATTAACTTCTGAATACTGATATTTGTGCTAAAAATATAATTAGTAACACATTGCAACAAATAAAAAAAAAAAGAAGCAGCGTGCAAGGCTTTAGCTGCGATCAGGGATGAATGCTTTTGGGTGAAAGTTGGTCAAATTTTATTGATTGGTTCATTCTTGTCATAGTAATACAGGTGATTACTAAGTTATCGTGGTAACAACTTGGGTAAATCTATCCTTTATAGAGTAAACTTCACAGAAATAGAAGGCTAGCAAGTCATGATGATTTACAAAGAGTGATAAAAACTTTTACGCAAGGTGATTTATGACGTTTCAGTCATTCGAGTAAAAGAAATTCAAAAATACATGTGGTCTGATCTAAAATTATATGGTTGATTGAATACTTAGGGTTTTAAATCTATTGCATTCTAAAAACAATGTTTTTGCATTTGTTTCAGTTAAGAAAATTGTCCTCATTGGAATGTGGTAGCATGAGTGATTGTGGTGGAATCAGGAATTGGTTGGAGGCGTCTCTTGTCCCATTAGATTTAAGAAAAATTCTATGTAACTATGCATAATATATATCCTTAAATTCTCTTACTATTATGTAGACTATAGAAATTTAGCTATTTACTCTCAATTTGGGGAAGCTATTTTGTTGCCTCTCATTTGAAATTATCATTCCACCAGATGATTGATTTTGGTTAAGATTTTTTGTTGGATTGATTTTGTTTAAGTTTTTCCTGCTTTTTTCCCGGCGAGAGTATTCCTTAACAATTCTCTACTGGAAATGCGAGTTCCTTGAGTGATTGGTACCCTGTAGTTCAAATTTTATTGGAGTGGAACAGCAAAAAGTAACTAAAATAACAGAAAAATAAACCTGTAAGCTCCTGCGCACGGGCCACCAAAAGAAATGACATCGAACCTTGAAATCAAGTAATACTTGCTACTATATAATATCTCTAGATAGGTTCATTCATCAAAATTAATTTAAGCAATATGCCTTTTTCTATTTATATTTTTATGTTTTCTTGTACTGAAGTAAATTTCTGTTGCAGGGTTTGAAATAACAAGAATATTCAAAACTTGTGAGAAGTACCTCTTTCCCAATTTGACTGGTGCACCATTTTTAAAAATAGTAATATATTTTCTGGGATGCTCTACTTGTGTTACCAGAAACTGCTGAAGCCCTAATATAATTGCTTGCTTACATCCTTCAGATTCCTACAATATATATGAATTTTTGAATTATAGAAGCTATCCACAAGTGTAATAAAATTATTGAGAAAAGCATCAAAATAGTCCATCGACTCTTTATGATGATCAAAATGGCCCCCAACTTTATTAAAGGACAATTTTGATCCTCAAATATTTAATAAGGAATCAAAATAATCTCATGGTAAGATTATTTTGGTCCATTTTTAAGGAGTTGATGGACCAAAATGATTTTTTAATATAATTGAGGGTTATTTTTGTCTTTCATAAAGAGTTAATGGACCGTTTTAATCCTTTTCTCTAAAATTATTATTTAATTTCTGCTAATCTTTATTAACAAAAAGTAATTCCACAGTACCTTGTAAAATCATAATCAAAATTAATTCTTTCTCTTGTGTTTTTTTTTTTTTTTTTTTTTTTGAAGAAAAGGTCTGCCTGCTGCTTGAGTTCAACACTTGTCTTGTCAGCATAAGTAATTATGTCACGCTTAAATAGCTGATAGATGATCCCTAAATTTTGATTTCCGTTCTTACTATGATATTGGTTTGGAAAATAGGTTTCAGAAGTAGTTAGTATTTGTGGCCTCAGTTGATAGGCTTCAAAAGTTGAACCTGTTGGATGGTGATCAGCTGGTTAAACTTATACTACAAAGACGTCACTTATATCACGTGATTTTTGAGATCAGTATTCTAGAATTGAACTCTAATAAAGATCAGTACTGAACCCACAAAAAAAAAAAAAAAAAAAAAACAGGAAAATCCAGAAATTGTTAGATCTTATAAGTTTTGTTCGAGTATTCTGATCATGTGATCTGTATTGAGAGTACTTCAAACTATGATTGATATGAAAAAGAGAATATAATTTAGTTTAATCTGCAAAAACTTTGAATAAATTTACTTGCTTGTATAAAATGAATGTCATTACATGTATATACTCACTCTCTATGATCTTGAATTTTTTTGTGGAGAGTGGATTAAGCGCCTCGCTTGGTTCGATTAAGGGACCCTAATTTTACACATGCTAACCTGCAAGCAATTCCTTTTTTATAGAATCATATGACCCCATCAAGCACATGCTGAAGTGATATGTTTCTGCTTTCTTCGAGGAGTCACCAGTTTGAATAGTTTACTACTACAAAAGGGGAAGTAAATAAAAACTGTGTTTTGTTTTTTTGATGAATCTTTTGATACATCAAACAAAATGACATAGCTCTTCAAAACTAACCTACAAGCAGTGCAAAATGCCTATGTTCTGTTATATTTGTAGGATTTAAGGCTACAAAGATAGGAGAGAGAACATTAACCACATATTCCAAATTTCCGATTGTTTTTTGTCCAGTCTTCTACAATTTGGAATAGAAATTTGATGTCGCTGTAGGTTCAAAGTACTGTTAAACAGGAAAAAGCTGAAACTAATATATTACCTAGTTGTTAGGAGTTGTTTTGATGTTTTTTATGCCGCTTATAAAATTAATAAAAGATTAAGAGCAAGGGAAGAAGTTGCATCCCAATTAGGCATCTATGGCTTAAAGTCCACCTGAAATCTTTGCAAAGCTAGCTGGATTTTAATTAGTTTTCCCAATTATTGGTGAGAACTAGCCATCATCACTAGTTCCTGCGATTCCATCATTCTTTCTTTCTACCTCCTGCCTGACAAAAGGTGATCCACCATCCCAACTTGCTGACAAGATGTCTTTCTTTTTTCTCAGAGTTCCTCTCTCTCTCTCCATCTTCTTATGCTATTTGGTGAGGAGCACAACAATCATTATGCATACTGGAGAACAGTTGTGCAACTCCTCCCAAACTCCTGTCAATTCCTTTTTAAGGAGAAGATATTAAGTCCATTCATCATCATCATCAGAATTAATCTTATCCCAATTATTTGGGGTCGGCATTATAAGAAGACATTAGGTCCAAAAAAAAAAAACAAAGAAAATTTAAAGTCTAATATGCAACCTCAGGTCTCATGCCACTTCTTGTTCCTTGCCTCCTTTCTCATTTTTAGTTCACATTTCCAGTTCATATGTGAGGGGAAGACTGGAAGAGGACTCTGTTGGCATGAATATGACTATTCACTAAAAAAAGCGTAATATCTCATTATGCATGTCTATGTGCGGTGGGGGGCAGTTGGAATGCGCAATCTTTAGCTATTGACTTTGAATTCATCTTACAGTAGTGCTTTCTCTTTTCAAACTTGGTTGAGGAAATTTATTGTAGTTACCTATATGCTTATTCTAGTAGCTAGTTTTGTACACATACAGTAGATAAAAAGTAAAATAGCAACTTATTTAGTTTGACAATTTTTTTCATAAAATTCCTTTTGACATATCTATTTATTTAAGCCAGAGCCTAAACATTTGAAAACTCTTTCTTTAAATGATTGTAACTATAGAGTATGGTTTGCGCCCTTGCAGGCATTAGGAGAATCTATTCATGCACAGATGGCTCATAGGGCCCATCTGGCCCCACAAGTGTTTATAAATTGACGGTCTTTATGTGACCACTGGTGGGCACAATTTTTCGAGCCTTATATGAGCACCTCTCCTAGAGTAAGTATTGTTATTATTGCTTCTCGTCTGAAAAATTCATTGTATGGTATGTGATCAATTAATTCTAACACCCTAGTTCCCAGTAGCAGTGTATGGTAGAAGGGCTATATTGTCATTTAGACAAAATGTTAGGATCATTGTGCTTTGTTTATCACATGCCTTACCCCCAATAATAGCTATGATATACTGATTCCAACCCTCCAATGATGCATATCCCTTTAAATGGCCCCCAAAAGAAAAGCAGCTGCTCCATGGGAGCCCGCCATACTCTAATTGTACTTGATGTAATAAGGCTTTCTCAAAATCAAAAGAACTCCAGTTGGTTATTGATACGACCTATTGTTGGGATGGCGATTAGCAGTAGATTCAAGCATGTTGACAACTCCAAAAATTGCGTGGGGGCAGAGAAATATATTAGGAACATAGAGAATGGAGGTTCAACTCTTTTCTTTTCATCATGCTTTAATGCTTTTAATGGAGAGTATTATAGAAATACATAAACATGTAAGAATCCATTAACTACCGAATGCCTAATATTAACCTATGAACTACTAAGACTTATAATGAGTTATACTAAACTATCCATTATATTTATTTTCCTAAAAAGCATACCTTGTCATGGAAAGGGTACTCTCATTCTCCTTGCTACCCGAAGAGAGTTCCTCCAATAGAAACTAGACAATTTAATCACCAATAATTATTAGTAATGGATGTAAGGTGGGGTTAGGTTTGTTGGTTAATTTAGGGCATCATTTCAAAACCTCAGAATTCATCTAGTCCTATCCCTCCTTATTAGATATAAGATGTGTGTGTGTGTGATGGAGATCGAAGGCATGCATCTGAAGTTTAAGAACAATAATCCACAGTGGGAGAGTAAGTGTCAAGTATAATCCTTTTCATGCCACTTATTGTCATATAATTAGGAGAGAGAATTCCCATGAATCCAAGATGACTTATTTGCATTTTCTAAGTAGTTTAATTTGGATATAAACTATGATTCTTTTATATATTAATTATTGTACATTCAATCATTTGAGCATTATACTAACTGGGGACTAAATATTGTATTCATATGCAAATGTATAAACACATCAATAAATATCACACACACACACATTGATAGATAGGGTTTTACCTCCTATCCTTGAACTAATATTCACACACAATAGAAAAATGTTAAGAACATCGATACTAGTTTAAAGCTTGTAAACCTGAAGAACTCAGTAAATTTTTTTTAACTAATTCAATCTTGGATTAAAACTTGTCACCCATCTCAAAATATTAGGGAAGGTGTTATTGCAATATAAATTTATAGCCTAAGAATGAAGCCAAGGGGTGAAGGGGCGGACTTTCCAATCAAAAAAACAAATGGTGACGAGAGGAAATTAAAACAATTTATCTACCGTAGAAAGGCGGGAATTGGATGATCAGTTGCAATGAAGATTGATAATCATTTGAGATTGTTTCTTTGAAAGGGAGTAGAATTGACGATCATTTGGTAAAGGATGACAAAAGTCAATTGAGGTAGGAAAGATTATTAGTACATCAAAAGGTTGACTGGACTACTAGAAGCTATTAGAGCCCTAGAATTATCTATAATTATGGATCTTAGACTATAAAAATGAGTAGAATTGGGATTTATTTATAGATTTTAAATGAGGGTAGGAATTATATTAGAATATTTTTAATAGCAGATTCATTATATCACAACTCCATTTTTGTGATTAATCAAGATTGAAGAACATGATGATATTGTGAAGGTTACGTTGAAAATAAAATATCTTATAAAGGTGATGGTTGTCTCTATCTCGGTGAATTTTGATAAGACCAATGCTCTCAAAAGAAATTGAATTGCTCCTAGAACCTAGTGCTATCATCATCTTGTTGATCTTGAAGTTATTGCCAATGCCTTTTTCATGAGCAATATGTTGATCCTTCTTTACTTGTTGTTTAGTGGTGTAACAGTCCAAACTCTTAACTATCGAGATATGATCCGCTTTGGCCTAAGAGCCTGACAGGTTTGGTGTAACTTCTTAGGAGGTCACCCATCCTAAAATTTCTATGGAATGAGCACGCTTAACTATAGAATTTCTTAATGAAATTCCCACCATTACACTAAAAGTGCCTCGATGTTCAAGTGTTTAGCTTATTTTACTTAAGGGGTTTCATACTGTCCCCACTTAAGTAAATAACGTCATCGTCAGTGTCTTTATCCCAGAATCATTCTCCAAGCAAATAGCACATTACCCTTAAAGAACAGTGGCTAGTGCTATTGAACTCCTAAATGAGGGGAAGATTAAATATGGGCATTGGCTGGTTGGGTGTAAAAATATTTTATCTAAATTGATATATACTTTAATTTTTATTTATGTGCATTTACTCTACTTTTGCTTATCTTTCAATATTGTATGATGATTCAACTATTAAAATTCTTCATTAATAAATGTAGTAAATTAAAACCATTCTAGTTGCGATCAAAGAATTCTTAACTCTTAGCATTGCTTTGATTTTGATATCATACCTCTTTGGACACATTTATTACTTTGGTTCTTATCGGATTGATTTCTTTAGCTTGTGCAATTGAGTATATTAATTTCATTGTACTTCTTAGGTTATATTGCTCCAGCAATTGTTTAATCATTTTTAACTTCATCTTTGTATTTTTGTGTGGTTTCGCCATGTGATGGTGGTATTAATTTCATAAGCTTGTACAGTGAAATTAATTATAACATTATGCTTATAGTATAATCACTCACATAGCTTAACTCAATAATAAACAACATTGCATATTTGTGCTGCTACTTTTATGTGATTCTTATATTGTTGAGCATCACATAACTTATTGTGCTTAATATCGATCATTCACCTTGTGACTCATTAGTCTAAAGGTTTTCGTTTAAGTGGATATAAAATTGAATCATTTGAGTGTAATTTTAGCAGTAATAGATCTAGCAGTGGGATTGTTACATTGGGTGATTAAGTTATTAAAAAGAGTGCATGTTTTATATATCTCGGGCCTATTGTTCAAAGCAATGATGAAATAGATGATAATATTATTAGCAGAATTCAAGTTGGATGGTTGGAGTAGAGTAATGCATCGGGCCTATTGTGTGATAGAAAAGTAGCCCTCAAACTTGAGGAAAATTTTTTAAGATTGTGGTAAGACTGGTAATACTTTATGGCACAGAATGTTGGTCATTAAAAGATAGCGTAAAATTAAGTGTTGCAGCGATGAGGATTCGTAGGTAGATGAGTGACTTTACACTTAAGAGACATAATGTGAAATGAATATATACGTGAAAAGGTTGGAGTAGCTTCACTGGCAGATGAGATTAGAAAGAGTCACCAAAGATGGTTTGGTCACAGAAAATGTTAGCCTTTCGGCATCCTGTTAGGAGAGTAGATGTATTTGATATGATCTATGTTAAGAAAAGTAGATATAGACCTAAAAAGACTTGGTTAGAAAGTATTAAAAATATATTTTTTTTAAATTATATTTAAATGAGAATTTGATTCTTAATAGAACACAATGGAAAAAAAGGATTAATGTAGCCGACTCGATGTACTGAGATAAAGGCTTGTCATTATTGTTGTTATTGTTGTTGTTGTTGAACCTCATAACTCATTACATCTTGTATAATTTGTCACCTATAGTTGTGCACCTCTGTGTTGCATGATGAGTTTAATTTTTATTGTAAATCTATTTATTTTTATGTATTTGATTGTTAGGTTTTGAGTTGAGAAGGCTTTCAAAATAATTTTATCGGTCCTCATCGACCATCTAATTCACTCTTCTTTTAGTGTGCCTTTGACTTATAAAAATTATGTTTTAATTTAAATAGGATACACAATATTTTGCAAAATAAGTATATTAATATCATTAAAATTACATGATGTCAAAAAAAAAAAAAAAACCCCTCAACTATTGTCCCTGAGAGTATGTCTATATTGGTGTTCAACAACTAGTTATGGTCAATGAGCTTTGACTTTTAATCATGATCTTTTTATAGTTCTAGAGTGTCTTGGAATTCATGCATAAATTGAAGAGTTTTTATTTGAAATCATAAGTAAAGTTGTTCCAAAATAGAAAGACAATTATTAGAAATATAAAAATCTTCACCTAAAAGCTTGATTTGATTAAGAACGACATTTGATAAAAATTATAGATTGAAGAGAACTAGAATGCTTAAGGTGAAGCCTAATCTAAACCAATGACCTAATAGTCTAAAATTGGCACAGGGAACCCCTAGATGCGCTCTTTAGTTCCTGAATGTTTAAGCTAGGGGTAATTTGAGTAGCTACTTAGAACTGGCTACCGGAAAGATGCAAGTCAACCTCCATATGCTGATTAACATACAATTAACTTTGAAGGATTTAAATTTCCCCAACTCACTACATCTTTGACACTCTATCATTCAATGAGTTATTTGTCTCTATATGGCTCGCTTAAAGAAATATGCCGATCTATGTAAAAATAATAGATTATTATTGATCATTAATTTTTTAATTAGTTATTTATGTTAATCCACTTGTTATAACTTTGATTCACCACTACAAATGCATTCATGAATTTCCCTTAATGATATTATGTAATTTCCTTAATTTGTGTTATTGCACTATAATCCTACCATTTTTTTAATATTGGATAGCTTTGTGTTATTGGCTTATTGCACTATGCATTATATATAAACATGAGCAAAAAAACTTAAGAAAAAAGTTTTATAAGGAGGGCTTAAATTTACTTAATTAATGGGATTTTTTTTTTAATTTTAGCTATGGAGAAATTTCTTCACATGAATTACCCCTTATTATCACTTACTATTCAGGCATGTTGCTTATTGAACTTATTGATAATGAATGTGTTTCTCGTTTGTTATCTCTCTAATAATAATAATGCACCGTACAACAGCTTCCTATCATTGGATATACACGCCACATATTCCACTTCTACTCATCTTATCTTATATGCTTTTTAACATAGAAAAAATGTGACATCCTTTAATGATTAATGATGAGGTATAGTTGACGACAAGATGATGTATGAGACTGTTGCAAAGAACACACTGTACTTTGTGCCAACACACTATTTGGAGACGCCACAACTTGTGCTACTATCGCTAAGGGGATTTTATCAGCCCGACCATTACTATGCTTTATTACACCTGCAGCAGATATCTGGTTAGTATTTGTTCATTCAACTTTGCCATTTTCATTCTAAATATAACCTTGTTACAGCTTATGCTGAAGCACACCTCTAATAGCAGGAAAGTTGTTCTACAACCCTTGCTTAAGTTTCTGCAACTACTACTTGTTTAATGCAGTAGCCAGATTCTCTGTTTTTATTTAGTTTTGTTATTTTTCATGCAAAAAAGTATTACGGTTATTTGAATTTTTCTTAATTGTTCTTTACTTTATGCATTGAGTTTAGAATATAATATAGGAATAGAATAATAAGAATAGAAATGTAGAGCTGTATGCCATTATAGAGCCATATGCCATTCATGAAACTGGAGAGATAAGATTGGCTAATAATTTTTACAATGCCAATGGCATTGCCTTTGACCAAGACAAGCATCTTTCCTCATTCTCCTTTGGCTGCCATTATTGTTCTTTAACATAGTAAGGAGCCCCCACATCACCATGCCTCTGGGCTCTGTCTGGTTGTTTGAGTAAGAGAGAGAGAGAGAGAGAGAGAGAGGATTGCTTGAAGAAAAGTGTTGGGGTTTGATGGTGAATGGAGCTATCTATCTACTAAAGTGAGTTCCTGTTTCACAGCAGAAAGGCAGAGAGAGAGAGAGAGAGAGAGAGAGAAGGTGGAGGGAGCCAACCATCTTTTTACTTTGGTGAGTACATGGAGGGTTTGTGGATGCCAAAACTCACTTCACGTGATTCCCTTTCTATTTGAACAAGTTGGTATTGCCAGTAGGAACATTGACCAAGCCAGCCACCATTAATATTAACTTTTGACAATATTTATATCATTATAAATGAGAAATAAAATATATTAGCTAGTTATCTGCACAGAATTTGAAAATGAAAAAAAAAGAAAAGAAAACTCATCAAAATTAGAAGATAAGGTTTTTTGTTATGAAAATTTTGATTTTTAATTCTGTTTTATTGTGATTGTTCATCCTCTTACATCAAATATTTTATCTTCTATTTTGATATAAATCATATCATAATCACCTTTTCACATGGGGCGACATACTTTACACCAATTGCTTGAGGCACATAAAAATACTCATCCAAAATGTATAGTATAAAATTAGCATGCATAGCATAATACTTTATGAAGCAGACTTTATAGCTCCATTACTATAGGCGACTTGGACCACCTCATAAACCTAGCAAGCAGTCATGCTGCTGATCACTATCCCCATGCAACATCTATTAAAATAAAAGCAAAAGTATTATCATTTGACATTACAAATAAACTATATATATCTATGAAAATAAATTATTAATAATTTAGGCTTCGTTTGAGATAGATTGTTTTTTAAAACAGCTTTTTAGTACAAAAATTTTTAGTTCTAAAAAAATGTGTACTAGAAAGTTGTTTTAGATAGCAGTAAGAAAGTCGTCCCAAACGAAACTTTCGTTTGGAATAGCTTTCTTATTGCTTCTTAAAGCAGCTTTCTAATATAAAATTTTAATTTTTGTACTATAAAGTTGTTTTAAGAAACAGTAAGAAAGCCGTCCCAAACGAAGTCGAAGCCTTAATAAAAAAGCAATCATTGAGGGTAAGCAAATTAAAATAATATTAGTTAAGGGTATAAATTTATGTAAAATTCAAGCTCAATCAATCATTATCTTTATCTTCTTTCTCAATTTTGATCACAAGCATTAGTAAATTTTCACCTTTTTTTTTTTTGGAACTGGGTATCCACCTGTTGCCACTCCTGAAAAGGTGCTTGGTGGCATGGCTAATCCTCGGTTGACTTAGAAGAGTCACTCACCCCAAAAACTTTTTAGCTCGCATTTGATTGAGTCCCACTTAAGAGGCACTGTCACTTGAAGGGAGTTGAGCAAGGGTTGGAAGGTCGTACTTGCCCACCAACCAAGCTAAGCAATGATAGGTTAAATTATCATTCTTCCTCCTCATTTTCTATTTTGTTGCATTTGTGATATTTTAAACATATTCAGTTCATAAGTAATTTGAATTATATGCAACATTTAATCTTCATGAAAAGATACCTATTAAGCAAGTTTATCAGCTATCATCACACTCTATTTGTGCATGTGGCATAAAACACTTGTATAGCTTATTATGCAAAATGAATACATATATGAAAACCAGCATTGTTACTATATTATGTTGAATATTAGCACTAACATATATTATTTATGACTCATATATCTCTTGAATAATAATTATGTCTAACCTAACACAATTGTGTTGAGTATACATTTATTTATGTCTTATAATTTGGTTTCATGATGATAAATTTTGTATAATGTAGTCTAATGATTTGCTAAATATTCTTAATATGGTAATCAATTATTATCAACCATGTAGATAATATTTGATGTTCTCTAAGCAACATGGAGTCTTTGCAACTTGAAAGATGAAGATCAAGATGCAAAATCAGTATATGAAGACTCAAGTGGATTAGAGTTGAGGTTAAGAGAATTCCTAGAATCAAGCTGTTCAGAATGTTTTAAATTTTCAATGTATTGGATTGGGTTTGATCATTATCCAAGGGATGAAAAATCATAAAATTGATCTTTTGATTATAATAGAAAAATGCATTTTAAGACATTTAAAATACAACCCAAAAAAAATTTTATATCCCAAAATATATTTACATTTTATTTGCACATATTTCAAGAAAATCAAAACATAGATCACTCATTTATAAATTAATTTATGCTTAAAATTTTAAGAAATGTATTATTTTTTGAAAGATTCAAAATTACATTAAAAAAGTATTATGTCCATAATGATATTTACACTCCAAATCATATATATGCTCATCAATTATGCTTATATTTTACAAAAATTACTTTTTTTAATCATTTTTTAAATCAATTTTATACAAAATACATATTTTACCATTCATTTCAGTACTTCACTTAGAATCTAAGTTAGTATAATACAAACCTAATTAGTTCAAATTTCTCATACCAATAACTAATTGGCCTAAGCATTGGTTACATTGGCCTAGTCTTATTAACCATCCCAAGACCCATAGCTAGTCTAATGTGAGCTCAATCTTGCAATTATCATCAATCATTACACATTGATCTATATAAAACTCTTGCCACCTTCCTAGAAAGGTTATAAACCCATCCCCAACATTCCTTAGCATTCTCTCTCTCCTTAGAACTTTGCCTATGGATCCCTACTCAAAATTCAAGTAGTGATTCATGCAACACCAAATCAATCTTCATTAAGTCCTAACAAAGCTTACAAATCCATTAGATCATTTAGCCATAGCCATAGTTATGGTAACTGCCTTAAATGCTATCTTGATCTCAAAGGTGACTAAGTACTAGAGCGCACAATTTTTTTTTATCACCAAAGTTAAAGTGCCCATATTATGAAGCTTATCAAAATATCAATTTAGGCTTCGTTTGGGACGGCTTTTTTACTGCTTTCTAAAACTGAGTTTTAATACAAAAATAAAAAAATTTGTACTAAAACTCCGTTTTAGAAAGCAATAAAAAAGCCGTCCCAAACGAAACCTTAGTTTGTTATATCACTAATCAATTCGGATTCACCTTTGAAAGTTTGTTTATATATGGGCTATTTAGTGGGAGAAGATGTCATGCATATTAGATTTAGTCCATATTGGTCGAACAACTACAATATTGTCATTTGTTGGGAGCTTATATTAAATCATTATATAGATCAATGTTAATCATTTAATTAGTAATAAATGACTCAACTACATTAATGTACAAGTTCCCTTTGGCTCATGGTCTGCATTGCCACACCAAAGTTAATCAGGGCATCTAATATATCTAACAAATCAATATTATACTTTTTAATCATTGAAGCACATCCCTGAGCTATTTGATTGAAATTGAATGGAGATCTAACTAGTTGGCTACTAGATCAATGATTGATTGCAACATAGGATTAGAGGATTATTTTAGATTTTAAATTTCTAAGACAAAACATTGAGGTCAAATACTAGTCATGAATTTAATTAAGAATACTCTTGGAAATAAATTAGAGGATATAATTAATCATATGAGCTTATTCTTTAGAAGGACTCGAACCTTATAATAAAATTAATTATGTTGAGTTATTTCTGGTATTAATTGATAATTCTGCGAAGTATTTTAAAATTATCTTTCTATGTGCTTCGAAAATTCACGCCCGAGCCTCCCCTGCTTTTAGGGGAATTTTAATGATTTAAGTTTTGAGGTAAAATTTCAAAAGGCAGATTGGGTTTGAAATAAGATACTACCTAGAGATTTTGCCCTCATTTTGCGAGGACTTTATGATCTGAGTTCTTGCATGTTTCTTATAGGCGCAAGCCCCTATAGTTAATTATCCCTCCTGGCAACGAGAGAGAAATTTTTATTAAGGCTAATCATAAAAAATATATGTATAAATATGTGTTATCTAGTGTTTAGTAGCAGCATGGGTTTAATTGTTGAAGATACACTTAGAGTGGGTGGGGGGTGGATGATGATGAATCTGATCAAGATCCCATGGTTCCGTCCTCCTGGGTCATCATAGTCCCTATTCTACTTAGTCATAAGATGTAGTCGACCCAACCTGACAGGAGGATCATTGTCCATAATCATAGGTTGCTTCGTCCAAGGGTATCTTGTAGACCTAGGATGAGTATTTATCTAAGGAGATAAATTCGGATTCACCTTAGTTAACAACGGGCTTTCTGCCATATCAATTATATTATATTGATTCATATCTCAAGAATTTAATGTCATTGGGGAACATACAGGCTTTGGTTACCATAATACAATGGAGTCGTTGGACTAAGCCACTAGGTCAAAGGGTCATGGTCGTACCACGCGGAGCCATCCGTCCAAGCCACCAGTTCTTTGTGGAGCCATTTGGCCAAACCATCAATCACAGGACCAATGTCATGTCCTTACTGACAGGTGACTATTTGAGAATGAATCTTAGTATATTATTCACCAGACATTAGCTTTTTGTGAGTTGAAGCGATATTTGAATTTGTCAATCTCGACAAACTGGTGCGGAAGGTGGATGAGTTTTGCTTTAAGTATTTTGATGGTTAATTTAAATTTTGAATATTTCAGGTTTCGATTTTTGAGAAGATTCTCCATTTAATAATATCTCAAAAATATAAAAAAAAAACTTTTCACCAAAATATCTTGTAATGAATATTGAATATTTTAACAGTGTTTTCTTTTAGCAGAGAATCAATCTATGGCAACCCTAAAAAAAATATCCCTATGAAAAATATTTTAAAAGTTTTTTTTTTCATTTAGTTTTTAACTAATTATTATTTGCTTTGATGGTCTCATCATATTTGATTTTTCATTTAACTCAATTACTACCATGATATGAAACACTTGCACTAAACTGAAAGCTTTGGTGGGAGTCCCATGGACTCTAGCTGTTAAAGATTCCTTGGCCTCATTCAAAGAATTATCAAATTTGCTGTGGGGTTTAAGCCCCACATTGAAAAAAGAAGAATGAATGTCCCATGCATGTTTAGAAACAAGCACCCCCACCACATTTGTTATATAGGAAAGGTATGGTTTCTATTAAATTGGATGAACACAAAACCAAAATAAATCATCACCATAGTTATTCATTGCTTTTTTTTACCTTTCAAGTTCAACTGGGTGCTTATAGGTTTTGTTTGGGACGACTTTTTTGTTGCTTCTTAAAGCAGCGTTCTAGTATAAAAAAATTTAACTTTTATACTAGAAAGCTGCCTTAAGAACAATAAAAAGCCATCACAAATGAAGTCATAATCTGATTAAAAAACACTTTGTTCATAGAGAAACTTTTTTCAATGTAATTAGAAGATTAAGGAGAAATATAATTAATGTCATTTTCATAAGGTCTTCTTGTCTCATCTCATGGATAAATAAAAAATATAATTAGTCAAGGTTATTGCAAGAGAATCAAAGTAGGATTTTAACACTATATATCGTATCAATAAATTTTTTTTTTCGGTTTGTTAGTCGACATGGTATGATAAGAAAATTATACTGGTTATATTAAGGTTAGATGTTTGTGTATGAGTGTGTGTCTGAGGGAGGACCGATAACTTTTGGAGATACAACAATCTCATTTAATTAATGGGTCATGGGACATTTTATTGGATTTAGAAAGTTGTCTTTGTCATAATCACTTTTTACTCCTTGATCTTAAGTTGATAATATCTCAATATGAATTCTTCTTGAAGAAACACTATTGTAAAATTTTTTTGATAAAAAGGCCATCAAATTAAGGAAGGAGATACTTATCATTTTGGACAGTTTATTTGATTTTTATTAGTTGATGAATAAACTTATATTGACATCCTTCTTCTTTATAAATAGAATTAGAGCACCCTATAATGACAAAGTGTGTTGAATAGACTTTTTATTTATCTGGTCTTCAAATTGTATATTTAGCTCATATTGCTCAATCATAGCCATCCGATAAACTGTCTTTGAGATTAGTGTCATCTTTGGTAGGAGATCTATTGCACACTTTACTTCCTAGTCAGATAATAAATAAGAAATATATCTAATAAAATTAAATAATTGCCACATTATCAGATCATACAATTTTCTCTTCTGAATTTTCAACATGAACTAGAAGTGACTAACATCCCTATGTATTCACTTCTTAAATCAATTCTATAAAATTTGAGCCTGGCGTGCGACGCTTGAATTTGTGAGCCACAACGCTCCCCTTATAGGAGCAGAGCGTCGCAGTGCAGCCACAACACCGCAACACCTAATTTATTTTGGCCAAAAGATAGAGAGCTCAAAGCTGTAGCGCCACCAAACCCAGTGTTGTGGCGCCCCAAGGGAAAAAATTTAGATTACCTAAATATGTACACAAACCCCCGGGACCTACTTTAGATCATATTCACATTTATATGCATACAGAACATTCCTAGGCACATGCAAAGTAGTTCAATCATAAAAATTTAGTGAGTTGTCTTTACCCATTCGAATCAAACAAGGTGCTACTACACAGATTCAGCAAATGCTACAAAGTCCCTCCCATTTGTTGCCTATATTCTCTTAGGGATAGGCTCTCAATTGACCAAGTTAGGTTTGATGATAATCTCTTAAGACTATTATATAGTCATTATAGAAGAGGTTACAACTCGTGTTGGTTCATGATTAAAATTAAAATTTTTGTTATGGAAAGTTAGATTTAAGAAGCAGTAAGAAAATAGTCCCAAACGAAATCTTAGTTTCAGGCATATATGTAGATGTCACCTTCCATTTGTTTAACTTGAATCAAAGAAGTTGAGTTTTTCCATCATGCTCATTTTGAACTACTTGCTGATGGCTTATGCAAATTCATGGAAGAACGATAAATTTACGACTCCGAATAAATTTCATGAATATAATTGTAAGTTATTGTAATATCTTGATCAATTTACTTAATGAATAAGGTCATATCTTCTATACTCTTTATAACATATATGCCTAAAAGAAAAGAATTATTCTATTATATCAAGAACTAATTAGTATTTTCTTCAATCCATACAAAATTTTCTTCAATTTATACACAAACTCATAATGGTCATGATTTTCAAACTCTCCACAAATATATCTTACTTAATCTTAACATTACATAATACACTTATAAACCCATAAACATAGTTTTATATTTAATTATTATCACTACACCCTTTGAGTATGTGTATATATAACTAAACGTTTGGAAATCATTTAGTTATTCAATTTATGGTTTGAACTTTTCAAAAACGTTTCGGATCTTCGATTTGGACCAATTTGGGCTCTATTGAGTCAAATTTGGTACCGTTGGGTTTGTATTTTTGAGACGTTCAGTTCGGCTATAAGTTTGCTGAAATCGGAGTTCGGATGGTTTCATATCTAATTTTGAAAGTTGTCAACTAGATTTTGCCTTGAGTTTCTTGCCCAGTATATATATATATATATATATATATATATATATATAAAGAGAGAAAGAGAGAGAGAGGTATATTTAATTAATATGATACTTTGATTAGCTGGGGCGGAACCCCTTTGATTCCGGGGGGCAATTGCCCCCTCTAATTTTTTTTTTTTTTCATTATATGATTATTTATGTAATTCGTCACCCTCAATTTATTTTTTAGTCTTTATTACTAGAGCTTTTAGACAATTGTTCCCCCTAAAAGTTCTAAAATACTTTGATTTTTAGACAATTGCCCACAGTATAATTAAATAAATTGTGTAGAGATGTTATTTTTAGGGAATGATGAGCCAAATATAAAGAGAAATATTAAATAAAAATTTGCAACATATCTGTCAAAAGTTACTTATATGTTTACCCCTGAAAATTATGGTTGGTTCCACCCTTCTGCTTTGATATGATTAATGAAGTGTATTTTCAAATAATTTTATTTTGTCAATAGTTACATAAATGATTGAGCAAAGATGGGGTAGAGAGGAGATAGAGAGAGAAAGGAAGAGGAAAGAGAAAGCCTTAAATCAGGAGTCTTAGAGTTACTTCTGTGAAGCAACCCAATTGAAAAAAAAAATCTCAAAGATCTTCTACTATTCATGTACATTTCTTCTCTCACCCCCTTACCCCACTATAATTGTTATTTAGTCCCACATCATTTGCATGTTTAACTTATTTTTCTTATAAATATTAAAGGAGAATGAAATCTTAATTTAAATAAACTTTAAAAAGATTTAATAAAAATTAATCCCCATATTTCAAAATCTAATTAACTTAAAATTCTCTAAACTCAATAATTATTTATTTTTTTCTCAAAAGAGCTACTCATTTAAAGCTCTATAATCACAAAATGAATTAAGCTCGGGCCGTGCTCAAACCAGCATCAAAGAAATATGAATTTAAACGAACCAGACTTGATGTGCTAGCACAATAGCTTGAATCAAGCTCGAGTTGAGCTCGAACAAGCCTTCATTAAACCTTCCTTCTTAGAGAATTGTTATATATTTTAAGATTTATTATCATTATTATTTAGAATGGAATGGAAGCTGGCGTCCAGCCCTCAAATTGAAATTGCCACAACATTGTGATCTGTATTGGCTACTTCACATCATTCTAAAATTTTCTTTACAAGCACATGGATCCAATGGAGGTAGCCAGTTGTGTTTTATACATTGATAGGGACTTCAAGCATTTAATTCCATTAACGATGCCAGAATTAAGCAGTTTTGGGCTCGTTGGATTCATTACATAGAGCTGCTTGATTCAATTATAAGCATGTCATATTTAAAGATCATGTTATCATTCATTTAATATTTTGAAGCTTCCAAATATATATCAAGTCATCGCTTTAAGTCCATTTGGGCTCGACATTGGACCGATTTAGGTGTCGTTGGGTTCTTCACATCAACATGTTTAGTTTGACTATAAATTCGCTGAAATCGAAATTTATACAGTCCCGTATTTAGTTTTGAAAGTTTCTAATTTAGATCTGCATGTCACCAAATATTCATGTTTGTAATTGAGCTCAATCAAATGATCAAAAACTTTACAATCACCATTAATTATTATAGAAGTTACATTTTTTCCTTGAAACAAATGGATAAAAAAACAGAGATAAATATACTTAAAATCTCTAATACATTCTTACACACCACTGACTTAGGCATCCTCATTAACTCTTTTCTTTGTCGTTTTGTCTTCTCAAATAGTAATATATATTAAATTTATGTCTTAATATTTCTCACGTTTATTAAAATTAAGTAAAATATGTAAGGCCATCATTCGATTCGTACTAAACAGATCATCAAAACTTGGGAACGAATTATGAGCTAATTAAAATAATATATAAATGATTTTTTATTTTAAGAAAATTTGAATTTCGGAGAGGAAATTTAATATAAATAAATTTATTTTAAAATTTTAAATAATAAAAAAAAAATTTTTTTGCTACGTTGGCGTTGATTCCCTATTCCACTTCATGGGAAATGAATGGAAGAGAAATCTGAAAAAGCTGTATTGTGATATCTCAGAAAGCACTTTCTGATCAGAATACGAATCTCAAGGTACAGTGTACGCCTGCTGCTCCATTTCCGATGCCTCAGACATTTCACTTTCCTTTATTAAAATATTTTTATTTTCTCATTCAAAAATGAAAATTCACTCTTGAATATTAACGTAAAAAAATAAGCATGAATTTTTTTTTTAATTTCAAGATTTTCGTTGTTTTTATTTCTTTATTTATAATTTTATCTGAAATTTGGAACTTTTTTTCAAACTTCAAGGTGTAACCAGAAGGGTCAAAAAGCGCAAATGATGAATCTTTTGAAAGAAGATAGCCTCGTTGTGGGGGCTTCAGAGATCACTGTGCTAAAGCTTCATCATGATTAAGTATTCTATCATTCAGAAAGAGAAGAATATAAGAGAGAGAGAGAGAGAGAGAGAGAGAGAGAGCATATATTCGGTTCGGTTCAGGGTATGGATTCGATAATGTCGGACTTGCTTTTGCCTAGTGACATACTTATATGATTGATCTCCTACTATACAGTGTTATATTTCCAAGTAGCCTTCTTCCTGTTTCTTCCCCCTTCCTCCCTCCTTCTTCTCCTCTGTCATGGAAGATCAACAGCTTAACCCCCTGGCCATTACCCACCTCCTCCAACACACACTAAGGAGTCTCTGCAGCCAGGAGAACTCCCACTGGCTCTATGCTGTCTTCTGGAGAATCCTCCCTAGAAACTTCCCACCACCTAAGTAAGACTGACCAAAAGTTTATGCATCTAACAAATGAATGAATAATTGCGTATTATGTTCCTTTGTCTCTTCTTCCATGACAGATGGGATCTCCAAGGAGGAGCTTATGACAGAGCTAGAGGAAACAGAAGAAATTGGTCAGTGCTTCTATTATTATATTGTGAAATTTTATGCTCTGGTTAATTTAATCTGTCTCTGTTCTTCTTGTCAATTTAATCTGCTTAGGATTCTGGTATGGGAGGATGGATTCTGCAACTTCGCTGCTTCCGCAATCGAGCAGGCCTGCGGGCCAAGCTCTTCAGCCGGCTACCGTGACGGAGGCGGGGAAGGCGGAGCAACTAAGGGGCTTCAACCAGAGCTCTTCTTCAAAATGTCTCATGAGATTTACAACTATGGAGAAGGGTGCATTATGTCATCAAAATAATTAGCTAGCTTAGTAATTACTTAACTAATTTGCTAATTATTTGTTGTTCTAATTCGTTCACATGGCTCTTAATGTCTTATCGGACAGTTTGATTGGCAAAGTTGCAGCAGATCATAGCCATAAGTGGGTTTATAAGGAACCTCAGGAGCAGGAGATTAATTTCCTCACATCATGGAACAATCCAGCTGATTCTGTATGCGGCTTGTTATATATTTCCATGTTTGTTTATCAGTACTAATTAACTAATTAGAGATTTTCAGGTCTTGATTATGATTTTATTAACACTTATTACTGCTCTTCTACATTTTGGTTTATTACTAATTTCCAAGCATCCGAGGACATGGGAAGCACAGTTCCAGTCTGGTATTAAGGTTCATTCACACCACATTTCCTGCACCATTTGTTTTTTCCATATAATAGTAATGCTTATCCATAAAGTATTTCAACATCAAACCATTATGTATAAATTTTTATTTTATTTTTATTGATCTAATGTTTATTTTTTTGGTGGTACTCTCTTTTCTTAGAAATTTTCCTCATTTCCGCACTCATTTATGCAGACCATTGCCTTGATTGCAGTCAGAGAAGGTGTTGTTCAGCTTGGAGCAGTCAACAAGGTCTCTCTCTCTCTCTCTCTCTCTCACACCTCTCTCTCTCTATACTTAATTGATTAAAGAAAATAGAATTAAGTAATTAATAAAGCTTGCACAAAATACAATGCATGCATATGAACCCTAGCTAATTTCACGTGCACATGAGAAACATTGCATGCATGAGTTCATCATGTCTAGATTTGAGGGGGCTAATTGTCTTCCCTATACCCAAATTTTACATATTTATCCTCCATTTTGTTTAACAAAGCTCTCTCTTTTTTTCATTAAAAACCTCAGATGTTTCATTGCATTTTATTTCAATTTCTATAAACAAAAAAGATTGCTTTTTATACATTTTAAATTTAATTTGCTGATTTAAACTACTTTTTAACATTACATACTATAAATAATAAGATTTTATTCATTATTTTCTAGTTTATAATTCCACTTCTAAGAATTTTTTTACTAGTTAAGAAGAAATATTCTTTGTAGTAATTTGACTTACTAAAATTATCAACCAATCATTTTCTCATGCATCATATTATTGTTATTATTATATGCAAAAGATCAAGTCATCAAAACTATATTGATTATAAAAGTTCAAATTTTGCTACTTACATATCTATTTAAAAAAATCTCATTTTTGAAAAAAAAAAAAAAAAAAAAGGTTATGGAAGATCTCAGCTTTATAGTTTTCCTTCGGAAGAAGTTTGCCTACCTAGAGAGCATCCCTGGCGTCCTCCTTCCACACCCCTCATCATCAACGGTCCCAGTAAGGATCGACGGACAGCTGTCTGACAACTGGGCGGCGCCGATCCCCCGGGAAGCTCTAGCAGCTTCGGCTATGGCACCGACCTTCGATCTATATGACCACTTCAGCCAACAGATGAAGATAGCTCCATCAATGAGCAGCCTTGAAGCGCTACTTTCAAAGCTTCCGTCGGTCGGACCAGCTCCACCAGGCATGCTGCAACCGTCTCTCGGCTGCTACGACATGCCGGTGTCTATGACAGGGACGACTCAGAGGTCGGCGATGGATGGCGGCGGAGGAGAAAGAGTTACAAAGGAGGAGGGTGATGAGTATGGAGCTGGAGAGAGCAGTAGTTCCATGCCTTATTCTTACTATGCCAGTGCGAGCAAGTCAGCTGGAGAGGAATTTTAGATGGTTAATTTGAGATTAATAATTAAGTAATATAAAATGTATATTATAAGAAGCAGCTAATTTAATTAGTGTTATTATATAAGAATTTCATCAATGACTTATCAATAGCTATATATGATTTTATTGCTTGTCTTTCTAGCTATAATCGTTATATATCTGTGCACAACCATATATTATTTCTTTTTTCGTGTTCGTGACCATATGACTGATCAGAGCTAAGGGATGAAACTAATTACAAAATTTAAGAAGAATTTATGTTTTGTTCTATATTTAAAAATTGTAATTAGATAGAAGAAGCCATATATTTCTTTCTTTTTAATACTTCTACAGATCATTCAATCAAAATTTTTTAAAATTTTGCTCCTAAATAGTTTATTAGAAGTATGATTTATGCCAACCATTTTAAATAGAATGATAGTTCTGTCAGAATCAAAGACCGACTGAAATGATGATAGCTAATCAATCAACTATCATTAAAGACATTAATATACAATTTACATAAAGTCAGATCACTCAGCCTTTGAGTTCAGAGAAAAGTCTGAGCCAATTTAGCATTGTGCAATGAGATTATTATGTTTTATTTCCTAAATCAAAAGGATCATGATTCCATTACTAATTAAAATGAAATATCTTACTACACAAAAAATAAAAAGAAAAGAGAAAATAAGAAAAACAAGCCCAAAAACTTCCAATTACAAACATAAGGTAATTAATCATAATTAGTCTCCCACACAAATGATAAACTACAACAAAAAAAATACAATATTATTAATTAAGCTTCGTTCTGGGAAAGCTTTTTAACAACTTCTTAAAGTAGCTTTTTTATATAAATAAAATAAAAGTTTTGTACTAAAATGCTGCTTTAAGAAGTACTAATAAAGCCGTCCCAAACCAAACATATATGATGAATTTCTAGGATTGATCAGTATTGTTTTCTACTTTCAGAGAATGCTTATTGAATATATGATGATATAATGTGCTGTACTGCTATTGATCCGTTTCTAATTTGGCTTCTGTACGTGTTGACTATATATGAATTGGTAGCTGCCCTTCGTTGACATTGTGTCTTTGGTTCATGCATTGTAATGGGAGAGTATGCTTTAGTTTGTAATTGTAGTGTAGTTTGGTCACATGCTTCTTCTAGGAGAAGCACATGAAATTGAAGTTGTTATGTGGAGAGAATTTCATTATCTTATTTTTTGAATATAGATGCATGAGATTAAAATGATAAGAAATAATTAATTAAATAAAGAAGAGATTCATTACAATTAAGGGAAATAGAATATTAGCTTTAATATAAACTTTTAATTATATATAATATTATTTTGCTAAAAACCAGCATATGCTAAAATTCCCTCTCAAGTTAGTGCGTATATATATCACATAACATATATATAGCTTTAGCTTTAGCTTCCGTCAATAATAGATGAAGATAATTTTCATGTAGTGATAAGCAATAAAAATATAGTACACAAAACTTGACCTTCTTTCGGCATCTAACATGGCATATATAACAAACTCAAAGAATAGTTCGATATTAAGTGGGTAGTTTGAGTATTCATTAATCCTTTTCTTAGAGTCTTTTTAATATATCTTAGAATGTATTGGGCAACAAATTAATTCTTAATCCTTCTGTTTTTAGTATGTTGATTACAACCCATATAATAAAAAAGAAGTTCATTATAAAGTATATCATTGTCAAACACCACGATTTGGCCATCCATTGTAGTGAGCTAGCTATTTTGTACTGTAGAAGAGATATTTCTTCAAGGAGATTGATGGATGGAGAGGCCATTTTCTTGAAATAGATGTAATAATAAGAGGTGTTATAGAATATTGCAGTCGATGCCTTCTTTAGTATGGCAAATTATTACGTCCGGTGTTTCCGGATTCGTCCGGACATCAATCCAGACGCCCCACGTCACCAAAATACATTGGGACCCAGTGTATTCGGGTGACATGGAGCGTCTGGATTGGGTGTCCGGACGTCCGGTCACTTGACATAATAATTCACCCTTTAGTACACCTATAGAGGAATAGATATATGGTGATGAAAGATAGGAGGGAGTGCTCTCATGAAATACTATAATGCCAGCCAAACTGTACAGATGTTTGATTAGGGGATCCAAACATTTAATTGGTTATATATTTAGTGTACAACATTCAATATAATAAATGATCAAAAGACTTCAAATATGTTAGATGCTAAGTACTGAAGTACCTCCGAAGCCTGGGCCGGCCGCCGGCGTTCAGTTAGCTGCTACAATGGCAGACTAATTACATCGTTCTTCCAGCTAAGCTTCCATCTCTTGACCTCGGCGTCTCCCTCTCATCTCCTCTCTTTCCACTGTCAAAAAGAGCGCTCTACTTCTCCGGCAACGATCTTTCCGGCGAGGAATCGGCCGCCTCACTCGGCTTCTCCTGATCGACCTCTCCGACAATGAAATATTAATTAAGCTTCATGATTTAATAATAATTTGAAAAAAAAAAAAACTTAATACGTAGTAGATGACATGTCAATTATTTGATGTCACTGGTCATGGTACATTTGCCCTTTGGCATTACTCCTTATCATCTCAACTAACAAACAAACAAAACTTTGATTTGATTCCTCCCCAGTCCATCAGGCAACACCATTTTAAATTTCTTTCTACCCACCGACCGATGCTTAGTTTGGTTGATGGGCGAGTATGATTGGGAATCCCCTAATCTATGCTCGATTTTTCTGGAGCAGTAGCATCTCTTAAGTAGAGCCCAATCAAATGAGACCAGGAGGTTTCTGGAGTTGCTGCATCTTCTAAGTCAGCCGAGCATTAGTCACGCCGCCAAGCGCTCTTTCGGGGGTGACAGGGGTGGATACCCAGTTCAAAAAAAAAAATTCTTCTACTTTCTCACAATTTTATGCAGCCCATAGATTTAATTATCAGTTTAGAGGTCTTACCGTAGCTCACCTTACCTTAGTATATTAATTGTGTACTCAGTCTTATGCATATGATGTATATGAGAATTTGTCTTGATTGACCTAAATGTTCCCCCAAACAAAAAATGGTCTTAGACTTGAAGCTTGCATATTTTTTTACTTATAATTTTAAAGCTTTATTTTTCAACCAAAATGTTAAAAATAAATTCCAAAAATAAAATTTTAAAAATCCTATGTAAAAACCTTCATCCAATCATGTATTTTCTAACACAAAAGTAGTCAAAAAATAGTCCCAAATGAGTCTTTATTTCATTTATCTATACAAAAGGCAAAACATTTTATCTAATTTACTGAGAAAATGCAATGAAATATACTCTTATATGCATAAAAACTACAATAGTGATATCTCAATATATAATGAGAGAGAGAAATAAAGCAATATATGTGACTAACAAGAGACAAGAAAGTGGTCAAAACCCCTTCTCTTATAATGAATGAGAGAAAGGGAAAACTCATAAGTGAAATAGGCACGCTTTAAAGAGTATGGAGGTTAAATGTTAAAAATATGATTAATTTTATTATTATGTAAAAATAAGAAAAAAAATTGAAAAAAAAAACATATTAATATAAATTTTATCATGATTAAATATATTTTGAGATAAATAGATCTGCTAATCATTATATTTTGAAAAATATACCATTTTCCAAACAAGAAATTAATTGGTTATTACTTTGAAAAATAGAATAATTCTCAATTTAAATAGATCGACTACTCCAAAAAAAATGCTTTATATTAAAAAGATATCAGAAAATGTCGAGAATCACTATAAAAAATACCTATTTTGTGAAACAAACATATAAAAAATCCTAAATCTTGTACTGTTACTAGTCAAATCATCTATTGATGCTTCATTGCATCAATACTTTACTGCATTTTAGCATTCATGTGCGATTCAATCGTCTCATTCATTATCAAAACCTATTGATGAAACATTTCTTGCATATCGTTTTATAATTAGCTAATCTTATAGTATATAATACATAAATACTCTCATTCTACTTTTCTCTCATTGTCAAGCTCAACATTTTTACATTTTAAAATCTAATTGTTGTGGGCTAGAATATATGCGGCGCCGGTAGAGTCAGAAGTTTACTTCTTAGTGTTGTATGAATATCCTGCACACAAATAGAGAACATTGAAAAAGTAAAAAATCATGGGGTCAAGCCAAGTTTAAACGATTTCATTAGTGTTTGAGTATATTAGAGTTAACTAAATCATCCTTGAGGGCGATCAGATTAGAATAATCAACCGTCTAATTGAAATCTAATAACAAACGGAGGTCAGTTGAAGGTTCGACTGGTGACGTTTGGTCAGGCCGAAGTCCAACGTCAGTTAGTGGTCTGGCAAATGTCCAGCGTCAGGCGGTGGTACGGCAGAAGTCTAGAGATCAGTCGGTGATTTGTCGGAAGTCCAGAAGTCAGTCGGTGGTCCGAGAAAAAGCTGGCATCAGGCGGTGGTCTTGCTGAAGTTCGGGCGTCACTTGGTCGTTCAGCGGAAGTTTGGCGTCAGGCGGTGGTCCGGTAGAAGTCCATGCGTCAATTGGTTGTCTGGTAGCGGACGTCCGAGCATTAGTTGGTGGTCCGGAAAAATTTCGGCGTCAGGCAGTGGTCCAGCAGAAGTCCGGGCATCAATTGATGGTCCGACGGTGGTCTGGCGTTAGGCGATTGTCCGGCAAAAGTCCGAGCAGTGGTCGAGGAGGTAAGAGCGATCTCTGATCTCTCTTCTTTCTTCCTTGTTTAGGGTCCCTTTCCATGAGAATTGAGGGGTCTATTTATAGATTTTTGGAGTGGAAGGTCAAGGGTAAATTATGAGTTGATTGAATGGACGACTGATGTTGATTCCCATAATTGTGGACTGTCTACTGGATATTTGAATGTCTTAGTGATATCAGAATTAAGTAATCTTGGGTTCGTTAGATTCGTCTTGTCAAGCCGCTCGATTTGATTATAAGCAAGTCACATTTGGAAATCATTTGGTAATCCAATTTGTGATTTGAACCTTACAACAGTGCTTCAGGTTGTTGATTTGGACCCATTTAGGCTCGGATTGGGTCAAATTTGGTGTCGTTAGGTTCGTATTTTTTATACGTTCATTTTGATTGTAAGTTTGCAAAAATTGGAATTCGGATGGTCCCAATTCTAATTTTGGATGTTTCCAACTTGATTTTACCCCGAGATTCATGCCCAATCAAGATATTTTTTGATGATATATCACTAATTATTGAGATAATTCACTTGAAGAATTCTCTTGTAGAGAGTTTATTGATGTAGCACATTATATAGATGAAGATAGTCAAGATAAAAATCTAATTACAATAGCTAAGATCAAAGCCCAAGAAAATGATCAAATAAAAAGCCCAATTAAAAGAGCCCAATAATAAGCCCATAATTTTAAATATTTAAATATTTAAATATAATTTATATTCTATTTTTCATCTAGAAACTTGTATGGTGAGCCAAGAAATAATTAGATAGGGATGTTACAATAAAAAATGGGTAGGTAGAATTCCTCTTTCTTTTTTTTATTTGACAACGCAATAATTAATTGGTGGGTAGAATTCCTCTTTAATATCCACCAATCCTACTTTTTTTTCTCTATTTTTTCCCTAAAAATTGGTCTTGTAATACCTATAAATATAGGCAGATATGTATTGTAATTTTCAATTTTGAAAACGAAATAATTTTGTGTCAAGATGTTCTTTCATATGTGTGATGTTTGGTGGTTTCGAGTATGTGCCTTTTCTTTAGTGAGATTATATATTTATCTTTATTTATTTAATTTTACTTACAAATCTTTTTAAATGCCTATTCTAAATTATTCATAACTCTTCCCTCACTTCATAAGTATCTTTTAAGATTAATAAACCAATAACCAAACTCATAAAACTCTTCTAAACATTTCCATGTAATCATCAACCCAAAAAAAGGGCACTTAATTAGACTTTGTCTTATTCCCTGCACTTTAATATCATTTTAAATTCCACCAAACTCTACAATCAACTCCATATTATAAGTTCACATTCTAACCTAATCTTCACCACCATGTACGTCCATTTATCTCACATAAAAGTCCCTCTCTAAAATGATCTTTCAAATTAGCCCAAACTTGATTAGCCTTGATATTTCTACTAATATACTCATCTAAACCTCTAGTCATTCCTCCAAATTGAAGATCCATAGTCTTTTTTATCTATTAGTCTCACTGAAAGGTCACCTGCCACCATCAGTTATGACAATATATGGGAAACCTCTACATCATAAGTTCACATAATAACCTAATCTTTCACTGTGATCAAAAGTCACTCTCTAAGGCAATCTTCCAAAGTATCCGAAACTTGATTAGCCTTGGTATTTCTACTAATATACAGCTATAAATCTCTTTTTACTCTACCATAAACTCCAAAACACTTTTTTAAATATCAAACTGAATATTCACAGCTTTTGTAGCTATTAGTCTAAATAAAAGGACACCTACAATAATCAATTATGATACCATATGAGAAACCTCTAAAAATTGAATATTAATTATATTCCTATACAAGTATTTTGATTAATTAATACCACTACTTATAACTAACTAATTTATTAATTAACATTACTAAAAACATTCTGATAAGTTATCATCACAAATAAAAACACTCATCATCATTATAATATCATACATTCATAAATATTTTATATTTATTCAGTTGTCTAAATCATAATCTGACAGAATGTGCATCGATCATTTTTTTGGTTACTAATATTGTGATGTATTTATTAGTTACACCACCACTTTTATTTTATTTGTGTTTAGCTATCAAAATAATAGAATCACAAATGTCCTACCTTTCAATCTTTGGCTGTTTGAACTACATAATGTCAGATATTCCATCTATTTCTAATCACCTTGATCATGAGGTGTCGAGTATACCATTTCCTATCTCAACGATTATTTGACTCAAATGATAAATAGAAATAAGAATTTTCTTTCTATTATGCTAACAAAGTTGTTGTGGGCTTCTTTGCCCCTTATTAGAGGACACATGATATTAATAATTGATATAGGTGGCTTAGAAGAAGCAATTTTCTTTCATTAATAGTGTCCCCATCAAAGAGAAGGAGACTATTGCATGGACCATGGGATGAGAATACAAAGAAAAATGATTTTGTTTATAAGAGATTTATTCGATAATGTTGAATAATATTGGCAACTTAGTATTGGAGTAATAGTTAAGACATTGAGATCAAAGAAATTAAGTACAAAGAGAAATAATTGAATGTATTATATATTTATTTAATGAAAATGTCAAAATTTTACAAGTTAGAATTAATCATAATAGCTGAACCTTTAGGAGAAAAAATGATTAAAATGATAAATGACAAATTTATTGGATACTTACTCAAAATAAAGACTAAATTATTTAGACATACAAAAAACAAATATCCCAAATGAACCTAAATCGAAAATTTAACAAACTTGTATGAAATGTTAAGGCTCGATAAATATAAAATAAAAGTGCATATAAGAAAAATGTGATAAATCTCACCAGAAATAAAATGACTAAAATAATTAAATTAAAATGCTGTTCAAAAGAGTTTTTATGCTCAAATATCTTGACTTATCATTTTAAAATAGCCCCATATATATATGGTGTGTGTGTGTTTATTGTGTGTGTGTGTTTGGTAGGTTGATTACAATGCAGCCATCAATGTGTTTAAATCAATAGTAAAGCATAAATCGGTCTTTCAAGATGGCATGTTGTTAGCCATGGTGATTTGATTATAGAAATATAATTCAACACTCAATGGCATAATATATTTGTCCACAATCCAAAGTCTGTCATTACTTTATTTCTGTTAAGCTTATGCCTAGCAGAAACAATAGTGAGATAACCAATGATAGGGTGGTTTTGAATTATTGTATTAAAAAGGATATGACAGTGGACTTTGGGAAAATTATTTTTCAGTCTATATAATACATTTTTATGGGTTCTACTTTTGTGGGAATAGGGCATCCTACTTTAATTTATGACCATTGTGAGTTAGTCGGGATAGTAGAGAACATATGGGAGGAGCAAATCATGCCTACTTCTACCCTAACTTGATTGAAGATCTTGTCCTCTAAAATCACCATGTTAGAGCGTGGTGAGGGATCCAACCATTCTAACCAACCCATGCAACAACGGGGCAGAGATTCTAGGATGCTAGGAAATCAGGTGGCGGACCTCAATGACCAAGTATATCATATATGGGGTTTCTGTAGATCACTTCGAACAACAACTACTTGGATTAGAATAGGGGATGTATGCTTGCTACGATTATGTGATGCTCCATCACTAACAAAAATATCAATATTTGGTTGATTACAATGCAGCCCTGAATATTTAAGAGTTAAGAGATGGACTGGCACGATCGGCAAAACATTTCCCCTAACCCACCCCCTTTAAAATATATATTCTCCAAAAAGAATAATAGTTTTAATTAAAAATGGTACAAATATATAAAAATATTTTCAACTTTATTATGAATTGTCTGTTTTATTGGTATTTATTAAATTCATATTATAGAATAAATTACAAATTGTCTTAATAAATAATAATTGTATATGTATAATTAAAATGTATTTTAAGGATAAAATAGTATTTATATTCTATTGTAAATAAAATAAAAAGCTAAAGAAAATAGTAAATCCTGCTTAAAGCACGCTCCCAAACGAGGCAAATTATTAGGTCCGGTCATCGGACCTAAAAATAGGTTCGGACATCTAATGAAAACTTGCCACGGGGACTGCGCATTTGACTGTGCTTTAGGTGCGCTTTTGACTGCGCTTTACCTACGCTTGACTTAAAATTCCCCTGACACGTGTATATTCTACATGTCAGATGTCCGGACCCATCTCTACATATGGTGACCGAACCTAATAATTTGCTCCCAATGAACAACAGCCGTCACCCGTCCATAGGCGCGTCTGTTGTTTTTTTTTTTTTTTTTTTTATTTCCCAAAAAAAAACAACAGCCGCGCCTATGGACGGGTGACCGTATCACCCGCTCTCGACAAAGTAAACAACTACACGTGCCATTAAAAAGGCCAGTGAGACACGTGGCAACCGGTCCAGCCGGGTGAAAAAAGCAATTTGGTTGCAGAAGAATAAAACTTAATATAGGCTTCAATGGGAATCAAGCGATTGGGTAGCTGACGACCTAAGACTGGACGGCTATGGCAGCCTCGAACCATTTTTCATTTAATCTCATCCGTTAAAATTCCCGGACTTATCGACTATCAACTGGCTATAAATTGAACGATGGCTGGAAAACGACGAGAAGACTTCCATCTCTCTCTCTCTTCTCTCTCTCTCTCTCTCTCTCTCTCTCTTCTCTGGGTCTGCATGACCTATTCACCTAAATTGCCGTCGATTGAACTTGGTGAAATTTGATGCGATTTGTTTGTTTGGTTGAAAGTTTCTCTTAGGGAAAGGGCGAGAGCAGGGTTTCGAAACTAGCGTTCTAAGGCTTTTAGTTTTAAATTTTTTTATTGTTTGGATTTGTGCGCTGTGCTCTATTTGGCGTTACTTTGGGAATTGGTTTTTGGGGGTTTCTTATTTAGAACAATTTATAAAGCGTCTACTTCCAGGAAAAGACAACCGAAGGGGAAAATGGCTTCTTTTTGAGATTACTTGTTCTTCTTTCTAATCTTCATTCGGTGTAAATCTGGTTCATTTGATAAAAAGGAGATTTTGTTAGTATCTCATTAGGATTCAAGGAGAAAGCTTTGATTATTCTAGTAATTTTTTTATTGTCTTCCTTGTCTGTAGTTTCAATCCGAGGTCCCCTGTTGTGAAAAAAAATTGATTCTGTCATCGGAAACACCTTATATTGATATGTCTGTTGCTTTTAACCGTCTTTCGTATTGGTTATGGGGTACAAAGGACCACGAAAGTACCAATTCAGCTTTGAATTCAGCCTCTGATTCCCCTTCAGGCGGGTTCCTCGAGTCCGATTCCATCAAATTTCAAACGGTGAATGGCGGTAGGATGAATTCATCCTCAAGAAGATTTAGCAGGAGGTGGGAGAGCCGGGAGGAGAGGAGGGTGGGGATTGATAGAGAGTATGATGCTGTCATTGTTCCCTGTGATGGAGGATGCTTGTCAGGATCCGAGTCCGATGATTCAGATTGGTCTATCGGATGGATGGAACCTCATTCATCCGATTTCCTGAGCGAAGCAGACGAGGATGAGAGCAGTTTTGCTGTTCTTGTTCCATGCTATGGACGTGGCCGCTGCTTCAACACTGAAATTCCGAACAGCCATGTCTTGGGAGCTGTTGCTGAATTCAATGGGTTTTCATCTGGTAAGTAGTTTTTGGAACTAATCCTCCTGGTGCAGTTTTACTTTAATACTGAACAACGAAGAAGATATCTGTAGCTGTAATTGCTGTATATTATCAGAGACCCTTCATTGAATGTTGACATTGAATAGCTTTGTCCTGATATACTGTGTGACTCTTTGTGCCTTGAATTGATTTTGAGAGCCCTGTTAGGTGCAATATTCAATTGTGAAATCAAGAGCGTTCATCTTAATGTGCACCATTTAATAGTAGGATTTTGAAGGTAATTTGGCCCGGTATCAAATATGTCAATGTAGCATTATGATGGATAATTTAGATAGTGAGAGAAATGATTCATTAATTTTATGATATCATAATATTTCAATTAATCAGTTCATGGTCTAATGACATTATCAAGTGGTGACAAAAAGTCCTTAAATGAAAGCAAATCCAAACATAATACTCCAAGTCATTAAGCATGCCACAGTAACCGCCAAGATGCAGGCTTTAATGCACAAAAGAGTTTCATTGGAGGTTCATATTGCAAAATCTGATGACAACCTTGCAAAAATCATGATTATTTCAAATCCCAATCAATTAACAAAAGACCAAGAAAAGAAAAGGAAAAACACTGCCATCCAAAGAGACAACCCAATTTTTGCTATTAGGCCATCTCCAATTGAACTCCATACCCTTGTTTGGTGTCCGCTAATCTCTTCAATCGAACGGCAAAACGTGCTCCATTCTCGCGTCGTGAATAGTGCGACGCCAATATCACAAACGCATTTTTTTGCGGAAACAAAAAAAACGGAGGCGGAGAAAGGCTAGTGCGTGGAGTTCGGTTGAGAAAGAATATATATGGAATTTTTTTTTTTTTTTTTTGTTAAGAAATAGAGTTCAATTATAGATGAATTACTTCATTTTGAAGTGTTATTGTGTTTTGGAGTAGAAAATGAGTTTTTCGGTTGGACATGATCTTAGCGATTATATTCAATTCCCAAAAGCTTTAGTTTTAGTTGCTTATGATTTATGACATTATCTACTTTCGTTCAAATCCTTGAATAACATTTCTTCAAAAGTTATGAGATGTGCTATTGGAATATTGTTGATTTCTTTTAAGAGTTGCAGCAATTATTATTGAATAGATGGTACTTACAGGTTTCTCTTTAGGAAGAAGTCTGTGCTGCTAATATGCTACATCTACTTGTTATTTTTTCTTTGGTTTGTTATTGTGGAATGGCATTGTTTGCTAATCTGTTTTTCTGCATTTTTCTTCTGTCAGAGGGGATTGAGTACATTCAAAGGTGGCTTTCTTCAGATTAGGCATTTGATTGTCCTCAACTCATCCTGGGCTTGTCCTTTTGAGATGCTTCCCCTGTCATCTTATCGAACTTCCATGATATCATATAAAGACTTACTTACCAAATAGAAAAAAGAAAAAAAGAATAAGCAAGCCATGTTTGGAACTGAAGATTGGAGTGCATTGGATTGACCAAGGATCATCCATCTTGGTGTTGATAATCAAATACTTCGCTGCAAGACACTCAATGCTGATAATTAAGGAACTATAATCAGGACCTTCTGCGAGGCTCTGGTTCCTCTTTTTTACTTCTTTTTATGATTCTATAAAACCTGTATATACAGCCTATATATCTGGGCAATTCTTGTGTAAATATCATTGTACATACAACTATCTTCCTAAATTTTGCTGTAAATATCTCCAGACTTTGAAAGGTCTGGTATCTCCTGAACTTGCTAGCACTGTTGTACATAAATGATTTGCCAACTAAGTGAATGAATTGCGATTATTATAAAGGATGATTCATTGTATTAAACTTGTGGCCTTAAACTGTTCATTATTATTTAGCGAGATCCAGATACACTACAGTCTATATTTTCTGGCCTTGAGCTGTGGTCACATTCCTTAGGCCTTCTCCAACCGAACTCCAAACGCATAAATGACGTCAATCGCGAGCATCAGCCGAATGGCAAAACTTCCGTTATTTGGTTGTGGCCAATATTGGCGTCACACTGTTCACCTACGCTATTTTTCTGTCTCTACCGGATTTGCGAAAAAAACGCACAAAAGAGGAGGAAGACAGTTACCGCGCAAAATGGAGTTTGATTGGAGATCAATCACGGCATTTTTTAATTTCATTATATTTTGGATTGAAAAATGAGATTTTTGATTGGAGATGCCCTTAGGCCCCTATAAAATATATTAAACTTGTGGCCTTATTGGTTTACAAAGTGGCTCTTCTACCTTATGAACAGTATGAATGATAGTTTACTTATGCTATGGTCCTTAAAATGGCTAAGAACATAGAGATATTTTATTATATATGCGATGCATTCATTGTAACTACACATTTAATACTTGTGATGTAAAAAGTAGGCAGCAATTACTGATACATCTATTCTTTGTTATTATGAGACAATGACAATCAACCAAAAGCATGACTACCATCCAAAATACTCATGGAATTAACAGTTTGTTAGATGGTAATATGGCAATGGAATCAAGGATTTATTCAGAGCTATTTTAATCAGAGAACAACACATACTAAAATTAAGAAGATTAGTTTGAGTCATTATCAAAAATAGCTCTTTTTATTGTCTATAATAGACAATGAAGATAGAATACACTCATTTGATCAAATTTCTTTTTATGGATGAACATCAGTGATAAAGTTTTATTATTTTATATGGAATAACTCCTCTCCTAAGAGTGGTGTTTAGTACCAACAAGTTGTTAGATGGTAAATTATAGGAGGCATAATGGATAAGAGAAATCTGAATCTTTTTAAAATGATGTATGAAGCATTAAGATCTGTTGCAAGCTAGAATATACGCGGCGATAGAGTTAGGAATTTTCGTCTCAGTGTTGTATGGATATACAGCACACAAACAAAAGAAAAATGAAATACCATAATTTTTACGTGGAAAATCCTGAAAAAGGAAAAAACCACGGGGTCACGTCGAGTTTAAATGATTCCACTAGTGTTTGAATAAATTACAAGTGGCTGACTCGTGCTTGAAATTGAGGACGATCAGATTACAATAATCAACTGTTAGGTTGAAATCTAGTTACGAGCGGAGATCATAAATCCGGCAACGTTTAGTGGTCAGGCGGAAATCCAACTTCAATTGATGGTCTGACGGAAGTTCGACGTCAGTTGGCAGTCGGACAGAAGTCCGGCGGTGGTCAAGGAAGAGTTTAGTGGTAAGAGAGTTCTCTTCCTTCTCTTTTTGCTTAGTTCGCCCATCATGAGAAATAAGAGGTTTATTTATAGTTTTCTTAGAGTGACAAGGCCAGTAAATAGGATACTAGGGGTGTAAACGAGCCAAGTTCAGTTGAGTAGTGGCATTATCGACCTAAGTTTGTTTAGCTCATACTAAGATCAAGCTCGAGCTCGTTTGATGAGCTCGAACTTGACTCATTGTATAAAAATCTAGCTCAAGCTCAGCTCAATTGAAAGCTCAAATCCGAATTTTTGTTATCATAAAAATTTCCTTAAAATCAATTAGCTAGACAAGCTAACGAGTCGGGTCGGACTGAGCTCAAATTTGAACTCAAAACTTGATAAGCTTGACTCACGAGCCCATGCCATTAGCGAGTCGAGTTCGAGCCGGCTCACGAGCTGGCTCACTTACACCCTTGTTTGGGACGGCTGCAATTTTTATGAATATGGTTGTACATCTATTATAAAAAAAATCAGTTTTTTTCAACGTTGTTGGAGAAAGCATCTTTCTAGCATAAAAAATTATTGAAAATAATGAAAAAGCCGTGACCAAATAAAATTATGATTACGATCTAAAAAATAAAACAATAAGAAATCTATCCCAAACAAAATCTAATTGAAACTAAAATTGAGCTATCTATTTCCAGCTGGATTATCTTAACAGGCCAAAAATAAATTCTCTTGACCTGATTTAAACTTTTTTTTTATATATTTTGAAATTTTGAGCTGAATTTTCATCCATCGTTAACATTTTCACCATTACATAACCTCTTCTTTCCTTTGATTTTGGCTGCCTCTTTTTTTTTTCCTTTCTTTCACTGCTGAAAACAGCAGTTTTCTGATTTTTGGCTGCCTTTCTTTACTATTAAAAAATAAAAAAATTGCGTGGTGATAATCACTTCTGAAGCGGCCATTTCAATTGTTTCTTCTTACAAACTCTTCCTAACAAGTTCTTGAAAACACAAAGTAAAGGGCTTTTAATAATTATTATTATTACTATTATTATTATTATTATTTTAATAAGTAAGCTCAATAATTGAAAGAAAGGGAAGCTTGTATTAATGGAATACACTTGAAAATAGGTTAATATAAATTTACAAGGAATACATTTATCATCACATTCTAATCATGAAGATCAAATAAATTAAGAAAATAAAATTAATAAAATAAATTAATTTTTTTTACACAGATTCTTCCAATTAATAACTTCTTAATATTTTTGCAAATCCTTCAATTATTTTGTAATCTTGGAAAGTAGATTCTAATAATAACAGTAATTTTATAATAAAAGTTAGATTTTACTATACTCCATAATGCTTCTTTCACATAAAAAGTGCTTTGGATTACTATAAATTTGATAGGATCAAGTCTTGCAAAGAATTGTTGGGACATGGATCATTTTAATGTAGAGTTGAATGGGCTTGTTCAAATTGTAGAGTAAATTACAATAGACAGCTAGTTTAATCGGTGAAAATTTAGTGGTGCATGAATATCCAGCACACAAACAAATAGCATGGGGCTTTGCCAAAGTGAGAAGGCTGACATGTCCCTTAACTTGGAGAGGATGAAATTATAATAGTTTAGTAGCAGCGGTCGGGAGAAGGTCCAGCAAAGGTTGGTTTCCGCGCAGAGGTCTAGTGGCGGTTGTTGTCCTGACGTAGATTTGATAGCGATCAGTTACAAGGTAGAGGTCTGATGGTGATTGGTAGCTGGGCGGTGATTTAGTTGCGATTGGTTGCTTGGTGGAGGTCCAACAACGATCGCCGGCTAGGCAGAGGTTAGGAGCGGGCTGTCAAGGGCTTAGAGAAGTTCCGACAACTGCGATACAACTCTAGAAGTCTTATAGCTCTCTGCGATAGAATGCTGATCATAGGTCCAGTGGTGGCCGGTCAGGCGAAGGTCCGGCGATTGTTGATCAACAAAAAGTTTACCTGTGATAGAACTCTAGAAGTCTTATAACTCTCTTTAATATCTAGCCAAAGGTCCCCTTATGTAGAGAATAAGAGCTCTATTTATAGATTTTGAAAGTGACATGCCCTGTAAATATGAAAAAGATCCAAGATAAATTCAGAGTGCTCAATCGGGCGTACCATATTGATTCCCTCAATTATAGAGTTTCATTCAGCATTTAATTGCCTTAATGATGTCGAAATGAAGTGATATTGGGCTTGTTGGATTCGTCTCATCGAGCCACTCAATAGGACTATAAGCATGCAATATTTTGATATTATTTGTCATCTAATTAATATTCTAAAACTTCTGAATATATATTAAGCCATTGATTTGAGCTCATTTAAGCTATAATTGAACTGATTTTGGTGTCATTAGGTTCATTTTGTCAAGACATTCAACTTGACTATAAATTTGCTGAAATTGGAGTTTGGATGGTCCTGAATTTGATTTCGAAATTTTCAAATTCAAATAAGCATCAAGATTCACGTCTAATCAAGACAATTTTTTATGATGTATCAATACTAAATTATGGCCTTTCTTCGAGGCTACATTATTGTTATTCTATATGAAAAATATGAATATAAATTCATTTCTAATACATAATAAGAGAAGGTAAATTTCTAACATTTGGATATGTTCAAATGGCTATAATAGAAGGCTTAGAGTGTCTAACAAATTCAACCCTTCTTTCAGTTATGTTTTTCAAATTTTTTACACTTAATATTATTGTTATTTAAAGATGAATATCTTATAAATAATTAAAATAATATGTCATAAAATTTTAATTTAAAATCATATTAAAAATTTTAAATGATTAAAAATATATAACAAATAAATGAAATTGTATCATCTTATATTATTTATGTCATATTAAAATTATTTTACAATTTATTATATGTTATCCAGTTTAATCATCAATTCAACTCCAATAAAACATTTGAACCTTGAACCTTTCATCTGATTCAATTTTCGACCCAATTTTTAAAACTTGAAAAAAAAAAGAAGCCAATTCGGGGTGTAAGTGAGCTAGTCAAGCAAACCAGTGCGCCAATTTGTGTTAGACTCGATAAATTGCTTGTGAGCTGAGCTCAAAAAGCTAACGAGTCAATTTTGGGCTAGTCATAACTCGACTTGTTAGCTCTCGCGCGGCTCGTTTAAAATATATTAATATAAATAAACTTAAAATATATTAGAATGCATGATTTTAAGTACAATATTGTTAAAACTATTTAAGAATTACATATCACTATTTATTTTTCTTCTAATTTTTCATTCTTTTTATCATTTTATTATAATAATTATTTGAATAATAATAATTTTCTCTCTCATCACAAACAAGCCGGGTCGAATAGTAGACTAAGGCTTCGTTTGGGACGGCTTTTTTATTGCTTTCTAAAACGGAGTTTTAATACAAAAATAAAAAATTTGTAATAAAACTCCGTTTTAGAAAGCAATAAAAAAGCCGTCCCAAACGAAGCCTAAGGCTTGGTTTGGGAAGACTTTCCTATTGCTTCTTAAAGCAGCGTTCTAGTATAAAAATTTTAATTTTTGTACTAAAAAATTAATTTAAGAAACAACAAAAAGCTGTCCCAAATGAGGCGTAAAACTCAAGCTCAACGTCGATTAATTAAATAAATTTAAGCTCAAATCAGAGAGGGCTGGACTCGTAAGTCCTTTACACTCCCATCCATCAAACGGAGCTTTAGATAAAAAAAATAGACAAGTACTTGATCTTAGCCAAAAGGCCGATAAAGACATTAATTAAAAAAAAAAAAAAAGAAGCAAAAGCGTCAAAATCTGACCGTTTCATGCCTGCCGTTTTAAATTTTCGGGTCCTCTCGTTTTGGCGCGTTGCTTGGGCTCTTCTGTAGTTCTGTTAAAAGGTGCGCGGCTTTTCTCTTCGGTAACTAAGCCATTTGTCCAAAAAAATTTCTCCGTCCTTTTGACTTCTCCTTCTTTCTATTCGATTCTCGATTTCTCCTCTCTCTTTTTCATCTAATTCTCCAATAACAAAGCTTGAATTCCTCATCATCTTCCTCCTCCTCCTCTCCGCCTGCTCTTCCCATGGAGGTGAGCCCGATGCGGCTCCTCCTCTCTCTCCTCTTCCTGCTTCTAATAGACTCCGCAAGCTCCCAAACCTCCGATGACTTGAAGACCTCCCTCATCTCTTTCCTCGGAAAGCTCTCCTCAAGCAATCCCCAAATCAATGGCGACTTAGGCTGGACTACAGCTTCCGACCCCTGCCTTGACAGATGGAAAGGCATCAAATGCAAAAAAGGTGGAAAACCCCTCCATTCGATAGCTCTTGAATCCCTCAAACTCGATGGATCCATTGATGGTGATCTTCTTTCCCACATCTGCAACTCAAGCTCTCTGTCTGTGCTGAGCCTTAAGGGAAATGCCATCAATGGCGGCCTTCCCTCGGAGATCTCTAGTTGCACCAGATTGACACACGTCTATCTGAGTAACAATCGCCTCTCAGGTAGCCTTCCATCTTCTCTGCCTTCGTTAAGGAACTTGAAGAGGCTCGACATCTCTCACAACAACTTCTCTGGTAATATTCCATGGAATATGTCGAGGATTTCAGGCCTCATATCTTTCCTTTGCAATAATAATAACTTCACTGGTACTATACCAGAATTCAACTTGAACTTCATTAATGATTTCGATGTTTCTTTCAATCAATTCTCTGGTCCTTTACCGGCGAACTCTGAAAAATTTCCGGTTTCAAGATATGTTGGAAATCCCGGCCTATGTGGGAAACCACTTGATGTGGAATGCCCTCCTCCTCCTTCTCCTCTTCTTCCTCCTCCTCCTCTTCCATTTCCTTCCGATCATAACTCCAAGAAGATATCAATAAGCAAGAGCATCATGATCTCAGGCTATGTTCTCTTTGCTCTGGTCGTTGTTCTCTTCTTGATGTACAAATTTCTCAAGAAAAAGAAGAAGAAGAGTGGTCCTCTTCAAATGACAAAATTAAACCAGAAGAATGTTTCAGAGAGCAGCGAGAAGGCTGAGACTGCCTCCCCGTCGGAGTACTCGATCTCTTCTCCATCTCACAACTCTGCCGGCGTATCGACGTCTCTGGTACTGCTGAAGAAGGATGGATGTAAAGATCTCAAATTTGAGGATCTTCTACGAGCTCCAGCGGAGTTGCTCGGAAAGGGGAGGTTTGGGAGTTTGTATAAGGTGGTGATCAATGGCAGCACCGAGTTGGCCGTAAAGAGGATCAAAGACTGGTCTTTGTCAGGGGAGGAGTTTCAGAAAAAAATTATGATGATGGATCAAGCAAGACATCCTAATGTTCTTCCAGTTACAGCTTTCTATTGCTCCAAGCAGGAGAAGCTTGTCGTTTATGACTTTCACAAGAATGGAAGCCTTTACAAACGTCTCCATGGTAAGGACAATTTTTTAATAACAATACTGTTTTCTACCGCAATTTTTTTAATTAAAAATTTTTTTATTTCAAAAAACTTTTTATTAAAAAACTTTATTTTAAAAAATTATCCCCATCAAAATCTAAATCATCAATATTTCAACATTTAATTGAATATAATTATTTAAAATCTATAAATAATTTAATATGCATTTGTTAGTAGTATTTTGTTGATGAAAATGTATTTTTCAATTCATTTATAATTTCCCTTTGATATTATCCTATAAAAAATATAAATGTAAAATTAATTATGCACATATTAAATGTGTAATTCTATTAAAAATAAAAATTTATTTTTCTTTTTCCTTAGTTGAAAAGATCAATGAGTTTACACCATAACCTAATATAACATATTTAATTTTTATTAACACATTATTAGTTCATTAATCATATAAATTAGACTTATCTATTGTGAAGAATTTGAAATCATGCATATAACATATGAGCTCCTTCTCCTAATTAGATCCTACATTAGTAACAATTTTATGATAAAATATAATTAGGATTATTAACCTTCACTTGCACTAATCTAATCTCAAACAAAACAATATAGAAATGTAAGGATTTATTTGGGATACATTTCTTAATATTTTGTTTTTCAAATCGTAATCATAATTTCTACTTGATCATTACTTTTTTACTATTTTTTAAAAAATTGTACTGAATAGTTGTTTTCTATAATAACTTTAAAAAGCTACTTTATCTACAACAGCTTTATAAAGCATTAATAAAGTTGTCCCAAACAAAATCTAATTCATTCATTATTCTTTCAATTTATAAAAGTAAAATTATGGATTACTACAATTATTATTACTCTTTTGATCAATTTACCACATGATTATAACAATTTTGATTTAATATGATTTTAATTAATCAATTTAAAAATTAATTCAATTATCAAGAAAAAAAAACCTTTTTTATCACTTGTTTGATGTTTATTTTCAAAACTTTTCTATATATTTATTTTATTTTATTTTTCAATTTGAAACTCAAGCTCCAATGGTTTGCTAAAAAGTACTTCATCAATAAATCTATTATTTAAAAAAATAAGTAATTTAAAAGAAAAACATTTTAATTTTTTTATGTTAAAGAAATAACGCATGTTAATTATTGTCACTAATAAAAACAAATATGCAAACAATACACCATTTTCAAGAAAAAAAATCCTTATCTCAAATTTAATTAAACAAAGCTTAAGCTAATGCAAAAAACAAATGATATAATTAATTGTTTTTTTTTTGTTGATAAAATCATAATATTTTAATTCAAATTTAATCAAGATAAAATTTTAAACCATTTAAAATTAATCAATTAGCTCTTATAATTATTTTAAACAATCTAATTATTAAAAAATAGCCAGATTTTTCTTTGACGCCTTCAAACTTAATTATACCATGTAGCAAATTAAAATAAAAAATAAAAAATCAAACTTTATTATATAAATAATTAAATATGACGATACATGCAATGCACAAGCAATATTAATGGCTAATTACTATTGACTTAATCCACTAAAACATTTTATTAATGATACAGATAACAGAGAAGGCCGGCCGTTTACATGGAAAAGCCGCCTCAACGCCGCCGCCGGCATCTCCGCCGGCCTTTCCTTCATGCAACAGTCCCTCATCAACTCCGGCGCTACAACCGCCGCAGGCCACGGCAACCTCAAATCCTCCAACATCCTTTTATCCTCCACTATGGATCCTCTCATAAGCGAATACGGCCTCACCGCTCTCCCTACCCACCGCGAAGAGCTCGCCGGAAAAACCGAACCTTTCTCCCCCAGCACCGATGTTTACGACTTGGGCGTCATCTTCCTCGAACTTCTGACGGGGAAGCCGAGCCACGGGTTCAATTTGGCGCAGTGGGTTCATTCTGTGGTGCGAGAGGAATGGACGGTGGAGGTTTTTGATAGATTGTTGCTTAGTGACGGGGAGATGGTAGAGAAGGCGATGATGAGGTTGCTTCAGGTGGCGCTGCAGTGTATGAAAGGCGATGCAAATGCGCGGCCGAGGATGGCGGAGGTGGCGGCCATGGTCGCCGGAATCAAAGAGATTTGAGGGAAAGATTGAGGAGTTTCAACTAAGGTGATCATATTTGTTCTGTTGTTGGTTTTCTTAATTTTTATGTTATGTAAGGATTTATGTGTGATTTTTAACCAAATGTAATGCTGCTACTTAACAAATAAATTCAACAAGAATAAATTTGTTCTTTTTAGATTGTTTACTTTGCATGATTGTTATGCATGGATTGTTAATTTGTTATGTTACAGATTAATTCATATATTTATATGAACAGCAAAAAGCCAAAAAGTATGAACCATGGTACATTCTCCTCCAAATGTCAAATAAGAGCATTAATTACTAAAGCAAAAAGATATGAGCTTGAAGCTGACGATCCTTGATGTAATATAAAATAGGAGAATATTTGGTCCAACTTCTTTGTGTTCGAAAACAAGTACATGCAGCTATATATATATAATAATTATAATAAAAATTATGGTGTATTCTTTTTGAGTTATTTACATACATAAAATTAAAAATCATTCAATTTATATATTTAATATATATTTAATACTATTTGTATAATTGATATATCATCAAAATTTTAACTTCATCGGACATGAATCTCGAGGTAAAATTGAGTTAAAAATTTCTGAAATTAAATTCAGAACTATATGAATTCTGATTTCAACAAACATATATTTGAATTGAACGTTTAAAAAAGAACCCAATGGCACCAAATTTGACTCAATCTGAGCCCAAATGGAACCAAATTGAAGACCCGAGTGCATTTAATTTGGAAGGTTCAAACTATAAATTAGATGACCAAACGATTTTTAAACATGACATGCTTATAGTTGATTCGAGCAGCTCAACAAGGCGAATCCAATGAGCCTAAAATCATCAAATTTTGATATCATTAAGACATTCAAATGACTAGTAAACAGTCAACATTCAAGGGGATCAACATCGGCCGCACATTCAAACCACTCCAACTTACCCTTAATCTCCCTCCTATTTAATGGTCAGGCCTGCCACTCAAAGAAAACTATAAATAGACACATCATTCCTCATGAAAAGGGGATCCCAAGCAAGGAAGATAAGAAAGAGAGAAAAACTAGAGTTATCTTACCACCAAACACCTCGACCACCATCGGATGACCGTCGCCGAATTATCGTCAGGCTTCTGCCCAGCCACCGACTGATGTCGTGTGAAACCCCTTAAGTAAAAGAAGCTAAACTCTTAAACATAGAGACTACTTTTGATGTAATGGTTGGAATTTAATTAAGAAATTCAATAGTTAATCATGCTCATCCTGGAGTAATTCTGTGATGTGTTATCTATTAAAAAATTATATCAATAGAATAAAATCATGAGGCTCTTAGGTCAAAGAGAACAATCTATTAATAGTTAAGAGTTTGAAATATTACACACCCAACTTCTATCATAACACCAATTGGTGTTACACTTTTGCCTAAACACAGACTAACGTCAGACTTTCACCGGACCATTAATTATGGTCTTTTTGACCTCTATTACCATATAATGATCCTTCCAACCTCCATCACTAAACAACAATCCTTCTGACCACTGTCTCCAGACTACGGTCTTCCTGACCATTATCATCTGCCTATTACAATCCTTTCGACCTCTGCGATCAGACAATGATCTTTTTTGTTGATTCTTATTGAATATATATTAGGTTGTTAAACTTAATCTAATGTCCCAAGGCTAACCAAGAGGAGGGGTGAATTGGTAAATTTAAAAATTCCTTCTTGGATTTAAAAATTCTGAAACTAGTTTACGATTCGCAGTAAGTTAATTTAATGTTTTTTAAAATAAAATTTTCAACCACGGAAATTAAAGAACTTGCAGTAAGTAAATATGCAACGAAAAAATAAAACGACACAAAGATTTATAGTGGTTCAGTCAAACACGACCTACATCCACTCCTTGAAGACTCCCACTTCAGGTATTGCACTATTACCATAAGTGTCTCTCCTTTTGCCCCCACAACAAGGCGGAGAAGCCTTTAAAAAACACTATTCCACCAATCCCCGGTGCGGCAGAGAACTATCATCCTTTCACACTCTCCTAGTGTCGGCAGAGTACCGTCAGCTGTTCACACTCTCCAAGTGTAGGTAGAGAACTTTCGGTTGTTCACACTCTCCAAGTGTAGGCATAAAATGTAAAGACCATTTTTTCTCCCAGGTTCGTCCGGACGAAGTTTGATCGTCCGGGACGATCGGTACAGGTTGTGTAGGAAAATATTTCTGGCTGCATGGTTCTTCTGGACGAAAATTTTTCAGAGGGCAAGTCGTTTGGGACTCTATTTAATTTCGTCTGGATGAAATTCGTCCAAAGCCCAAATCGTCCTGGGATGAAGTTATGATCGTCCGAGACGATCCGTCTGGATATATATAGGAATGAGATTTTTTGGAAAAAGAAAGAACGTCCAGGAGAGAGAAAAACAAAGGAAAAGAGGATTTTTGGGCGACTCCGGTCCGTTTTCGTCCGTTGCTGTAGTTAGAGAAGTTGACCGACTCGAGGTAAGGCACATTCCGCCTTTCTCAATTTTCAGAAACGTGGATTTTGACGACTTTTCTGTTCTGGATTTTGTTTCCGTTAGCGAATTTCGTGTGTTATTTTCTACTGCTTCAGGTTTTACCGCGTATCTTTTGGTATGTTTTTCAGATGATAATTGTGCATGTTTTGAGTACTTTCTGGAAGATTTTTACCGGATATTTTGAATTCTGTGGTGTTTTAATTGAATTGCAATTTATCAGGATGTTGAAAAATATTTTGTCTGTATAATGAAAGTCTTACAATGTTATTGTGAATGTTCTGTGATAATTTGGTAAATTTCTGAATCTGTGAATTTTGTGTAAATTCCGTATACTGCCGTTATGCCGTTGATTTTTCGTACGAATTCTGCTTTTGTCCTGAATTGTACATTGAATAAATTGATTAATTGTATGCTATCAGAAGGGAGCTATAAGGGGCTGGAATCCTATGTGATTCCGTTGTCTGGGTCCGGGAAGGGAGACATAAGGGGAAGTTCTGAAATATGAGATTCTGTATATCTATTATGTTCTGGTGCTATAAGCACAAAAGGGAGCCATAAGGGGAAGTTCTGGTGCTATAAGCACAAGGGAGATATAAGGGGAAGTTCTGACATTTGGAAGGAAATTCTGTTCTGAAATTATCTGTTCTATTCTGTAAAGCTGTAATGTGATTATTTCTGCTGTGACTTCTATACGTTATTGGTTATTCTATACGATCATATCTGATCTGTGATTTGAAACTTTATGATCTCTGATTTGAACTTGGATGTAGATATGACTTCGATTTTTCGTATCCGATGTTTGATTTTTGATTGAGCTGTTATCTGTTCTGTCTGTTGTACGATTTCTGTACGATTATTCGAATTCTGTACGGATACTTTTCTTATATATTTTCTGATGTGAGTTTCGGATGATTTGGATTGGTGAGTGATGTCTTGCTGAGCTGTTAGCTCATCCTTATTTTTTGCGTGATTTTTTTCAGGTTCTGGGAAAGGGAATGAGGTCTTGGACTAGACGTTCTGAGTCTGATATGTGATTAGATACTTAATACTTTTGATTTTTGTGCAGTCATGACTTTTCTGTTCTGTTCTTTTTGTCTGAAGCCATGGACTGTATTGTATATGTTTATTTTGAGGAAAGAAAAGATAGATGAACCATTGTGTATTTAGATGTTTATAGTAGCTCTGTATTTTTTCTGTCTGTTCAAACTTGGAAAAAAGTCTGAAACAAATTCCAAAGCTAGATCCTGGATTTTTGATAGTTGTGTCGCGACCCGATGCGAGCGGGATCCGTCCCGATCGGGTTGGGTCGTGACATAAAACCTTCGACTGTTCTCACTCTCCAAGTGTAGGCAGAGAACCTTCGTCCTTTCACACCCTCCAAGAGTAAGCAGAGAACCTTCGTCCTTTCACACCCTACAAGTGTAGGTAGATAACATTCATCCTTTCACACTCTCCAAGTATAGGCAGAGAACCTTCAACTGTTCACACTCTCTAAGTGTAGATAGAAAACCTTCGGCTGTTCACACTCTCCAAGTGTAGGCAGAGAACATTCGTCCTTTCACACCCTCGAAGTACTTTCTCTCAACCACTATCACACTCTCTCTTTCAATTGTCCTTGAAGACTCATGAAAATAATACTTAGAAGATGATCCACGTCGGTTTAAAATGGATATTTTTTATATAAAAAACATGAAAAATTAGCCATAAAACTAAAGTTTTCAAATTTGAACGTATACGATATTACTATACGATAATATGTTCGTACATACAAACATTTCAAATACTATTGCGTACAAACATGTTGTGAATCGGTATGAACTTATTTCGTACCTGATCATCGTCTGGTATGAACAAAGTTCGTCCGGTACGAACAGAAAAATTTCAAAGTTCGTTTGTACGAAATGTTAGGACAAAATGAATAAAAATAGACCAGAGCACTTCGTCCCGGTACGAAATTAAATATCATCCGTACGATATTCGTATGAGGACAAAAATAGAGCCCTTCGTCCCGGTACAAAATTAAATATCGTCCGTACGATCTTTGTATTAGGACGAACCAGAGGCCTTCATCCCAATACAAAATTAAATATCGTACGTACGATCTTCGTATGTGGATGAACTAGAGACTTTTGTCCCAGTACGTAATTAAATAAACTCCCGTACGATCTTTTTATCTGGACAAAATAGAGACGTTCGTCCCTGGATGATCAAAAATATCATCCCATACGAACTTCGTATCTGGACAAAACAGAGACGTTCATCCCTGAACAATTAAAAATATCATCCCGTACGAACCATACTTAGAAAAAAATTTGTCATTTATGTTCGTTCCATTACTCGTTGGGGAAAATAACTGATCAGATCATCCTGTACGATGTGATATTGTACTGTACAATCAGTTAAAAAAAATGAATTTTAAAACTCTCCCCCGGTGTGTATGTGCTCAGTTACTCAATTATAATCACACTCTCTCAAATTCATTAAAATAAAAAATACATACTTGAATCATAATAAACTCTAAACTGATATTAAGTTAAAGTCTTCAATAATCAGGAGTATGATTTTCCTGAAATATTAGTACACACAAGTGTAAAACAATTCTTCGAATAATATGTTAGGAGAAATAATAATCAATTTAATAATATTTGAAATCATAAAAAACATACAAGTTGCAAGAATATCAAACATGCAAAATTAATTAGCAACTATCTCAACACTTTCTAACCATTGTTGCATGCCGACTACAGTCTTTTCTGGTCTTTATCACCAGAAAATGATCTTTTTAACCACTCTCGTCCACCGACTACAGTCCCTTCGACCTCGGTCGCCAGACAACTGTCTTTCTGACCAATGTCACACACCGACTACCATCTTTCCGACCTCCATCACAAGACTATGGTTCTTCAAACCTTTGTCGCCAAATAATAGTCTTTCATACCTCAGTCGTCTGCCGACTACGATCCTTCCGACCTCCATTGCTAGACAACGATCTTTCTAAACTCTATCGCTAAATTATGGACTTTCTGACTTCCATCACACGTCGACTACTGTACTTCCAATCTCCTTCACCAGATAACGATCATTCCAAGCTCTATCGCCCGCTGACTATGGTCCTCCATACTACTGTCATCTGACTAAGGTTTTTTTGACCTATGTCGCTCGCGACTATAGTCTTGCAGACTAAACGAACATGTCAATATTGATTCTTTCAATTCCCATCATGTAATGCACTTTATATGATGTATATTTTCTACATCAAACCAAGGCCCTCACTCAAGGAAGGGCCTCATTTGTAATTGACTGCAAACACTAGTGGATTCATTCAAACTGGTTCAGGTCCCGTGATTTTTCCCCTTTTTAAGAGTTTCCATGTAAAAACTCTAGTGTCTCATATGAACGTTACACCATCTCTTTTATCTGATTGTGTGTTGGATCTTCATACAAATGTAAGACATTAAGTTTTATATTTCTCTATTACTGCGAATATTCCATGATGCAACAAAACTATTTAATAATGTCTCTCACACACACGAAGAGGAAGGCCTAATATAATCTCACGGTGAAGGCATCAATGTGATATGAGCTTCTGAAGATATGATGTTGCAATGAAATCTCATTAGGGAACATGGCGGAGTTGTTGTGGGGGCTGTAGGGGCACAGTCCGCCACTGGCCCACTAGATCATAAAAGTGTAAAATGCAACTATCAGCTATTTTGGAATCTCATAAAAGTCGAATAACCTAACTAAGTGTAATTATCACTAACGACACACTCGTTCTCTATGGTGGCTTGAAAATGCACTGATGCTCCCCTCACAACACGACAATGATCTAACTACCAATAAAATGCCCAGCTCCATGAGTCTCTCTCTCTCTCTCTCTCTCTCTCTCTCTCTCTCTCTCTCTCTCTCTCTCTCTCTCTCTCTCTCTCTCTTCATTACTCCTTATATTTTATTCTTGATTTGATTTTTAAAATATAAAAAATAAAAAAAGAGGCTCCATATATCTTTCATAGAAAGTTTATGAAAATGAAGGTGTTGAAATGAGGATTGCAATTTTTTGTTCATGTAAGCTATAATTTTTTAAACCGTCAATATCGGTCCCATGCTCATATGAAAATGTTGAGGTTATTTTTAAAATTGACAATTTGTGTCCCACAAAGAAGTAATACTAGCTCTGTCACTGCTAGGAAAGTTTATTAACATGATTAAATGCATCTGCACTCCAGAAACTAATAATGTTAAAAATTAGAGAAAATAATAATGAGGTCTCACTGAGAGTCAATTAATAAGACCGATGCGACATGTGCACCCGAAACCCTCAACGACGAAAAAGAGTTTGAGGAAGTTACAATGAAAAAGTCACCAAGTTAACAAGAAGTTAATGATAAGAGTGGGAAAAATTATTTTGTGTTAGCTTAAGAATTGAGTTGTATATGACAAAATAATTGCATATAAATATTAATTATGAAAACAAAATAATTTTATGTGTCATTTGTGCAAATAGCCCGCTTTTTTATTTTATTTTAAAAACAAATCAAAAAACAACACGCAAACAACACGCAAGCGCCAACTGCATCTTCGAGTTCGATCCACGCGTAAAGCAGCTTTCCAGTGATTAGGTGCTTATGGGTAATCCATAAATGCTAAAATAAGCATTTTTATTCCAAAAGATAAGACCGGAGAACGCGAGAGGCGATAGAGATTCTCGCATCCCAATTCCGCGCGATTCTTGTTCACTTCCTCGTCTTTATCCGCGCTGAATCAAAGCCGGCTTCGAGGTGGATTCAAGAGCTTCTCATAGTCATTCCATCCATTCTGTGGATTCAGACTTGGGGTGCAGTGAGACGCAATTTAGGTTTTTTTATACAAAATGGGCGCGATAAAGGCCGCCATTGGCGATGCATTCATCACCTTCGTATGGATGATGTGCATTTCCACCATCGGTGCCTTCACTTCCATCATCTCCTCGGCTTTACAACTCCAGGGCGTTGTCGCCAGCCTCGTTATCACCACGGTCTTGATAGCCATCTCCGTTTTCGTCTTCAACATTGTCTCTGAGGTCCTGGGTGGGGCCAGCTTTAACCCTACCGGAAACGCTGCCTTATATGCCGCAGGCATCAGCGGCGACTCCCTCTTCTCCATGGCCCTCCGCTTCCCTGCACAGGTTCTTCTCTTTTTGACCTTCTTTTCTTTTTTCTTTTTTTTCTTTTTTGGTAGTAAAAAATCTGATTTTTTTTTATTGGATAGGCCGCTGGAGCTGTCGGAGGCGCACTGGCTATCGTTGAGCTGATGCCATCGCAGTACAAGCACACGCTCATCGGTCCGTCGGTGAAGGTGGATCTGACAACGGGTGCAATTGCAGAAGGGGTGTTGACCTTCCTCATCACATTTGCCGTTTTGTGGATAATGATCAAGGGGCCGGTAAATTCATTAGTTAAAACATTAATGCTTTCTGTTGCTACTGTGGCCTTGATTGTTGCTGGTTCTGGGTATACTGGGCCATCAATGAATCCTGTCAATGTAAGTTTATTTTTTCCATTATTTTGATCGGTTCTTAGATTTAATATGTGGATTTACAAATCTATATATGCTTGACTGCAAGGTTTTGGTTGTAAGTCTGCTATGTATCCATGAGCTGAGTCAATATTTGTAATCTTGTGGTGGATTAGAGTTACTACCATTCAATGAGACCAATTGTTTTTTGAAAGAAACTATCTGAGAAACAAATGAGAAATGAAGCATTTAAGCCCTAGGCCTTCTATATTATCATCTTCAGCATTAGCCTTATCCCAACTATTTAAGGCCTGCTTTCTAGATCTTCTAAATTATCATCTTCATCATTTGCCTTATCCCAACTAATAATAAAAGAAATGGATTTAGAAAATGTTTATTGGTCAAACCATTGATTGCCTGTTTACCCCCTATTTCATAACCATTTCTTTCTTTTTTAGCAGGCATCAATATTTTCCATGCTACATTTCCTATCATCTGGGCATAATTTTTAGGACTTTAACATTTTCTTTATCTTTACTTCTTTCCATGCTACATTTTTTTTTTTTAATTTTCATGTTCAGAAATCTCCATTATCTATATTTCTTGCTTCTAGCAATGTGATATGTGAAGTCTAAGGTTTCATTTGGGACGGCTTTCTTACTACTTCTTAAAGTAGTTTTTTAATATAAAAATTAAAATTTTTGTACTAAATAGCAGTTTTAAGAAGCATTAAGAAAGCCGTTCGAAACGAACCCTAAATCTGAGGATTGATCAGCAAATCCTGTATCTAGCAAGTATTACATTAGTCGTTCTAATTATGGTTTTCTTGAAGATGGAAAGTTCAAGTGTGCTTAATTAATAACCTTCAACGTTTAAAGTGAACAGCAGAATAGTTGTGGATTTACTAAAATTTCTTCCAGGACTATGGCTAGAGATTACTTATCTTCCCATGATCTCATTAGATAGAAAAATGCTCATCAACGCCATACTGGATCTGCCATAAAATGGCTGGCTTGATCTTTGTAGAGGATTTTGTGAAGATATCTGTTATGGGGGTTAATAACCCGGAACCAACCAAACCGGCCCAGGAGGGGCTGGTTCGATTTTACAGAAGGCGGGCTGAGCCGCCTCCTTGAGTCCCGCCCAAAGCTGTGGGCCCCCTAAGGCGGCAAGTAGAGAGAGAGAGAGGGAGGCTAATTCATAATGAAGGGAATTTGAATTTGGTTTATTTTAGGAAGCTTTTTATTAGGAAAAAATGTATTTAAAGAAGATGAGGCTAGGGTTAGGGCATGCATGAATTGGAGTTGTTCTCTTGGAGTCTTTTTGGTGTCTTGGGCTCTAGATCCAAAAAATCTAGAGATTGGGAGAGACGATCCTCGTCTCGAATTGAGGATCAATTGTATCTTGCTTGGAGTTTGATTTGCTTTGTTTCTACTAATGCAATCTATCGTTCTTAAGTGATTTCCTCCAGATTTTCTGTTTTTCTCACTGTTTTGACCAGTCGTTGCTAGGGTTGCTTGTGAACTCAAGTATTCCTCTTGGACTACTTGCGAACTCAAGTATTTCCTATCAATATCATTATAAAAAGTTAATATTGTGAAAGAAATCAGTAAATCACGATAAAATTCACCTTGTGTAACTGGATGATCTGAAATCATATAGAACCTGATGTTTGTTTTAACTAAAATCCTTTATCTCATTATATTTTTTATGATATCTACACATACATAACAAAATTGTACATCTTCTTGCTATTATTTTACTTGGGACCTTCCTCTGTTCAAAATCTTAGCAAAACTTGCAAAACATAAGCTCTAGAAATTATATTAGTTGCTTGTGATTCAATAACATTCATTATTAAAATCCTTGTTCAATTATTTTTCCTTGTTTTTTTTATTGCTAGTTTTTCATCCTAAATGCTCATTAATATAAGCTAATCTGAAGTATATTCATCTGAGTTTTCGCAGGCATATGGCTGGGCTTATGTCAATAACCAGCACAACACATGGGAACAGTTTTATGTATATTGGATCTGTCCCTTCATTGGTGCCATTCTTGCTGCTTGGGTTTTCCGGTTCCTATTCCCCCTCCCTTTGCCGAAAGCCAATAAGGACAAAAAGGCTTGAGAAAAGAACCTCGAATCACACATAAAGAGAAACTAGCTTTCCAAAGTTCTGCAACAGGCAATAAGCCTCTTGTGTAAATTGTCTATTTATTTTGAACTTAGTGCTATTTTGGAGGTATCAGCTTTGTCCAACACCTCATATTATTGTGTGCTTACATTTTTCATAAGTTTGTTGTTATGATACATTCTAACCGGCTAAATTAGCCATTTCCTTTTAATAATGAAGGGGAATATTGTAGGGTAACGAGTAAAGGAAAAGATGCTTCTGTTCTTTTTTACTTTTGTGGGTCTTCTCTACTCAAATCTTTCACATCTTTCAGTTCCCTGTTTTAGTAAACTTCTCAAAGAAGTCTTAAGCAAATGAATAGATTGCACTATAGCAATTAGCAGATGAAATGTAGAGAAGGATTATACGCTCATAGCAAATGAATAGATTAGTAACTACTAGCCATGATTATTTTGAGCATTAGAAACATTTGTGCATATAATTTATTCTAGTAGAGAAGCATGAATGAATCATCATCGTCTATATCATACATTTAGAATCATGTAAACGATGATGAATAATGATTTTCTTAAATGGTATTATCCCTGCTGCCATCAGAATGTTGCGAAAATTTTGATTGAAAGAGTGAGTTCAAAGGAAAGGAATTATAGATAATAGTGAAGAAAGAAGATAGTAGAACAAAGAGGAGGCAATTGAACTATCACAAAAATTGGATTAAAAAAATTGGATAATATGCTCCTCTTCTATGCATTCATTCAATTCTAGTACAATGAAAGCACTTTTGACTCTCAGTGTTTCAATCCTGCTAACTATTTTTTTTTTCAGTCCTGTGCTGGTCATAAGGGTTATTTGTGAGTAAAAGCCTAAATAATACACCAACTATTAGTAAATTTCAAATTTTGTCCAAGACTTTCATAATATTCCAATTTTAAGGGTGCCAATTCGGGTCAACGGGTCGGGTTGGAGTCGAACCCGATTTGACCTGACCGTAAATGGGTCAACTAGAACCAGACTTGTTTTAATAAACGGGTCAGATTTTGCAACTTGGATCCAACCCATGCTGGTTACCTGGTTGACCAAACCCGACCCGCGACCCGTTCTTAAAATGCAAACCCAGAGGCTGCAATGTGGAGGCCAGCACGTGGTGCGACACTGCGACTCGAACGGACGCATGATAGGTCCGACTTGACCGAGGGTGAGAGGCCTAAGGCCAACGCATGGTTGTGGTGCTAGCCGGGCATACGCGTGGTAGGCCTGAGGCTAGCCTGGCTAGCGCGGCTCCGCATGGTGCGACTGGGGTGAGGTCTGTGAAGGCGGGCCACAGTCGAGGTCCGCGAAGGCGCGAAGGACCGGTTGGTCTGGCTTGACCTTGGGTCAGCGGGTGTGAGGGCTAGCATGCCGCGAGGATCGGCTGCTCGTTGCCGCATCTGGGGACGGAGACACCCTATGCTAACCGACGAACATATGGCAAACGGGTTGAAATTTCGGGTTGGAGTGTCAACTCGAACCTGACCCATTTATAGAAACGGGCCAAAATCTTGAATCCGAACTCGGCCCGTATGGCAAACGAGTTGACCCGAACCTAGGTTTTTTTTTTTTTTTTGTCGAGTTCGGGTCTGATTTCGGGTCAGGTCATATTTTGACACCCCTACCTAATTTAGTCTTCCAACTATTAGAAAATATCTCAATTGGATCCTAAGACCAAAAGTTAACCCCAATATTTAAATTTGAGAGCATTTTGGGTATTAGAGTGTATGTGAGATTATATTATTATTTTATATTAAAATAAATATAAAAATTTTAATGAAATTAAGCACATTTAGTAATTATTCACTCTTGTTATTTAATTGGTTAGCTTATATTATGATTTTTAGTATTTAGTTTAATAAGATAAAATAATAAATAATATAAAAAATTAATATAATCTCACATATATCATAATACCTAAAATGCCCTCATATTTAACTGTTGGGTTAATTTTAACAATTACTTTTGATATTGGAATTAAATTGCGACATTTTCTAATAATTAAAGGACTAAATTAGGTTATTATGAAACTATGAGATTAAATTGGACATTTATTAATAATTAAGAGACTATTTTGAACTTTTACTCTGTAATTTATTGAGAACTTCAGCACATGAAAAGCCTCTATGTTTTTCCCCAACTTATTGAACATCACATTCCTGTTGTTGCTTGGTTAATTGAAAATGGCAAGGGGCAAGCCTTTTCACCACCATTGTGGAGGGTATCAGACAGTAGAGGTGACCAAATGGCTATAATCTGCAGTTCTTATAATCAATATCCATTATAATGGATTGGAAGTATAGAAGAAAAAACATCACACAAAAACTTATTGGAAGTTTATTTTATCTTCAACATCCTTAAATAATTTTAAGGGGTGTAATTATGTTAAGTTGGCTCTAGACTCATGAGTTAGTTTGGGCTTGATTTGATAAATAACTCAGAAAGCACACAATTAAAAAGAAAAAAAAAATGCATAAAGCACAGCTTTGTTTGGGATGGCTTTCTTACTACTTCTTAAAGCAATTTTTTAGTACAAAAATTTTAACTTTCACTAGAAAGCGGCTTTAAGTAGTAATAAAGTCATCCCAAACAAAGCCCAAGTAAAGGAACAATGCTTGAGTTACCTCAATCTTAACTCATGAGGCTCCTGAGTTGACTAATTCTATAAGTATAAAATATATTTAAACAATTTTTTTTTGAATTTTATCCTTATTCTCTATATTAGTTGATTTCTTATTACCTATTTTCTATTTTCTCATTGTATTTGTCATTTAATTACAACAATTATTTGAATCAAATCATCTCTCATATCAATTATGAATGAGCATCCTCATAAGCTGACTTAGCCTAAGTTTAGCTTAAATTTCATTAATTAGGCAAATCTCATAACATTAAAAGAAGGCATAATTTCTAATTCATGAAATCAAAATTTATTTTAAATATTTATATAATGATTATAAGCTTTGAGACTTAGGTTTCTTTTGTAACAGCTTTTTTAATATAAAATTTTTAATTTAAAAGAAAATTGTATTAAAAAGTTACTTTAAAAAATATAAAAAAAAATTATCCATTAGATTTAATACCAAATTTTCTTAAAATAATTTAATAATAGTGATAAAAAAATTACTCCAAACGAAATCTAATTTAAGACCCACCAACAATAAAAAAATTACTCCAAATTTTCTTAAAATAATTTAACAATTTTCTTGTCCCAAGCTATCATGAGAAGAAAATACAAGTAAACTTATCTTTTGACTATATTTTAATAATAGTAATTCATAGATATACGCAACTAATAAAATTAGTCATTATCTTCTTAAAATGCTGCCAATAACTCATTTTATTATGAAAATAAACACTTTTTTTAATCAAATATTATTCATTAAGTGTTAGATTAGGACTGCACCTTAAGTTAATATTTTATTTATAATAGTTGAGAGTTTCATTTGAAATTTCAAAGTAAATTATGGTTGTATTGTGACACTATAACATCAACAACAACAAGCCTTTATTCCACTATGTGCGGTCGGTTACATGAAATTTTTTTTTTTTTTAATTATTTTGTTATGTTAAGTGTCAAATTCTCATCTAAATCTAATAAAAAAATATATCATTTCTAATATTTTCTAACCAAGTCTTTTATGTCTACCTCTATCTTTCTTAATATAAGTCAATCTAATACATCTACTTTCCAAACCAATTCATCAGAAGGTCGTTGTTTGATATGACCTAACCATCTAAGGCGACTCTCTCTAATCTTATCTTCCACTGTAACTACTCCAACCTTTTCACATATATGTTCATTTCGTATCATGTCTCTAAGAGTAAAACCACTCATCCACCTGAGCATCATCATCTCTGCAACACTTAACATAATATTATGCTTCTCTTTTAATGCCCAACATTCTGCACCATAAAGCATTACAGGTATCACTACCATCTTATAGAATTTTCCTTAAGTTTGAGAGGAACTTTTCTATCACACAACAAGCTTGATGCATTCCTTCACTTCAACCATCCAATTTGAGTTCTACTAATAATATCCTCATCTATTTTACCATCACTCTGAACAAATAGGCCCAAGATATATAAAATGTGTACTCTTATTAATGATTTGATCATCCAAAGTCACAACCTTCCATTAGATTTATTATTAATAAAATTACATTCCATATATTTAGTTTAGATTTACTTAAACGAAAGCCTTTAGACTCTAAGAATGATCTCCATAATTGAAGTTTACTTTCAACGCCCTCTCTAGTCTTATCAACAAGAAGAATATCATCAGCAAAAAGCATACACTATGGTACAACATCTTACAAATGTCTAATGAGAACATCCATGACTATAGAAAAAAGATATGGGCATAAGGCAGATCTTTGATGTAATCCAACTGAAATAGGAAAATATTTGGTCAAACTACCTTGTGTTTGAACACAAGTAACAGCTCCTACGTATATATCCTTAATGACTTAAATATAAGCATTATTAACCAATTTCTTATGTAGAACTCTCCAAAGCACTTCTCTTGGAACTTTTTCGTATGCTTTCTCTAAATCAATAAAAGTCATATGTAGATCCTTCTTATTCTCTCTATTTATATTTTTTTCCATCAAACCTCTCGATAAATGTATAGCCTCTATAGTAAACCTACCTGTCATGAATCTAAATTGATTTTGAGAAACATTAATATCACGTCGCAATCTATGCTCCATAACTCTCTCCTATGGTTTTAAATTATGACACATCAACTTAATTATTCTATAATTTGCACAATCTTGTGCATCACCTTTATTCTTAAAAACATGAATCAATACACTCATTCCCCACTAGTCTGACATCTTTTTAGTCTTCAAAATAATATTAAAAAGTTTACTAAGCCAAAAAATTTCTTCATCTCTTAAGGATTTACACTCCTATTGGAATATCATCAGGTCCAACAGCTTTTTCAAACTTCAATTTCTTTAAAGCCTCTTTAACTTTGGTTTTACAAATATGCCGATAAACAAATTTTTATTTTCAGTTAGGATGCTAAGGTCACTAAAGTCAATCACATCCTCAAAATCTTTTTTGAAAAGTTTAGCAAAATATCTCATCCACCTTTGTTGAATATCCTCTTCTAGTAAAAGTACTTTTTTGATATTATTTTTTTAATTGAAAAATCTTAATTTCAACATCATGCGTTGTCTAAGAAGAGAGAGAGAAGAGAGAGAATGTCACATACACCATTTATATCAGAATACCATAGTTTAAATCATAAACTATCAATCTCAATATCCTTCTTTCCAACCGATTTAGTTCATGAATGCATAGAATATCAATCATAGAATATGAAATTGAAATTATATTTATAAAAAATTGCACTAAATAGATAAAATCTTCATGCTTGAATAATATGTTGATGGATGAAATTTCTTGTTAATAAAAATGATATCAAATAATACACGAGTTAGAAGATGAGAATCAATTGTTCTTCATGAGATTATATATTACCTGCCTAATATTAAATAAAATGATTATTGAGAAGCATTGTTATTTGCCATAAATTATAAATCTCTTAGATCAATCAAAGATTCAAATATATCATAACATTCTCCTAAATCAATCTCTGAATAGAATATCATCAAGATAACGCCAAAGAGTAAAGTAGATTTTTTGACAAATAGGATCTGTCAAGGATGGTTGCGGTGGTTATAAAATTGTTGTGAAGTAAATAATTTTTTTAAAAGCTACAATAGGAAATAACTTGGTTATAAAGTAGTATCAAATAAAGCCATAATAATTTTGAACTTTGTTCATTTTCCAATAACATTTATGGATTTAGGATTTTTTTTTTTTTGAAAAAGTCTTTATGGATAACATTTTAATTTATTCTTTAAATTATAATTAAACTTTTATTAAAAGATTCCATATAAGACGTGTAGGGTTAATAAATACATATTGGACAAATTGAACATAAAATAATAATTTAAAAATCTCAACGTAGAAATACCAAAAATGAACGCTAAGCTGTTCAGCGAAGCTCGCCGATCCAGTCCCTTCACCCAGCTCAAGATTCCAGGATAGTATCGTGGCCCGCGAGAATTCCATCCGATCCCACCAACCTATTTCAATCCATCACGTTCTTTAGGCCAATAAAAATATCTTCTTTCCTTCGAAAGTCCTCGCCAGAAAGCGGAGGAAAGCTGAAAGGAAGAAATGGCCGTGAAATCGCGAAACCAGGCGGCTCTTTTGCTGCTGTTGTTAGCCGCAGCGATCTCATCCGAACTGGTAAGTGATCTCCTTAAAAAAATACCAACTTTTGTTAATGACGTTTTGAGAATTTTGTGAGGGATCCTTCGGTTTTTTGCTTGCTTGCAAATGGAAGAGTATGTTTTAGAAAGAAAATATTTTATTCTCACTCATCTCAAACTGAAATCCTCTTCTCTGAGGGATTTTAAGTTGAAAATTTTAAACGAGATCCAATCAAATAACGGAATCCGATAAATTTTTATTTTTGTTTTGGGAAAATCAATCCAATAGATTCATCTCCTTCTTTTTTTTTTTTTTGCCAAATTGTTTTCTAATTCCAGGCAACCAAATAAGCCCTTTAGGGGCTTTGCAGGAAAGGGGAACCACTTCCTTCTTATTGGTAGTTCGAAAGCTTATGTTCACATTTTTAGTGATTGTTAAGAGAAATTTTCCATTTGAACCAGAGGCCATTGGCATGGAAATTGATTCCTTAACTGAGGACCTGAGTTAGATTATTAGAGCTCTTAGATTTGAACTTAAACTCTTAAATATTGAAGAACTCAAGCATCTTTCAGTGTAATGGTTGATGATGTTCGATCAATAACTCCAATTAAATTGTGCTATTGTTGGAGTACTTCTTGGATGAGTGAAATAAACAATATTTAGTTGGGTGAGATTTTGGTTGCTACATAGTCCAATCCCTTTAAGCCTCATTACTATAACTTAATTTCTTAATAATTAATAAATTATTATATTATTTTGTTTATTAATATATTTTGTTGAGTACTATTTGTTTAAATGTCTTCTTAATGATTAGTTATTCCCTTATTATTCCACTTCATTGTTAATCAACATAATTAGACTCCATTTAACTGTTAACATCATAATTTTTAAGTAATTACTAAATGATTATGTTAATTAATATTTTCTATTTAATTATCTGATTTAAAATTTATTATTTTTAATTAGACCAATCAAAATTTATTCATTCTAATTAGGCATTAATTAGCCTAATTAACTCCTAAATTTTTTAATGAAACTAAATTAACATACTAATAAATGATTAATAGTAAACTGTGTAGTTTAATTAATGTTTTAATTAATTAATCTTTTTAATTAGTTTATTTAAATTTTAAAGTAATTTATAGTTAAATTGATTAGGTGCTGATTATCATAATTATACCTTACTTAAGTCATTCACTAACATTTTAATTAGTAATTAACTAATAAAAAGGTGGTTTGATTGCTATCTTAATTAAATAAATAACTAATTAGCATATGATAAATTGGTTTAAATAGTCTAATTTACTCAAATTAGTCTAATTAAGCAATAAATAACACAAACAAACTTTTATTATTTTAACTAAATGTTGATTAACTTGTCTAGTTAATTAAATTGCCTCTAAGTCTAATGTAAATCCCTTAAAACCACCAATTCTCTGCTAAGTAGTTTTCAATATTTAACTCTGGATTAAATGTATTGACATCCATACAGTTTTTAGGATTTAACAACCTCAAGATATATCAAATCTTAATTTACAGTATTTTGAAAAGCCGATTTTACTAAATCCGACTTTCATCCAAACTGCTGTATTTGCATTTGAAAATTGTGAAAGATGGGTTTGTCAAAACCAGTGATTTAAACATGTTGGCAGATTCTGAGGCAAGAATGGTTGGAAACAATACATTCTGTGCCTTCGAACATCAGCATGAAGATAGATGGGTTCAATTTTTACATTTGGACCTTTTCGGGAGTTATAGAAAAGCATCAACCTCCAGACGGCCTGGTTTTAAATAGATGTGTGCCAAATGAATGGTCCAAAGTTTGAAATCTGTGCACCCAGAGGCTGGTCATTGAATTTTACTTTATTTTAAAAGAGAGTAAGTGTTAGTTGGCACCCACTGTAGCCATGACAATCTAGCAGAACCATTAATGAATGCCTAATGTTTGTAGAATGCCCATTTCGATAAAACAAAATGCCAGCTGATTTACAGTCATTGAGAATTCAGTAACTTGTGGTTGCCAAGTGTTGTTGCTCTTATGACAATGTGGAATTATTTATGTCTGATTTTGCGGGTTGGTAATGGCTAGGTTTACTTCATACAGCTTTCAAATCATATGTGATTGTGTTGACATTCCCAATACCTGATCCATCATATTTGCACAGGTGATTGCTGTTAAACCAATCCCTCGGATCAGTTCTGAGTCAAAGATACTCCAGGTGAGTTCTTCGCGTGCTTGCATTGATCGATTTTAGTAGTTTTTTTTTTTGTATCGATACTCATTGTTAATGTTCATCCTTCTCTAATTATGTAGGATTCAATCGTGGAAAAGGTCAACGGGAATCCTGCTGCTGGATGGAAAGCTGTCATCAACACTCGCTTCTCCAATTACACAGTGAGTTCTCAGTAGTACCTTCTTAATCACACTATCATGTGAAATTCCAAAATGACTTGATCAAGGCTAGTTTCCAAATGCTAACTTATACTGGTTCTGTAGGTTAGCCAATTCAAATATATTCTTGGAGTAAAACAGATTCCTCAGAATGTCGTAGACAATATTCCTGTCAAAAAGTATGCCAGACCTTTGAATTTGCCTAAAGAATTTGATGCTAGAAACGCTTGGTCTCAATGCAACACTATTGGGAGAATACTTGGTGAGTTGCCATTAAAATTTCTTGGCATGATAGTTCTTATTTGAAAAGCATACTGACCTTTCTAGGTTTCCTTTTTGCCTAATTCTCTGCATCAATAACTTGGTCTAAAGATCAGGTAGGTTTTTTTTCTTGTTTGTAGCAGTTATTCAGATGGCGATTGTAAAGCTGTGGTATTCTAATGGAGTGATTATGTGATTGTAGGGACACTGTGGTTCTTGTTGGGCGTTTGGTGCAGTGGAGGCTCTATCTGATCGCTTCTGCATTCATTTTGGCGTGGTTAGATCTCCATTACTAATAGATTTGTTTGTTATTATTTATGCATTTGTCTCTTATGTGATATCATTGTGCTTTGCAATAGTTGAACTAATATTATTTGGACCTTGCAGAATATATCTCTGTCTGTTAATGACCTTTTAGCATGTTGCGGGTTTTTGTGCGGGGATGGTTGTGATGGAGGTTATCCTATATCTGCTTGGCGCTACTTTGTTAACCATGGTGTTGTGACTGAGGAGGTAAGCAGTTTTCTCACTTCCTCAAAATAGCTTGCTTGGAATCTACTAAGAATGCTCTATTTCAGTTTCAACATTGTTTGTATCCCACCAGAGAATTTGACTAATGTATATTAATTTCAATATTTCATGGAAAGAAGTTAATAATTACTAGAAGCTTGAAAATTGTACCTTATGACTTGAAGAATCAACGAAACACCTTTTCTCTTTGTTGGATGCTTATTAGATATTGTCAATGTTATACATTTGATGCCAGTAAAAAAATATTAATTATATATGTAAATTTTTTAAGAGGGAAGCAAAATGGAATATTTATCAATTAAATAATTTAAGGTTGAATTACTTGGAAGTATTGGGCTATGTAGTTTTATTTATATAACGTACTGGTGACACTCTACTAGTGAAATAGTTGAATAGATGACGTGAGTCTTAAGGTATATTGTTCATATATTCTAAAAAGGATGGGAATGAGGATTCATAAAGTTAGTCCCAAATAGTTAGGATTAGGGGTGTCATTTTCGGGTAATGGGTCGGGTTCGGATCGAACCCAAAACTGACCCAGCATTATTCGGGTCAACCCAACCCGTTTTTGCAAACAGGTCAGTTTTTCAGACCTGAACCCGAACCGCTTTGGGTCCGAGTCAACCCAACACGACCCGCATGACCCAAATTGATAGTTTTCGGGTCAAAAAATGGGTTAATTTTTTATTTTCGGGTAAAAACGGGTCAGTCTCGGGTTTCCAGGTCAAAATAGGTTTTCGGGTAAAAAACTGGTCAATTTCGGGTTTCTGGGTCAACTTGAACCCGACCTAATTTTTGAAATGGATCGATTTGTTGAACCCGAACCCGACCCGTTTCGGACCCGAGTTGACCATAACCTGAAATTTTCGGGTCGTGTTCGTGTTGGATTTTCTGGTCATATCAAATATTCACACCCATAGTTAGAATAGTATTAATAATAATGACGGTGCTGATGTCCTTGATATTATAGAATGGACTAAACATTTGGTTCTTAGTACTAAAGTTCTATATCATATTAAAGTTAATCTTAAAATTTCTGCTCTCGTGGAGCCAATTTATTCAACTTTCATCGCTTTTAGAACAGGCATAAGTGGTGCTTTTAGTGACTAAAATGACCTGGATATTAAGTTACATCAATCTCTGATACTCTAGAATTGACAATGACATTGGAGCCCATTTTTAACGTCTCATAAATGGATGATTTTAGAAATTCTGATCCTTTTGAGGTCATTTAATGTATAAGCCCATAGCTTGTATGATAATTACTAGCCTTTGGGGATTAAACTTCTGGGTAATGCTACGGAGTTGTGGATTACATCTAATCTCATTCTATCAATTTCATGAAATCAAGTGCATAATGGTTGCCTCTACAAATGAAATTGACATCCATAACGAACCACTAAACAATTTTATGGGAAGTTCAATTAATACTAGTGTTAGAGTCTGGTCTTGTGAACTTCTTTTTGTTATGCCTTTCTGTTGCTTAATATTTTGAGAAAATATTTTAGCTTATATGAGAAATGCAGAAATCACAATTTTGTATTTGTAATTTCTGTATGATTTCATGATAATATGGACCAACTTATGGAGCATCTCATATTTTTATGTAAGAATATCATCATCAGCAACATCATTATCATTATCTTTATGCCAACCATTGTGGGTTTATTTTATGAATCCTCAGTCTTATTCATTGCTACTAATTGTTGCATGTGGTCTTAAATTTCTTGTGTGTGAAAATTTTGTGTACAAATTTTATTCAATTTACCGTTTGTTTACCCATTTTGCTTCTTAATCCTCATACATTATTTTGTAGTTTCATCTTAATAGTGTATTTTCTACATTCCCTTAATTGCACATACCCAAATAACTCAACTATATTTTCACTATTTTATTTTTAATACATTTTAATCTCATCATCTATTAGGCATGATTAGTTCTTATTCCATCATTCCTACTTCTTCTACACATACATCTTAATGTTCTCATTTTTTCATGCTTATTTTGTCTATTGATGATATCCTTACTATCCAGCAATTCAATCCATCCTGCATAAGAAGCCTAATTTATAGTTTTATTATATTTACTTTTTTAATCTCCTTTAATTCTGTTATTGTATAGTACCCATGAGCCATTTTATTTTAATCACATAGCCTTAATTTTGGAAGTTACACCCCCATTCTTTAATGCAATCAACCTAAGCTATTTAAATTTATGGTACGTAGGGATCACTTTATCTTCTATCAGCATTGGTTGGTAACAAGTAATAGGGCACTAAATTGTATATCATATGCTCTATATGTGTTTTACTAGTCTTAAGTGCTTTATTTTTAATTTTTTATTTTTTTTTGCATTAACTTTCTACTTATTTCAATAAGGGTCTTATTGAGTGAAAATCTTTCATTTGATACAGACAAAAATTAGTAAAATACCTCATTTTACATATGCTCTGCATTCATCTACATAACCAATAATCCAATATGTAGAGATGTGGAGTAAATATTAATTCTTGATATAAATTTGTCATGATTGCAAACTTCTTAGTCATTTCATAATTACTTTTAATACTAAATTTATCTAATAACTTTAGCATATCATGTGGATCAACAACTCTCATGAAACTTGATCATATACCTTCTCATGACATATAACACCATATGAAGACCATGTATTTATTTATTCTTTATATTTTTCCATTAATCATCTTAGCACAAAAAGCACATCAATTGTGGATATTATTGGCATAAAACTAAATTTATTCTCTAATATCAATATAATTTTTCTATGTTCCATTATTATCTCTCATAACTCATTTTATGACTCATAAGTTTGTTTCTTTATGTTATTATAATTCTAAACATTTCCTTTTGTTCTTCAATATTGATATTAAAATTCATCATCTTCAAGCATTTGACATTCTTCTAGTCATCAAAATTCTATTAATAAATGTATTAGCCATACTAGTCTAATTCTAAATTTCAATTGGTCCCTTATCGATATCCAAAGCATTATCTTAATGCATTTTCTGGAGATTTAGCTCCACTTCTATTTTTTAATGGATTTTAATATATCTCATGATTTTGTTTATTATATTTTTTTCAAAAAGATTTCTTCCTTAAAATAGTGATGTTGTAATTTCTCAAAATAAATTTTTCTTTTTTTTTTTATATTTGTTCATCTCTTAAATAAGTTTCAAACAAAGATGAGGATTCTATGCTGAATGTACAACCAGGGTCAATAACTCTGATTATAGTGACCCCCTAGGTCCAACATTACGAGATTTTAAACTTTTAGTTATGTTGTTGTCACCCTAAGTCCTGTTAATTACCAGGTCATGCGGTTAAATTTTCTAAAAGATATTCTACACCTTTGTTTATTTCCAATACGAGCTGACACCTTGATAAAATGCAGTGTGACCCATACTTCGATCAAACTGGTTGTGGCCATCCAGGATGTGAACCAGCGTATCCAACACCACGATGTGTGAAGAAGTGCCATGTGAAAAACCTGCTTTGGGCGGAGAACAAGCGTTTCAGTGTCAATGCGTACAGAATAAACAACGATGTTCACGATATTATGGCAGAGATTTATGAAAATGGTCCTGTGGAAGTTGCATTCACAGTCTATGAGGTATGGCAATTGGAATTCATGTTTTTCAAATGGTTCATAATTTCCTTTGGATAAATTGTTGAGAAGTTAATCTTCCCAAATAAATTGTTGAGAAAGGTAAATTGAAACTCTACAGTTGAAATAAACTATGAGGCTGCATAAAATAATGGTTGCATTAAAAATATTGTCATTAAATTCTTATAAAATTTTTGAAATAGATTCTATATTAAGGCCCCCATTTAGTAGCTAGAAGTTAGAAAATATTTTGAAAATCAATTACATTTGTTAGTTTCATGGTTTTGTTTAGTGCAGTTATAAAACAATATTTACCTTTTTCTAATCAAGCTAATTATAGCACACAAAACACAAATTAAATTCGTGTCTTGTGGAGTACTAAAATCTTTCCTTAAACAATTGAATAAAGCTAATCTCCATTGTGGATTTTTACTTGATTACAATGGATCCTAAAATATACTCAATATAGTCACCTGGTTTTTATTTTCCTATAAGCAGGATTTTGCCCACTACAAATCTGGAGTCTATAGGCATATCACAGGTGATGTCTTAGGTGGACATGCTGTTAAGTTAATTGGATGGGGTACTAGCGAGCAAGGAGAAGATTATTGGGTTTGCCTCCTCTCTCTAATTTCTTTTACATTTTACAAAATTAAATCAGAGTTCTAATAAAAATCTTTTACTATCTTTTATGTTTCTCCTGCAGCTACTTGCTAACCAGTGGAATAGAGACTGGGGTGATGTATGTTTCAAAATAAGATTTAGCAAAATTGTCTATAGTTAGTTTTCTTGTGGTAACACAAACCTGTTTTTTCTTTAGGATGGCTATTTCAAGATCTTAAGGGGGACAAATGAATGTGAAATTGAAGACGATGTCGTTGCTGGGTTGCCTTCAGGCAAGAACTTGATAAAGAACTTTGTGGAGATGGATGCAGCTACTGATGCTTCTGTTTGATTTCTCAGCTGGCCCAAGCTAGAATAAAGAAGGAAAAAAAATCTAGTTATGTTGCTTGGACTCACAAATTGATGGTTTTTATGGAACTTATTTGCAGGGATTCCTATATAACTTTCATGTTAAATTCCAATCCAACTATCATGGAAGATGTTATTTAAATTGCTGTAAATTTGATGTGAATTAAAATAATTGCTTATAAAGATTTTCTTTTGTTTTACCGTCTCCTGTTGCTGCTGCTTCTTTTCTGTAAAGTAATGTTGATTTAGAGGAAATTTTTGCGTTTAGAATATTCTAATTCAATTTTAGTTTCATAACAACTGAATTTATTTTGAGAGATTGTAATGCAGGAGTTTACTGCAGCAAAACTGGAAAGAAAGTAGCGGTGCAGGAGCAGCTTTCAGGCTAGAAATAGGCTTCGTTTGGGATGGCTTTCTTATTGCTTTTTAAAATATTTTTTTAATAGTAATTGATGTACTATAAAGCTTCCTTAAGAAGCAGTGAAAAAGCTGTCTCAAACGAAGCCTTTGCCTACAAACAAACCAAAGTTTAGGTTTGATACCTCAATTAGTACATCAAATCATCAGGTTTTGCATTGTTGATAATGAAGTGACCAATAATTTTCTTGATGTGAAATAAATCATTAAAGAATTCACTTATTGAGATAAGCTTTATATTAATTTTGATGATTTTTTCATCAATGATTGAAAAAGCTCCAAAGTAACTACTCAATCAACATCCATGCACCAAACTTACTTCCTAGTATTTTGCGAGTATTCTAAGAGCTTCTCCAGCCGAACTGCATTAGGGTGTATGGAGTGGCTTTTTGCTCCAATGGAACGCCAAAAAATTTGCCAATGGCATGCAGATGAACAGTCCGATGCTAATATGCCAAAAAATCGCTCTATTTTTTAGCTTCGCAGAAAAGGCGCGAAACAAGAGAGATGATTTTAGCGCAGGAAAGAAAGAAATGGAGTTACATTAGTGATGAATTGCGGAATTTTGAAGTTTTCTGTCATTTTAGAACGAAAAATGAGTTTTCAGTTGGAGATGCCCTAAATAGAATCATAAGTGCATCAATAGATGAGCATTATATGAATCATCAAGATCTCAGCACAGCTCTAAAGAATAAATGATACATAACTCCTATCCATACATGATTATTATATTAATATGATAGCTGCATTTGATGCAATAATATTAACAACACCGTCAACTAACACCTGAAGATTATATGTTGCTCATTGTGCTCCCAAATATATCAATCCTACATTATAATTGTTGCAGACTAAAATATTGGTGGCAGTAGAGGGATAAAGAGCTTAATTTTTTAGCTTTGAACGAAGATTCAGCACACATGCAGATAAAGAGAGAAGGGTACGAGAGTCATAAGAGACGCCAAAAATTTTACATGAAATTAAAACCCTGAAATTTTTACACGGCGGTAGACGGTGATCTGAAGATGGTCGGGCGGAAGTCTGGCGGCAGTCAGCCACCAGGTATAAGTCCAATGATGATCGACGGCCGAGCGGTTGTCTAACGATGGTCGGGTGGAAGTCTAGTTGTGGTCGGCAGACGAGTGGAAGTCTGGTGGCAATCGGTGGCTAGGTAGAAGTCCAGTGACAATTGGGCGGAAGTCTAGCGGCGATTGACGGCAGGGTGGTAGTCCGGCAGTGGTCGGAGGCCGAGCGGTGTTCCGACGATAATCGGGTGGAAGTCTGGCGGCGGTCGAGTGGTGGTCCGACGATGGTAGGGTGGAAGTATGACAGCAATCAACAGCCAAGTGGAAGTCTAATGGAGGTCAGCTGCTAGGCAATGGGCCGACGATGGTCGAGTGGAAGCCTGGCGGCGGTCAGCGGTCAGGTGTAAATCCGATGACAGTAAGAGGCTGGGCAATGGTATGACGATGGTTAGGTGGAAGTCTGTAGTCGGCGGCTGAGTGAAGTCCGGTAGTGGTTGGCGGCCAGGTGATGGTTCGACGACATTCAACGGAGGTTCGGCAGTAGTGGTGCTGGAACTCTTAAGATCTCAGAGCTCTCTCCAATCTCCATCCAAAAGGCCTCCTTCGTGTAGAGAGTGGGGGTCTATTTATAGATTTTGGTGAGTGGCATACCCCATAAATATAGAGAAGATTCGGGGTGCTCCATCGGATGACCCATATTGATTCCCCCAATCATAGAGTGTTTGTCAAATGTTTAAGTAGCTTAGTGATGTTGGAATTCAACAATCATAGGCTTGTTGCATTCATCTCATTGAGCCACTCAATTCGACTATAAGCACATTTGGTCATCTAATTAAGGCTTTGAACTTCCAAATAAGCTTCAGACCCCCCATTTGGCCATTTGAGCTTGGATTGGACTCATTTTTGTGTCGTTGGATTCGTCTCTTCTACACATTCAGTTTGACTATAAGTTAGATGGAATAGGAGTTTAGATTGTCCTGAATTTACTTTTGGAAGTTTCCAACTTGAATATGTCTTGAGATTCATGCACGATTATGATGATTTTTGGTGATGTATTAATAATAGTTAATTCAAATATACTATATATAACATATATGACAACATCAGTTATTTTTACTTGATTGAACAAAATTTTCTTCATGCTCTTCTATTGATCATCCTATAATTATGAAAGCTTTGTAAGAAATGTTGTATATAAAATAAATGTTATCTAAAATGATTCAATTCACATTTTTCCAAGATGTTATCGCCATGCATGCTCCTATCATGTTTGTTACCAGCACATAAGGACCAACCCAAGCACCAGCTACATTGCCTTTGGTATTTTAACAACCAATAAGCATCATACATTGAAGTCTCTTTAGCTACATAGAGGAGGACCATACTTATACTAATTTTTATAGTCGATGAATTTTTATAATTGGTAGTTCTAAGAAGGCTTGATTAAAAAATATTAGAAATGATCTTTCTTTATTAGATTTAAATGAGAATTTGATTATTAATAGGACACAATGGAGAAAAAAGATTCATGTTACCGACCTCACGTAATGGGATAAAGACTTGATGTTGTTGTTGATGATGAATTTTTATAATTGAAACTGTCATATGATTTTCTTCTTTCTCATATAAAAGTCATATTTTCCCTGAATCTCTCTGTGGATCTGTGAAATTTGTTGAGTTGAAAAATATCATCAAGATAATATCAAATACTAAAGTCGACTTTTCGAAAAGATATGATTTGTCTTGGATGGTTGTGCTTTTTATAAAGCTAGTTTTATAACTATTTTGAAGAAAATAACTTTTTTAAAAGCTAATATATGAAATAGCTTCATAGCATAAGAATTTCTTAAAAACGGGGAAAGAAATTTAACTAAATAGAAATTGTGAATACAGTCTAAAAAACAAAACAATAAAAAAACTGTCCCAAATAAAATCATACTAATTATGGAAGTTTTTCATATTCCAACAACATTTATGGATTTAGGAAATTTATTTTGAAAAAGTCTTTATGGATGACATTTTAATTTATCCTCTAAAATCTAAATTATAATTCTACTTTTATTAAAAAAATTCCATATAAGATATGTAGGGTAAATGCTTATTTGACATAGAGAACATAAAATAATGATTTAAATATCTCAACGTAGAAATACCAAAAATGAACGCTAGTCTGTTCAGCGAAGCTCAGCCGATCCAGGTCCTTCACCCAGCTCAAGATTCGTTGTGTCGTTTTGAGGTGACCAACCGATCGAGAGTTCTATCCCATTCGACCAACCTACTTCAATCCATTTAGGCCATTAAAAATCTCTCCTTTCCTCGCCAACTGGTATATAATTAAGTCCTTGATCCTTCCTTCGAATGTCGCGCTTGGAACGGAGGGACAGCTGAAGGAAGAGATGACCGGGAAATCTCCAAACATGGCTGCTCTCTGCTGCTGTTGTTGGCCGCAGCTATCCCATCCGAACAGGTAAGTGATCTCAAAAAGTTCCAACGTTTTGTTAACGGGGCTGAACCAGCCATTCTTTAGAGGAGAAATTATCTATGAACCATTCTGATATGTGAGTATATATGTAGTGTATATACTTGCAGTCCGGGCGATTCTTCCCTTTCAGACTTTGCACAGAATAATTTCTCTCTTTTTGAGGAACAATTATTACGTCCTCTGACCGGACGTAGAGCTACGTTCGGCCGCCAATAACATGTCGCCACGTGCTCTTACTCTTTACCAAGCGGCCCGACGACGTGACCTGGACCGGAACCCGGGAATGCTATGTTCGCATACAACTCGGTATTACTCGATATTTGCTCGGTATTGCTAGGTATTGTTTGACAATAACGAGAAATACCGCGCTGTCAAGACCAATACCGAGCAATACCGAGTTGTACCGAGTTTTTAACAAAAACTCGGTACAACTCGGTATTGCTCGGTATTTGCCTCGGTATTGGTTATTGTCGAGCAAAATCGACCAATACCATAGCATAAATCGAGGAATACCGAGTCATCCTGGGTCCGTTCCGGTCGGGTTGTCGGGGCGCGCGGTAAATAGTGAGAACGCGTGACGATTTTACTGGCGGCCGAACGTAGAGCTACGTCCTGTGACCGGACCAAATAAAAGTTCCTTTTTGAGGGTGAGCGAACTCCTTTTTTTTTTGGACATTAGGAGTTTCGAATGCGGGTTCGCCGGAGGAACTAGTTCGCATCTACATACAAGACGAGCGCACGAACCCGCAAACTCATTGATGTAGAACGAAAACGCTTTAAGTCCGCTTCCCAAAATCTGAAAACAGTTTCAGATTTTGATCCAAAATTCTGAGGACAACAGTTTTCTGCTTCCTTTCAATCTAGACAGCAACTTGCAATGTTGGGGAACACCATGGACAGCTTCTATAAAGCATGGGAACTTTGGACCACCACGTATGGAGGCTGGGAGCCCTTGGGCAGCAGGTATGGGCCTTCAAATGCTTAGGATGCAAGCCAATGGCAGAGAATTTCGGCTGGGAGAATTTCGGCTAGCAGGGAATACGGGAAGGAATTTTGCCAAAGTAATACGTTGCAAATCTGGATAGATTTCAAAGCAATTTAATAAGGATGGGGCCAGCGGTAGGGGGAGTTGGGCGGTGGAATTATTTCCTAAATAAAATGATGTGAATTAAAATAATTGCTTATAAAGATTTCCTTTTGTTTTACGCTCTACTGCTGCTGCTGCTTCTTTTCTGTAAAGTATATGATTAGAGGAATTTTTTTGCGTTAGAATATTCTAATTCAATTTTAGTTTCATAACAACTGAATTTATTTTGAGAGATTGTAATGCAGGAGTTTACTGCAGCAAAACTGGAAGAAAAGTAGCGGTGCAGGAGCAGCTTTCAGGCTAGAAATAGGCTTCGTTTGGGATGACTTTCTTATTGTTTTTTAAAATAATGTTTTTATATAAAATTTTAATTGATGTACTATAAAGCTTCTTTAAGAAGCAGTGAAAAAACTGTCTCAAACGAAGCCTTCGCCTACAAACAACCAAGTTTAGGTTTATACCTCAAGTAGTACATCAAATCATCAGGTTTTGCATTGTTGATAATGAAGTGACCAATATTTTCTTGATGTGAAATAAATCATTAAAGATTCACTTATTGAGATAAGCTTTAAATTTTTTGATGATTTTTTCATCAATGATTGAAAAAGCTCCAAAGTAACTACTCAATCAACTCCATGCACCAAACTTACTTCCTAGTATTTTGCGAGTATTCTAAAGCTTCTCCAGCCGAACTGCATTAGGTGTATGGAGTGGCTTTTTGCTCCAATGGAACGCCAAAAAATTTACCTGGCATGTGGTGAACAGTCCGACGCATATAACGTCAAAAAAATCTTCTATTTTTTAGCTTCGCAGAAAAGGTGCGAAACAAGAGAGATGATTTTAGCGCAGGAAAGAAGAGAATGGAGGCACATGGTGATGAATTGCGGAATTTTGAAGTTTTCGTCATTTTAGAGCGAAAAATGAGTTTTCAGTTGGAGATGCCCTAAATAGAATCATAAATGCATCATTGATGAGCATTATATGAATCATCAAGATCTCAGCACAGCTCTAAAGAATAAATGATACAAACTCCTATCCTACATGATTATTATATTAATATGATAGCTGCATTTGATGCAAAAATATTAACAACACCGTCAACTAACACCTGAGATTATATGTTGCTCATTGTGCTCCCAAATATATCATCCTACATTATAATTGTTGCAGACTAAAACATTGGCGGCAATAGAGGGATAAAGAGCTTAATTTTTTAGCTTTTAAGAAGATTCAGCACACATGCCGATAAAGAGGAAGGGTACGAGAGTCATAAGAGACTAAAAATTTTACATGAAATTAAAACCCTGAAATTTTTACATGGCGGTAGACGGTGATTGAAGATGGTCGGGCGGAAGTCTGGCGGGCAGTCAGCCACAGGTATAAGTCCAATGATGATCGACGGCCGAGCGGTTGTCTGACGATGGTCGGGTGGAAGTCCAGTTGTGGTCGGCAGACGAGGGAAGTTGGTGGCAATCGGTGGCTAGGTAGAGTCCAGTGACAATTGGGCGGAAGTCTGGCGGCGATTGATGGCAGGGTGGTAGTCCGGCAGTGGTCGGAGGCCGAGCGGTGTTCCGACGATAGTCGGGTGGAAGTCTGGCGGCGGAGAGTGGTGATCCGACGATGGTAGGGTGGAAGTATGACAGCAATCAAACAGCCAAGTGGAAGTCTAATGGAGGTTAGTTGCTAGGCAATGGGCCGACGATGGTCGAGTGGAAGCCGGTGCGGTCAGCGGTCAGGTGTAAATCCGATGACGTAAGAGGCTGGGCAATGGTATGACGATGGTTAGGTGGAAGTCTGTAGTCGGCGGCTGAGTGAAGTCCGGTAGTGGTTGGCGGCCAGGTGAGGTCGACGACATCAACGGAGGAGTTCGGCAGTAGTGGGGCTGGAATCTTAAGATCTAGAGCTTTCTCCCATCTCCATCCAAAGGCCCCCTTCGTTGAGAGAGTGGGGTCTATTTATAGATTTTGGTGAGTGGCATACCCCATAAATATAGAGAAGATTCGGGGTGCTCCATCGGATGACCCATATTGATTCCCCCAATCATAGAGTGTTTGTCAAATGTTTAAGTAGCTTAGTGATGTTGGAATTCAACAATCATAGGCTTGTTGCATTCATCTCACTGAGCCACTCAATTCGACTATAAGCACTTTGGTCATCTAATTAAGGCTTTGAACTTCCAAATAAGCTTCAGACCCCCCATTTGGCCATTTGAGCTTGGATTGGACTCATTTTTGTGTCGTTGGATTCGTCTCTTCTACACATTCAGTTTGACTATAAGTTAGATGGAATAGGAGTTAGATTGTCCTGAATTTACTTTTGGAAGTTTCCAACTTGAATATGTCTTGAGATTCATGCACGTTATGATGATTTTTGGTGACGTATTAATAATAGTTAATTCAAATATACTATATATAACAATATGACAACATAGTTATTTTTACTTGATTGAACAAAATTTTCTTCATTTTTGCGTTAACTTTCTACTTATTTCAATAAGGGTCTCATTGAGTGAAAATCTTTCATCTGCTACAGACAAAAATTAGTAAAATACCTCATTTTACATAAGCTTTGCATTCATCTACAAAACCAGTATGTAGAGATGTGGAGTAAATATTAATTCTTGATATAAATTTGTCATGATTGCAAACTTCTTATTCATTTCATTATTTCTTTTAATACTAAATTTATCTAATAACTTTAGCATATCATGTGGATCAACAACTCTCATGAAACTTGATCATATACCTTCTCATGACATATAACACCATATGAAGACCATTTATTTATTTATTCTTTATATTTTTCCATTAATCATCTTAGCACAAAAAGCACATCAATTGTGGATATTATTGGCATAAAACTAAATTTATTCTCTAATATCAATATAATTTTTCATTATTACTCTAAACATTTCCTTTTGTTCTTCAATATTGATATTAAAATTCATCATCTTCAAGCATTTGACATTCTTCTAGTCATCTAAATTCAATTAATAAATGTATTAGCAATACTAGTCTAATTCTAAATTTCAATTGGTCCCTCATCTATATCCAAATCATTATCTTAATGCATTTTCTTGAGATTTAACTCCACTTCTATTTTTTAATGGATTTTAATATATCTCATGATTTTGTTTATTATATTTTTTCAAAAAGATTTCTTCCTTAAAATAGTGATGTTGTAATTTCTCAAAATAATTTTTTTCTTCTTTTTTTTATGTGTTCATCTCTTAAATAAGTTTCAAACAAAGATGAGGATTCTATGATGAATGTACAACCAGGGTCAATAACTCTGATTATAGTGACCCCCTAGGTTCAACATTACGAGATGTTGTCACCCTAAGTCCTGTTAATTACCAGGTCATGAGGTTAAATTTTCTAAAAGATATTCTACACGTTTGTTTATTTCCAATACGAGCTGACACCTTGATAAAATGCAGTGTGACCCATACTTCGATCAAACTGGTTGTGGCCATCCAGGATGTGAACCAGCGTATCCAACACCACGATGTGTGAAGAAGTGCCATGTGAAAAACCTACTTTGGGCGGAGAACAAGCGTTTCAGTGTCAATGCGTACAGAATAAACAACGATGTTCACGATATTATGGCAGAGATTTATGAAAATGGTCCTGTGGAAGTTGCATTCACAGTCTATGAGGTATGACTATTGGAATTCATGTTTTTCAAATAGTTCATAATTTCCTTTGGATAAATTGTTGAGAAGTTAATCTTCCCAAATAAATTGTTGAGAAAGGTAAATTGAAACTCTACAGTTGAAATAAACTATGAGGCTGCATAAAATAATAGTTGCATTAAAAATATTGTCATTAAATTATTATAAAATTTTGAAATAGATTCTATATTAAGGCCCCCATTTAGTTGCTAGAAGTTAGAAAATATTTTTGAAAATCAATTACATTTGCTAGTTTCATGGTTTTGTTTAGTGTAGTTATAAAAAAATATTTACCTTTGTCTAATCAAGCTAATTATAGCACACAAAACACAAATTAAATTCGTGTCTTGTGGAGTACTAAAATCTTACCTTAAACAATTGAATAAAGCTAATGATAATGACTACCAAACATTGTTTTTTTCTATTCGTTCAGAATCTCTAATGTGCATCTAGTTTGATAATTCGAAGGCATGACATCTCACAACAGATAGAAAATCTCCATTGTGGTTTTTTACTTGATTACAATGGATCCTAAAATATACTCAATCTAGTCACCTGGTTTTTATTTTCTTATAAACAGGATTTTGCCCACTACAAATCCGGAGTCTATAGACATATCACAGGTGATGCCTTAGGTGGACATGCTGTTAAGTTAATTGGATGGGGTACTAGCGAACAAGGAGAAGATTATTGGGTTTGCCTCCTCTCTCTCTCTAATTTCTTTTACATTTTACAAAATTAAATCGAGTTCTTACAAAAATCTTTTGCAATCTTTTATGTTTGTCCTGCAGCTACTTGCTAACCAGTGGAATAGAGACTGGGGTGATGTATGTTTCAAAATAAGATTTAGCAAAATTTGTCTATAGTTAGTTTTCTTGTAGTAACACAAACCTGTTTTTTTCTTTAGGATGGCTATTTCAAGATCTTAAGGGGGACAAATGAATGTGAAATTGAAGAGGATGTCGTTGCTGGGTTGCCTTCAGGCAAGAACTTGATAAAGAACTTTGTGGAGATGGATGCAGCTACTGATGCTTCTGCTTGATTTCTCAGCTGGCCCAAGCTAGATTAAAAAGGAAAAATCTATCTGCTAGGATGTTTCGTCTTCTTCAAATCCTGTAATAGGCATATTTACATCTGATAGACTGGCAGATAGATCATCTGTGTGATTTGTGCATCTCTTATAATGCCAGAATGATGGTTTTATGGAACTTATTTGCAGGGATTCCTATATAACTGTCATGTTAAATTCCAATCCAACTATCATGGAAGATGTTATTTAAATTTCTGTAAAAATGATGTGAATTAAAATAATTGCTTATAAAGATTTCCTTTTGTTTTACCGTCTACTGCTGCTGCTGCTTCTTTTCTGTAAAGTAATATTGATTTAGAGGAATTTTTTTGCGTTAGAATATTCTAATTCAATTTTAGTTTCATAACAACTGAATTTATTTTGAGAGATTGTAATGCAGGAGTTTACTGCAGCAAAACTGGAAAGAAAGTAGCGGTGCAGGAGCAGCTTTCAGGCTAGAAATAGGCTTCGTTTGGGATGACTTTCTTATTGTTTTTTAAAATAATGTTTTAGTATAAAAATTTTAATTGATGTACTATAAAGCTTCTTTAAGAAGCAGTGAAAAAACTGTCTCAAACGAAGCCTTCGCCTACAAACAAACCAAAGTTTAGGTTTGATACCTCAAGTAGTACATCAAATCATCAGGTTTTGCATTGTTGATAATGAAGTGACCAATAATTTTCTTGATGTGAAATAAATCATTAAAGAATTCACTTATTGAGATAAGCTTTAAATTAATTTTGATGATTTTTTCATCAATGATTGAAAAAGCTCCAAAGTAACTACTCAATCAACATCCATGCACCAAACTTACTTCCTAGTATTTTGCGAGTATTCTAAGAGCTTCTCCAGCCGAACTGCATTAGGGTGTATGGAGTGGCTTTTTGCTCCAATGGAACGCCAAAAAATTTACCAATGGCATGTGGGTGAACAGTCCGACGCTAATACGTCAAAAAATCGTTCTATTTTTTAGCTTCGCAGAAAAGGTGCGAAACAAGAGAGATGATTTTAGCGCAGGAAAGAAGAGAAATGGAGTTCCATTGGTGATGAATTGCGGAATTTTGAAGTTTTCCGTCATTTTAGAGCGAAAAATGAGTTTTCAGTTGGAGATGCCCTAAATAGAATCATAAATGCATCAATTGATGAGCATTATATGAATCATCAAGATCTCAGCACAGCTCTAAAGAATAAATGATACATAACTCCTATCCATACATGATTATTATATTAATATGATAGCTGCATTTGATGCAATAATATTAACAACACCGTCAACTAACACCTGAAGATTATATGTTGCTCATTGTGCTCCCAAATATATCAATCCTACATTATAATTGTTGCAGACTAAAACATTGGCGGCAATAGAGGGATAAAGAGCTTAATTTTTTAGCTTTTAACGAAGATTCAGCACACATGCAGATAAAGAGAGAAGGGTACAAGAGTCATAAGAGACACTAAAAATTTTACATGAAATTAAAACCCTGAAATTTTTACATGGCGGTAGACGGTGATCTGAAGATGGTCGGGCGGAAGTCTGGCGGCAGTCAGCCACAAGGTATAAGTCCAATGATGATCGACGGCCGAGCGGTTGTCTGACGATGGTCGGGTGGAAGTCCAGTTGTGGTCGGCAGACGAGTGGAAGTCTGGTGGCAATCGGTGGCTAGGTAGAAGTCCAGTGACAATTGGGCGGAAGTCTGGCGGCGATTGATGGCAGGGTGGTAGTCCGGCAGTGGTCGGAGGCCGAGCGGTGTTCCGACGATAGTCGGGTGGAAGTCTGGCGGCGGATGAGTGGTGATCCGACGATGGTAGGGTGGAAGTATGACAGCAATCAACAGCCAAGTGGAAGTCTAATGGAGGTTAGTTGCTAGGCAATGGGCCGACGATGGTCGAGTGGAAGCCCGGCTGCGGTCAGCGGTCAGGTGTAAATCCGATGACAGTAAGAGGCTGGGCAATGGTATGACGATGGTTAGGTGGAAGTCTGTAGTCGGCGGCTGAGTGAAGTCCGGTAGTGGTTGGCGGCCAGGTGATGGTCCGACGACATTCAACGGAGGAGGTTCGGCAGTAGTGGTGCTGGAACTCTTAAGATCTTAGAGCTTTCTCCAATCTCCATCCAAAGGGCCCCCTTCGTGTAGAGAGTGGGGGTCTATTTATAGATTTTGGTGAGTGGCATACCCCATAAATATAGAGAAGATTCGGGGTGCTCCATCGGATGACCCATATTGATTCCCCCAATCATAGAGTGTTTGTCAAATGTTTAAGTAGCTTAGTGATGTTGGAATTCAACAATCATAGGCTTGTTGCATTCATCTCACTGAGCCACTCAATTCGACTATAAGCACATTTGGTCATCTAATTAAGGCTTTGAACTTCCAAATAAGCTTCAGACCCCCCATTTGGCCATTTGAGCTTGGATTGGACTCATTTTTGTGTCGTTGGATTCGTCTCTTCTACACATTCAGTTTGACTATAAGTTAGATGGAATAGGAGTTTAGATTGTCCTGAATTTACTTTTGGAAGTTTCCAACTTGAATATGTCTTGAGATTCATGCACGATTATGATGATTTTTGGTGACGTATTAATAATAGTTAATTCAAATATACTATATATAACATATATGACAACATTAGTTATTTTTACTTGATTGAACAAAATTTTCTTCATGCTCTTCTATTGATCATCCTATAATTATGAAAGCTTTGTAAGAAATGTTGTATATAAAATAAATGTTATTTAAAATGATTCAATTCACATTTTTCCAAGATGTTATCGCCATGCATGCTCCTATCATGTTTGTTACCAGCACATAAGGACCAACCCAAGCACCAGCTACATTGCCTTTGGTATTTTAACAACCAATAAGCATCATACATTGAAGTCTCTTTAGCTACACAGAGGAGAACCATACTTATCCTAATTTTTATAGATGATGAATTTGTATAATTGGTAGATCTAAAAAGACTTGTTATAAAGTATTAGAAATGATCTTTCTTTAGTAAATTTAAATGAAAATTTGACTCTTAACAAGACACAATGCAGAAAAAAGATTCATGTTACCGACCTCACGTAGTGGGATAAAGACTTGATGTTGTTATTGTTGATGAATTTTTGTAATTGAAACTGTCATATGATTTTCTCCTTTCTCATATAAAAGTCATATTTTCCCTGAGTCTCTCTGTGGATCTGTGAAATTTGTTGAGTTGAAAAATATCATCAAGATAATATCAAATACTAAAGTCTGACTTTTCGAAAAGATATGATTTGTCTTGGATGCTTGTGCTTTTTATAAAGCTAGTTTTAAAACTGTTTTGAAGAAAATAACTTTTTTAAAAGCTAATATATGAAATAGCTTCATAGCATAAGAATTTCTTAAGAGCAGTAAAAGAAATAATAACTAAATAGAAATTGTGATTGCAGTCTGAAAAATAAAATAATAAAAAAAATTGTCCCAAATAAAATCATACTAATTATGGAAGTTTTTCATATTCTAACAACATTTATGGATTTAGGAAATTTATTTTGAAATAGTCTTTATGGATGACATTTTAATTTATCCTCTAAATTATAATTCTACTTTTATTAAAAATTTCCATATAAGATATGTAGGGTAAATGCTTATTTGACATAGAGAACATAAAATAATGATTTAAATATCTCAACGTAGAAATACCAAAAATGAACGCTAGGCTGTTCAGCGAAGCTCAGCCGATCCAGGTCCTTCACCCAGCTCAAGATTCGTTGTATCGTTTTGAGGGTGAGCAACCGATCGAGAGTTCTATCCCATTCGACCAACCTACTTCAATCCATTTTAGGCCATTAAAAATCTCTCCTTTCCTCGCCAACTGGTATATAATTAAGTCCTTGATCCTTCCTTCGAATGTCGTCGCTTGGAACGGAGGGACAGCTGAAGGAAGAGATGACCGGGAAATCTCCAAACATGGCTGCTCTTCTGCTGCTGTTGTTGGCCGCAGCTATCCCATCCGAACTGGTAAGCGATCTCAAAAAGTTCCAACGTTTTGTTAACGGGGCTGAACCAGCCATTCTTTTGAGGAGAAATTATTCTATGAACCATTCTGATATGTGAGTATATATGTAGTGTATATACTTGCAGTCCGGGCGATTCTTCCCTTTCAGACTTTGCACAGAATAATTTCTCTCTTTTTGAGGAACAATTATTACGTCCTCTGACCGGACGTAGAGCTACGTTCGGCCGCCAATAACATGTCGCCACGTGCTCTTACTCTTTACCGAGAAACCCGACGACGTGACCTGGACCGGAACCCGGGAATGCTATGTTCGCATACAACTCGGTATTACTCGATATTTGCTCGGTATTGCTAGGTATTGTTTGACAATAACGAGAAATACCGCGCTGTCAAGACCAATACCGAGCAATACCGAGTTGTACCGAGTTTTTACAAAAACTCGGTACAACTCGGTATTGCTCGGTATTTGCTCGGTATTGGTTATTGTCGAGCAAAATCGACCAATACCTAGCAATACCTAGCAAAATCGAGGAATACCGAGTCATCCTGGGTCCGTTCCGGGTCGGGTTGTCGGGGCGCGCGGTAAATAGTGAGAACGCGTGGCGATTTTACTGGCGGCCGAACGTAGAGCTACGTCCTGTGACCGGACCAAATAAAAGTTCCTTTTTGAGGGTGAGCGAACTCCTTTTTTTTTTTGGACATTAGGAGTTTCGAATGCGGGTTCGCCGGAGGAACTAGTTCGCATCTACTAACAAGACGAGCGCACGAACCCGCAAACTCATTGATGTAGAACGAAAACGCTTTAAGTCCGCTTCCCAAAATCTGAAAACAGTTTCAGATTTTGATCCAAAATTCTGAGGACAACAGTTTTCTGCTTCCTTTCAATCTAGACAGCAACTTGCAATGTTGGGGAACACCATGGACAGCTTCTATAAAGCATTGGGAACTTTGGACCACCACGTATGGAGGCTGGGAGCCCTTGGGCAGCAGGTAGGGGCCTTCAAATGCTTAGGATGCAAGCCAATGGCAGAGAATTTCGGCTGGGAGAATTTCGGCTAGCAGGGAATACGGGAAGGAAATTTTGCCAAAGTAATACGTTGCAAATCTGGATAGATTTCAAAGGCAATTTAATAAGGAGATGGGGCCAGCGGTAGGGGGAGTTGGGCGGTGGAATTATTTCCTAAATCCTTTGTTTGGTTTTAGGAAAGTAATTAGAGTTTATTCCTTAAGAAAATTTCGGCTGTTGAGGTGGGGAAATAAACTCTTTTCTTTTAAAAGGAAAGGGGACTTATTGTTAGGAAATATTTCCTAAACTAAGCCAACAGGATATGAGGCTGGCAGATTGCATGAAACAGGGAATTAAATGGATTTAAATTCCTGTAATTAATATCCATAGATTAGGGAATTAATTAGTAAAGCAAGGCAAAGGAAATTTCGGTTATGAAGGGGATTTTGAATTATTTTCTAAATCTAGGATTGATTTAGGAAATAATTTGAAATAGGATTTAATGAGGCTAATTAAACTTCAATTTGAATTTAAAATTCAAATTGATTTCAATTAAGCACTTTCCAAAAATAGATGAACCAAATTAGGAAAGAATTTGAAATTTGAATTTGAGTAATTTCAAATTCAAATTAATCCCTAAATTGACCCAACCAACTTAGGAAATCCCAAAGAGGGTGGGAGGAGTTCGGCCGGCGACTAATGAGGTGGAGCCGGCGGATGGTGGAAAAGGAGACGACGGCTTGGAGATGGAGAAGATGAAGGTGGACGTAGGTAGAGGATGAAGATGAAAACTAGGAACAATAAAAAGGAACAAAAACAAATAAACAAAATATCAAAGATACAACCGCGAGTCCAGACACATCCTGCGGCTGACGGGTACTACGTTGCCCTTCTCTAAGGGACTTCACGCCACGAGCCCGGACCCATCCTGCGGCTGGTGGAAACTCCGACTCCCTCCCATAGGGATTTCGCTAACTTTCTTCCTAAAGAACCCAAGTGCAAAACGCAAATTTTTTTATTAATAATCCATCATCTTAATACAAGAGAAGGGCCTCTATATATAGGCTTCAAAAGAGATTTAAAAGACACATTTGCCCCTTGGGCTTTTACATAAGACAAGAGGGTAAGAAGGGAAATTGCAAAACTAAATTAAAATACACTTAATAAACGAAAATAAAACAAAGTGATCTCGGTCGTCGATCTTCAGCTCCTCTGATTGGCATGGACGGTTGGATGTCCGCATCACTCATTACATAAATATATATAATTTAATGAGTAATTAATTAATGAGTAATTAATTAATAAAATAGTGAGTTGATTGTTATTTTAATTAAATAAATAAATAACTAGTATATGATAAATTAGTTTAAATAGTCTAAGTTACCCAAATTGGTCTAATTAAGCAATAAATAACACAAGAAAACTCCTTAACTATTATAATTTTAAACTAAATGTTGATTAATAATTAGCTCGTCTAGTTAATCAAATTACCTCATATATATATAAGTCTAATATAAATCCCTTAAGACCACCGATTCTCAGCTAAGCAGTTTTCAATATTTAACTCTTGACATTCAACAGTTTTTAGAATATAACAACCTCAAGATATATCATATCTGAATTCAAAGTATGTTGAAAAGCAGAAATTATTAAGCCTTCGTTTGGGACGAACAATTATTAGGTCCGGTGACCGGACGTAGAGCTACGTTCAGTCACCACTGATTTACCCGGTATTTGCTCGGTATTGCTTGGCAATAACGAGAAATACCGCTATGTGAAGACCAATACCGAGTAAATACCGAGCAATACCGAGGAATACCGAGTTTTTCTGGAAGAAACTCTGTATTGCTCGGTGTTGCTCGGTATTACTCGGTATTTGTCTTCACATAAAGGTATTTCTCGTTATTGCCGAGCAAAATCGATAAATACGTGGTTTTGTGCCTGCTACTTAGCGTGATCTCAGTGCCGGCCGAACATAGCTCTACGTCCTTTCACCGGACCAAATAAAAGTTCGTTTGGGACAGCTTCCTTACAGTTTCTTAAAACAGTTTTTAGTAAAAAATAATTTTTTTCACTAAAAAGTTATTTTAAGAAGCAGTAAAAAAGTCATCCCAAAACAAAGCCTAAATTTTACTTTCATCCAAAATGCTCTATTTGTAAATGGAAATTGTGGAAGATGGGTTTGTAGAGCATGCCCAGCTGATTTGCTGTCATGGAGAATTCAGTAACTTGTGGCTGCCAAATGCTGTTGCTCTTATGAAAATGTAGAACTATTTGTCTGATTTTGCGAGTTGGCAATGAATTGGTTTACTTCCTGCTACTTTCAAATCAGATGTGATTGTGTTGGCATTCCAAGTACCTGATCCATCCTATTTTCACAGGTGATTGCTGTTAAACCAGTCCGTCAGATCAGTAATGAATCAAAGATACTTCAGGTGAGTTCTTCGCGTTCTTTCATTAATATCAGTGGTAATTTCTTGTATCCATACTCATAGCTCATGTTCATCTTCATCCTTCTCTACTTTATTTATGTAGGATTCAATCGTGGAAAAGATCAATGGAAATCCTGCTGCTGGATGGAAAGCTTCCATCAACACTCGCTTCTCCAATTACACAGTGAGTTCAGCAGTACCACAATATCATGTGAAATTCAAAAATAACTGGATCAAGATTAGTTTCCAAATGCTAACTTATGCTGGTTCTGTAGGTTAGCCAATTCAAATATATTCTTGGAGTAAAACAGACTCCTCGCTATATTTTAGACAATATTCCTGTCAAAAAACATGCCAGACCTTTGAATTTGCCTAAAGAATTTGATGCTAGAAGGACTTGGTCTCAATGCAGCACTATTGGGAGAATACTTGGTAAGTTGCCATTAAAATTTCTTGGCATGACAGTTCTTATTTGAACAGCAAACTCACCTTTCTTGGTTGCCTTTTTGCCTTATTATATTCATCACCAACTCGGTCAAAAGATCAGGTAGGTTTTTCTTCTTGTTTGTAGCAATTGTTCGCATGGCGATTGTAATGCTGTAGTATTCTAATGGAGTGATTGTAGGGACACTGTGGTTCTTGCTGGGCTTTTGGTGCAGTGGAGGCTCTATCTGATCGCTTCTGCATTCATTTTGGCGTGGTTAGATCTCCATTACTAAAAGATTTGTTGGTTGCTATTTATGCATTTGTCTCTTATGTAATGATCATTGTGCTTTGCAATAATTGAACTAATATTATTTGGACATTGCAGAATATATCTCTGTCTGTTAATGACCTTTTAGCATGTTGCGGGTTTTTGTGCGGTTTTGGATGTGATGGAGGTTATCCTATATCTGCTTGGCGCTACTTTGTTAAGCATGGTGTTGTGAGTGAGGAGGTAAGCAGTTGTCTCACTTCCTCAACATAGTTTGCTTGGAATCAACTAAGGCCTCATTTGTGATTGCTTTCTTACTGCTTCTTAAAACAATTTTTTAATATAAAAATTAAAATTTTATATTAAAAAATTATTTTAAAAAGTAGTAATAAAGTCAACCCAACCTAGTCTAATTCTAAATTTTAATTAGTTGACCCGTCATCTATGTCCAAATCTTTATATGTTATAACCTGGACCGATTCGGTCCAAGTCTTTTGTACGAACAAGTCGGGCTAGCTTTCCTTCCAATCGCAGAGCAGTGCAACTCCCATCCTTCGCACGTGAGTAGACAAACAGCCTCCCTCATTGACAAATATTCTTCCAATCCCGTAAATTTTATGATTTTTCTCTCTTTATACTCTCTCTCTCTCTCTCTCTCTCTCTCTCCCTCTTGCCATTTAAGGAGGCAATGAAAACCTAGGGCATCCTTTCCACATCTTGCAAAAGCCGCCATGCACTTTCCCTTTTTTCTTTTATTGTGAAATCCCTTAAGTAAAAGAAGCTAAACTCCTAAAAATCGAGGCCCCTTTTGGTATAGTTGTTGAAATTTTATTTAGAAACTCTATAGTTAAGTGTGCTCATACCGAAAAAATTCTTGGATGGATGACGTCCTGAAACAAAATCATGAGGCCCTTAGGCCAAAGCGGATAATATCTCGATAATTAAGAATTTGAGTTGTTATATTATTCTTATGCATCTTCTTGAAATTTAACTCCACTTCAACTTTTAGATTAATTCTAATATATCTCATGATTTTGTTTATTATATTTTTTCAAAAAGATTTCTTCCTTAAAATTGTGATGCAATGATTTCCCGATTTTTTTTTTTTGTTGATGTTCATCTTTCAAATAAATTTTGAAGGAAGATGAGGATTCTATGATGAATGTACAACCAGGGTCAACAACTCTGTCCCAACAACTCTAAAAACAACCTTTATCTCACTACATGGGGTTGGCTACATGAATCCTTTTTATCCATTGTGTCATATTAAGGGTCAAATTTTTATTTAAAAATAATAAAAAAATCATTTTTTAATACTTTCTAACCAAGTCTTTTTAGATATACCTCAATTTCTTTTAACATAATTCAGATCTATTACATCTACTCTCATAACAAGATCATCAAAAGGTCGACATTTTATATGGCCAAACCACCTAAGGCAGTTCTATCTAATCTTAACTACCACTAAAGATACTTCAACTTTTTCACATATACTCATTTCTCATTTCATCTCTAACTATAATATCATTCATTCACCTAAGCATCTTCATATCTACAACACTTGAATAATTTTATGTTTCTATTTTAATGGCCAACATTCTGTGTCATAAAGCATTGCAGATCTCACCACCATCTTATACAATTTTTACTTAAAGTTTGAAGGGTACTTTTCTGATCCCCTGGGTCCAACATCACAAAATTTTAAATTTTTGTTCGTTGTTCACCTTAAGTCCTTTTTTTTTTTTTTTTTTGCAAAGTTATGTAGTTAACGTTTTTAAAAGATATTAATTATACAATATTGTTGTTTATTTCCAATATGAGTTGACATTTTGATAAAATGCAGTGTGACCCATACTTCGATCAGATTGGTTGTAACCATCCCGGATGTACACCAATTTATCCAACACCTCTGTGTATGAAGAAGTGTCATGTGAAAAACTTGCTTTGGGAGGAGAACAAGCGTTTCAGTATCAATGCGTATAGAATAAACAATGATGTTCATGATATTATGGCAGAGGTTTATAAAAATGGTCCTGTAGAAGTTGCATTCACAGTCTATGAGGTATGTTGATTGGAATTCATATTTTACAAATGGTTCATAATTTCCTAGTATAAAATGTTGACAAGTTGGTCTTCCTAGATATGTTGTTAAAAAAGGCAAATTGAACCTCTATAGTTGAAATAAACTATTATGTTGCATAAAATAGATAGTTGCATCAAAATATTGTCATGAAAGTCTTAGAAAAATATTGAAATAGATTTCACATAAAGGCCTCATTTAGTTGCTAGAATTAGAAAATATTTTGAAAATCAATTACATTTGTTAGTTTCGTGGGTTAAGTTCATTATAGTTACAAAATAATATTTACTTTTTTTAGTCAAGCTATCCACAAATGATTGGTTCATCTGGTTTGAAAATTAAAACTCGTAGCTAAAAATAATATAGTTGAAAATTGTTGAAAAAATGCTCATAAATCACCTTTATATAACATACAAAACACAAATTAAATGTGAATCTTATGGGTTATTTAAATCTTACCTTAAATAGTTGAATAAAGCTAATGATAATGACTATCAAACTCCATTGTTGAATTTTACTTTATTATAATGGATCATACAATATAATCAAGCAGGTCACCTGATTTTTATTTTCTTAATTATAAACAGGATTTTGCCCACTACAAATCTGGAGTTTACAGATATATCACAGGTGATGTCTTAGGTGGACATGCTGTTAAGTTAATTGGATGGGGTACTAGTGAGCAAGGAGAAGATTATTGGGTTTGAGCTCTCTCTCTCTCTCTCTCTCTCTCTCTCTCTCTCTCTCTCTCTCTCTCTCTCTCTCTCTCTCTCTCTCTCTCTCTCTCTCATTTCTTTTACATTCTACAGATTAAATCCAATTCTGATACAATTTTTTTGTTATCTCTTATATTTGTCCTGCAGCTACTTGCTAACCAATGGAATAGAAATTGGGGTGATGTATGTTTCAAAATAAGACTTGGCAAAATTTGTGTATGGTTTAGTTTTGGTAACACTTATCTATCAAAATTCTTTATGTTTTCTCTTCAGGATGGCTATTTCAAGATTTTAAGGGGGACAAATGAATGTGGCATTGAAGAGGATGTCGTTGCTGGGTTGCCTTCAAGCAAGAACTTGATAAAGAACTCTGCAGAGATTGATGCAGCTATTGGTGCTTCTACTTGATTTCTCAACCGGCCCACTCTTGGAGGAAAAAAAATTAAGTTTTTTTGCTTGTCCACACAAATTGAAATGAACTGTATAATTTGCTAGGATGTTTCAGCTTTTGTGATCCTGTGATAGGCATATATATCATGAAGGATGTTATTTAAATTGCTGTAAAATTGGTGTGAAATGAAATAATTGTGTATTATAATTTCCTTTTGTTTTACTGTCTTACTGCATTTTTTGTTAAATAAAGTAATCTTGATTTAGAGGAAATTTTTGGGTTAGAATAGTTTGATTCATTGAGAGAGAAGAGAAGTAAATATTTTAGTTAAAAGAAAGATACCATATATATATATATATATATATATATATATATATATATATATATATATATATATATATATTGATCTCATTTTTTATTAAAGTTTAAAAAAAATATATTGTAGACATTATAGGAAGATATGGATATGGATTGAAAGTGTATTAATATTTATTGTTTTATTAAAATAAAAGTAGTTTGGGTTTTATTTGAAATTTACTTATGTAAATTCCTTTTTTTTTTTTTTTTGAAGAAGAAGAAGAGCAAAAAATTCTCTAGAGAAATATTATCACTTAATTTTCTTTCTTTAATTCTCATTTTTTAAGTTTAAATCCAAAAATATTTACTTTATGAATAGTTCTTATCTATAATTAACTTTAAATGTTTAATAAATGAAAATTATACTTACCTACACTAGATAAATGGTATCTCTACTAAGGATTTTGGTTGGCATTATCTTTGTAAGTAATTGGGAGGCAACCTAACTAACCTCTTAGTTCTCATTATGAATGGCATGTCTAAGGCCTCTTATTGTGTAGGCATTCACTTTGTTAGTATTCAATCCATTTCAAAATCACAAAGCTTTTCAGATTAATTGCACCCTTGAAATTTCAATATTTTGTGTATTGTTTATCTCAAAATGTTCCTCTTGGTAAGAGTAGTTGATTCATGTAAAAATGGGGAGAAAATATTGCTTATTTTATTTCATGCTATAGTTTAAGAGGCAATAAACCTTCTTAGAACCACTTACTAAAGCTCACATATGTTCTTGCTAAAAGTGCTTGTGGGGTTGTTCCTTATTACATCGCATGTTTAAATCATTCATATGGGACATTACTAGAGGTAAATTGTCACTAGTAAAACTCCCGCAACAACCTAAGTCACTCAAGTACGGGCAAGAAACTTAAGAAACTTAAGGGAGACATTATCTTATTATTCTTTGATCGTATGATAATGAAATTTCACCATATATCTAATAACTACAATGAATATAATAGGCCCTTCAAGAGTGTATACTACATCGAAAGTTGCTTTGAATATACTATATATATAACATGAATGACATTATTAGTTATTTTTACATGAAGAATGAAATGTGACCATCCTACAATTATGCATCATTTATATGATTTTTTTTTTCTGAATCTATAGACTTGTTGCAAACTTTCAAAATTAAATTTTGCCATAGAATATATAAATTTGTTGAACATGTAAAACCGTATATTGATTCTGGCGGTGTCATAAGAATGACTATAAGACGGGTGGTAGGGGTCGAAGGGACCGTTGTCATGCGGCTGTGGTTGGAGAGATTGTAGTTGGTAGACAACTGTGGTTGGAGGCATCGCCGTTCCACCGATGGAGGTTGGAGGTGCTATAGTCGAGTGTCGGAGGGATCATAGTCTGGCAACGGAGGTTGGAGGGACCATAGTCGGGTGGAGCTTCGAGATTCTTCAAGTCTTGGAGCTCTCTTGATCTCTAGTTCAAGGTATAAGCCTCCTCCTCAAAAGTCCTCTTCATTTAGAGAGTAGAAGTTTATTTATAGATTTTGAGAGGGGCATACTATTTGAATATGAAGAAGATCCAAGGTAAATTCGGAATGCTACATAAGATGGCTCATATTGATTCTCTCGATTATAGAGCATTCATTCACATTTGGGTGTCTTAATGTTGTCATCACTTAGTATCTTAATGATGTCATAATTAAGCGATCTCAGTCTTGTTGGATTTGTCTCGTCGAGCTACTCGATTCGACTATAAGCATGCCATATTTGAAAGTCATTTGATCATCTAATTAATATTTTGAAGTTTCTAAATATGCTTGGAGCCATTGCTTTGGACCCGTTTGGGCTCAATTGGATCAATTTTGGTGTTGTTTGATTCGTCTCATTAAGACATTCAATTTGACTGTGAGTTTGCTTATTCGAGTTCGAATGGTCTCAAATTTAATATTGAAAGTTTCCAATTTTAATATGCCTAAAAATTCATGCCGAATAAAGATGTATCAACTTTTAATCAATTGTTTAATAGATAGTAAATCTATAAATTAATCTTACCAAACCATTTCTTGATGAAATTAAAAATATAGGTTAAACTACATGAATAAAAATTTTATATCAATAAAGAAAATATGCAAAATAACAAAATTATTGACCTATGAGCATTCTACGTTAAGTTAATAAATTAGACACATTAATATAACCAATTATTACACCCAAATAAAAAATGTATATATAATTTTCTTAACTCCTCCAATTGGATGAAGAAAAATTCGAACTTCTATCATTTGACTATTTCCAAAATCCTAACGGATAATGCCTTAGCCGACAGAATATACCCCGCCGCTCTCTCTGCAAAAATTCATCCACACGGCATTAAAAAAGCTAAAAGGTTGCAGCAAGATTACAGCTTTGGTCCTCTTCTCGTCCGATTGGCGAATTGGCTACCATAGGGTTTTTGTCTCAGTGGAGACGATGAAGTTTGGGAAGGATTTTCGGACTCACCTCGACGAGACGATGCCGGAATGGCGGGATAAGTTCCTCAGTTACAAGCCCTTGAAGAAGCTGATCAAAAACCTTCAACCAGACGGCGATGAAGGAGCCGACGGCAACCCCTGGTTCGGACTCGAGGAATGGTTTGTGCGAATCCTTGATGAGGAACTCGAGAAGTTCAATGATTTTTACGTGGACAAGGAGGAGGAGTTCGTCATTCGCTTGCAGGTGAAACCTTTTTATCTATCTTGGAAACGTGCTATTTGAACTTCTCCGATTTAATTCTCATAATCGAATTGTGATTGTGATTGTGATTGTGATTTTTTTCTTTCTGTACGTAACGGGGATCGGAATCTGGGTTGTGGCTGTGTTGACATTCGAGATGAACTAGATAGCTTGGGGATGGACTGTTGGCCGGTTAAAGATTAGCCCTTTGGAACTTTTAATTGATTTAGTAAGATTAAGTAAGTTGTTTATAAATTATGACTTAATATACCAAGTCGAGAGATGTGCAGGAAAAATGCCTGTGTCTGTGTGCTGTGGAGCTTTACAGAATGTATATGCTTGGGTTTTCTTTGTGAACTGCCAATTTTTGATTCGGTGAATTGCATGGCTGAATGGACTAAGAAGATGAAGCTTGAGTTTTCTGTATCTGGATATAACATTGAAGAAAATAATTTGAGCTGCAGATCTATTAATTGATGATATATTCTGCTTTGGTATTTTGAAGGGTAGTTTATAATATGTTCAGCACTGCTTTTGTTTCACGTTTCAATTTACAATAATGCCTTTTTGAGGCACTTCAAACCCCGTACCATCTAGCTTTTGCTGTTACCATAATTTTTTGTGTTGAAGGGTGTCCATCCAGCAATATATTGGGCTTATCTTGGGCCTCCCCCTTCCCCGACACACTCACTTACAAAAATCTATAATTTTGAAAATATGTAAATAGGTTAGGATTTTAAAATATATCTTCAGTGCTCCTTGAATTCTTCCTCTATGATTGTCAACCTTCCCCTGTGTATAAGCCTGCTTGAATCTTCCATGATGAAAAGAACACAAAACCCCTTTGACTTGTTCATAAGAGTGAATAAATAAAAGAAGCATTGTCCGGGTGAAATTGTTTTTGCAGATAACATTTCTAGAAATGTTGTATAGTAGGATTATCTATGGTTTTCTACATAGAATCAAATAAGGATTAGTCCTTATTATTTTAAGCTGAAAATAATTTAAGATCATTTAGTTTCAAGTTATTGAAAGTAGTTCTATATCACTAGCTTGGAGCTTGTATGTGCCATTGCTTGTTTCTTGGATGATGTAGGGCCCTTCCCAATTTACAGAGAACTTTCTTATATCATTGTGCTTCCTTAATACTTCAACCTTTCCAAGAACCCAAGTTACTCGGGAAATTTGGTTATGCCTAAAATTTGAGTTTAAAAATTTGATAGTTTGAGCTTTATGTCTTATGATTCTCTCAATAGTTTATAATCTTACTTATCCCAATAGATCTAGCATATCAAGCATTGTTTCATCACTCCTGCTGAGCTAATCTAATATCTTCTGTAAAGGTAATGGAAGGTTTTCTTGTGTTCTAGCATTTGGGTTGTAAATCACCATTGGAGCGATTGCTTCACATTCATAGGCACAAGAGAATGGAGTATCATTAGTATCATTTGAGGGTGTTGTTCTATAAGCCAAAAGAATAGAAGTTAATTCATCATCCCAATTTTTTCGTTTTTCAAAGAACTTCATCTATTAAAATTGAGTATGCCTTTATTTGTAGCTACAACTTTTCCATTTGTTTGTGGATGATGAATTAATAAGAAATTCATATTGGCACTATTTCTTACACAAAATTTAATAACTTTTTATTGGAGAATTGTGATCCATTAATCGTGATGATTGCAATCGATAGACCAAAATGAATGAATATTTTCATCACAAGAAAGTAAGTGCTTCTATTGTTGAGGGAGCCAATGCTAGTCTTTCTACCCACTTTATATAATAATCAACTAATACCGAAAAAATGGCTCAATCTAGATATCATGAGAAAGGGACCAATGAAATCCATTTTTCCACAAGGCAAATAACCATAAAAGCTATGAGTTGAAATTTTTGACTTGGTGAATGATTCTTCCATGATATTGATAGTTTTGCACTTTCTTGCATAGCTTTCAGCTTTTGGAATGGTTTCACAGTCCCTCTTGTAGACTTCTTTGAGCTTGTGGATAAAGTCTCATCAATATTATCCTTGGGTGGATTTTTTTAGTGAGCCTTCATTTGAGATGAAATACCTTATTGATGTGTATCGTAAAGCTTGGCCACTAACTTTATTTTCTAGCAAAGTTCCTTGAAAATTGCAGTTGTAGATAGGAGTATGCCAGCACTCACCTTAAATGAGCAGCATATTTTCTTCGCTATCAATATAAATGCTCTAGCTTGCAAGTTGAAGTGGCATGAAGATTGCAATATTTTGTAAGAAGAACCACTATGTTTTCTTCTTGAAAATTATGTGCAATTTGATATTTCTAACTTCAAAATTTTAGCTTGTACCTTTTTTAGATATCACATCAATGTAGGGATTATGTTTCCGTTGAATATGGTTCATTATGAGTTCAAAGTCACTAAAGATGCTTAAGCTTTTTGCTCCAGCATCATTTATGAGTCTGAAACTAGCAAGGAGAGCTTCATACTCGAATTGTGTGATTGCTATTTGAAGCAAAATCTTAGGTGCACATTAGAAAATTGGTCCTTAAGGAATTTTTAGGACATAGCCTATTGAAATGATGTTTTCACCAATTGCACCATTAGTGTGCATTATCCATTTTATATGTTCTTCTTGGCCTTCTTTTCTTTTCCATTTTATCGTCACCTCTATAAAGTTAGCAATTACCTAAACTTATATTAATATTTTCAATAGATATTTAATCTCACATTCAATGAGTTCAATATATTATTTTATGAAGGAACTAGAGCTTCTGAAGCACTTTTTGCGGAGGAGTGTTAGTCACTCCCTTGATTTGATGAGACTAAAAATAAGGCGTCATGAGTTGTCGAGAAGCTGGTATTAATGTTAAGGCTAGCTTGTTAAGATGGTTCTCAAACTTTATATATATATATATATATATTCTTTCATAATAAATGAGCAAGTTGAGTTTGAAAATTATATTCACATAGAGAATTAGTTGTCATCTTTTATAACATTAAGTTTTACTTACTAGATTCAATTAAGTCGCTTTGAATGGTGACAATTTTATTAGATAGGGGGAATTTGACAGTAATATGTCTCGTCAATTCTATTGGCTTGAAAGAGTTGGGTGAAGGACAATGATAGGAAATACTTGAGTTCGCAAGTAACCCTAAGGTAATACTTGAGTTCGCAAGCAAACCTAATCAAGATTAGCACAAAAACAGAGGAAAAACTGCTGTCCCAGCAGTTTGACAGCACCCTCGCAGCAGATTTTTGCACCAAACAGTGGAAATAAGAGAAACAAAGCAAGATCTTCACTAGTAGATGCAAGAAAATAAAGAAAGATACAACGTTCTTCGATTCGAGAGGAAGAACAACTCTCCACAAGTCTCTAGCAAACCCTAGAGCCCAAGCACACAATGAGATCTCAAACTTTTCATTCAAATTCAAGATGAGGCCCTAATTCCCCCCCTTTCCCCCTCTTTAACTCTCATCCCCATACAAAATTCCTAAACAGCCCTTCTATTCAAATTTCCCCCCCTTTCCATTCAAAATTTCCCTCCAACCCTTGAATTAACTCCATGTGGGGCCCGCCTAGAGTAAGTAAGGACCGGAGGGGCCCGCCTAACATTACTCCCCTCCCAAAGACTCACCTTGTCCTCAAGGTGAAATGAAGGAAATTGATCTTTCATTCTTTCAAATGGCTCCCATGTAGCATCAAATTCGGGGAGCCCTTTCCATGCGATCAACACCTCTTTGTTACCTTCCTGGTCAAGTCTCACATCTTTCAGCTCCAGAGGTTCTAGGATCACTTCCATCTCCTCACTTAATGTTGTTGGCAGTTCAGCACTGGTTGCATACTCCCCAATGGCTTTTCTCAGCTGTGATACATGAAATACTGGATGTATAGTGGCCGAAGGGGGTAATTTCAAACGGTATGCTACTGCCCCAATTTTATCTAATATCTCATAGGGGCCAAAATACCTTGGGGATAACTTCTCATTTCTTCTGTTGGCCAAGGTCCTCTGTCTGTAGGGCCGTAGTTTTAGAAATACCTTCTCACCTACTTCAAATTGGACCTCCCTTCTGTGTGCATCCGCCTGTTTCTTCATGATCTGTTGTGCCCTCATCAGATGTTTCTTCAACTCCTCCAGCATCCTATCCCTTTCTTCCAAATGCTGCTCTACTGAAGATACGGGTGTGCTGCCCCTTCCATAATGCACCAAATGTGGTGGATCTCTTCCATATAGCACTCTAAAAGGGGTCATCCTGGAAGCTGAGTGGTATGAGGTATTGTACCAATACTCTGCCCAGGCCAACCATTTGGCCCATACCCTTGGTGTTTCAGAAGCAAAACACCTTAAGTAAGTTTCCAAGCTCCGATTTACAACCTCTGTTTGCCCGTCTGTTTGCGGATGGTAGGCTGTGCTCCTTTTGAGAATAGTCCCCTGTAACCTGAACAGCTCCTTCCAAAACTGGCTGAGGAACACCTTGTCGCGATCAGACACTATCGACTCTGGAATTCCATGTAATCTAACCACTTCCCTGATGAAAGAAGACGCCACTGTCACTGCAGTGTAGGGGTGTCGAAGGGGTGTGAAATGTGCATACTTGCTCAGTCTATCAACCACCACCATAATAACAGTGAATCCCTCCGATCGTGGTAGGCCATCCACGAAATCCATGGACACTTCCTCCCATACTCTATTTGGAAGAGACAAGGGCTGTAGTAACCCCCCTGGAGCCATCGCCATATACTTGTTTCTCTGACACACTTCGCACCTCGCCACTGTCTCCTGCACTTGCTTATGCATTCCTTTCCAGTATAATTCTGCGGCCAGCCTCCGATATGTCTTTTCTACTCCGGAATGACCTCCAATAGCGCTCCCATGAAACTCCTGTAATAGCTGGGGAATGTGGATGGAATTTTGTGGTATCACAAACCTTCCTTTGTGCAACAATCTCTCCCCCTCAAGGGTGTAGCTTGGGTGGCTGCTCTTATCTTTCAATAGATCCAATCGGATCTTCTTCAATTCTTCATCATGCTCACTCTCTCTCTGGATTTCCCCCCAATCCACCATTAGGGGTACCGACATGGTTACCGCCTGTAGCTCTCCCCCACATCTGGATAAGGCATTGTTGACATCTGTATCGAGAAAACAAAAGAAAAAAAAATATAAATATACGTACCTGTCCGGCGCCGAATTCAGCACGTCGTCGACATGTCCGCGTCATTTCTCCCACGTTCACCTCTCTATCGCATTAAGTGTCGAAGAAACGAGATTGCCCGCTCTCATTCGACTCCTACTCTCTTCCCTCACTCTCTCACGATCCCGACTCCTCCCTGCTGTTCGGCTACGCTCAGCGACTCCCCCTTCCAGTCGATCGAAAGTTACAACATCTCGGTCGGAAGCAGCAAACGGAGCTCGCCGGCTGTGAGAAAGATCGGAAGCTCCTCCGTGGCTGTTCGAAGAAGCTCTTTCGCCGACTTTCCCTTTCTCGTCGGATCGAAAGTTACAACATCTCGGTCGGAAGCAGCAAACGGAGCTCGCCGGCTGTGAGAAAGATCGGAAGCTCCTCCGTGGCTGTTCGAAGAAGCTCTTTCGCCGACTTTCCCTTTCTCGTCGGATTGGAAGTTACGACATTCTGATCGGGTGCAAGAACAGAGCTCGCCGGCTGTGAATTAACTTTCTCCCTGTCGCACGATCTTCTCCGGCCCTCCCTTTGCTGTTCGACGTCGCTCCTTCGGCCGGACTCTGTCGGGTCGGAAGTACAACATTTTGATCGGAAGCACGCAGGTGCTCGCTGACTCCGAAGATAACTTTCTCCCCTTCGGCGCTGCTTCTCCAGCTCTTTCGTGGCTTGTCCGACTTTGCTCCCACAGCGACTTTCCCTTGCAGTAGGATCGGAAGTTACACCATATTGATCGGAAGCAACAAGAGCTCTGCCGGCTGTGAGGGTAACTTTCTCCCTTTGCATATGCTTCTCAGCCAAATCCCGTGAATCTCCCGAACAAAACAGAGAGGGAAGAGGGAGAGGGTTTAGTTTATTTTTAATTAAAATTAATTTTGATTAATTTTAATTAATTATAGTTAGTATAATTAATTTTAATTAGGCTTAATTAAATGATTATAATTAATGTTAAGTTAATTATAATTAATTTAATTAAAATTAATTTTAATTAATTATAACTTTTAATTAATTATAATTAATTAGTATTAATTAATTAAAGTTAATTAATATTAATTAATTTTAAATAATTAAAGATAAATATAATTAATTATTTTAATTAATTACAATAGTAATTAATTACTTTAATTAATTATAAATAAATATAATTAATTAAAAAATATTATAATTAATAATTAATTATAAATTAAGGTAAAAAAATGATAAAAAGAAAGAACCATGCTTGTACTCCCCTCTTGCATCGATCCACGAGCCACCGCCAGAGTCGCCGACAACCCCCGCCGGACTTCAAGGTATAAGTTTTGAAACCTTGGCTCTATCTCTTACCTCGTCCCGCGTGTCGAGTCGGCGGTCTGCCTATACACGCTCTTGTAGCGTGGTGGGAGGGGCAACCGGCGCGACACCTACGACAAGGTAGGTGAGCGACCTTTGGTTCCGGATCTTGCCTCGACTTCCGTGCCCACTTCCGCCGGACTTCAAAGTATAAGTTTTGAAACCTTGGCTCTATCTCTTACCTCGTCCCGCGTGTCGAGTCGGCGGTCTGCCTATACACGCTCTTGTAGCGTGGTGGGAGGGGCAACCGGCGCGATACCTACGACAAGGTAGGCGAATGACCCTCGGTTCCAAATCTTGTCCTCGAGCCTCTTCCACCTCCACCGGACTTCAAGGTATAAATTTCTAACTCTACTCCCGTCCTCGACGTTTGCAGCGGACCGGAGAACCACCTATACGCGCTCTTGTAGCACGGTAGGAGGGAGCCCGGTGCGAAGCATACGACGAGGCGGGTAAGCCCTATACACGCTCTTGTAGCGTGGTGGGGACGGTCCTCGACCTCGACGACGACACCGCCGACACTGCTACGCAAAGGTATGATGTTTCAAAATCTCGTTCTCGACGTTTGCAGCGGACCGGAGAACCACCTATACGCGCTCTTGTAGCACGGTAGGAGGGAGCCCGGTGCGACGCATACGACGAGGTGGGAGAGCCCTATACACGCTCTTGTAGCGTGGTGGGGAGTCACTGCTGTTCTGGTACGGGTACTGCTGAAGGCCCCATACACGCTCTTGTAGCGTGGTGGGATGAAATTTTGTACGGCCGCGGTGTCCAAGGACACCTACCATACACGCTCTAGTAGCGTGGTGGGAAGGCCCAGCTCCCAAATTTTCCCCCAAACGGGGATATGCCGGGGTGCTGCCGAAATTTTCACTGAAATGCATAAAGACTTGAACAATTCGAAGATCTTCTTGGACAACAATATAGAAGACCTGTACTCGAACAAAAATACACAGAACTTGAACCAAATGACCAGAGGACCTATACGAAGAACATTGGACTTGTGGACTAAAACTCTAAGTGATTTTTAAAGGTCAAATTCAAATGAAATAAAATCAAATTGGAATCAAATGCAAATCAATTTGAATATTCAATTGAACTTGCAAGAATTTCAGAAGATCCTGAATAAGCACCTGAACTCAAAAGACTGTAGGGGCACTCGAATTTGTACTCTGAGCTCGGACTATATAATACCAAGTGGGGCTTATGAACTCAATGGACTCAAATCCAAAAGAAGCTGAAAATAACCTTGCATTCTGAGCTCACGAGAACTGGACTGGGAAGGGTTCATACTTGAGTCAGACTCGACACCAATCAAACTACAACACCTCCTACGAATATTTTCTAGGAGCTCGTAGTAGATACAACAATCCCCACCTAGTCAATGCACTATAGAAACGAACAGTTGTAAGGTGTACGACTCCTACTCATATCTGACAACGAAAGACCCGTCTTCTACAAATGAGTACAATCAATAAACCCACCCGAGATTGGTGAAAGGGTGGATATGATGCAGAGACAATGGGTCTTCTACAAATACCTTCAGGAGATCGTAGTTGATACAGCGGTCCCCTGCAGATGCACATGAATACTTGTGGATAACAACAGTGTGTTGCAAGTACAATGGATCACTGTGGGCACAAGTACGGTCCTCTACAAATGGCTACAAACCACCTGAGATTGGTGACAGGTGGGCATGATGTGGGAACAGTGGGTCTTCTACGAACATCTCTAGAAGGTCGTAACAAATACAACAGAAGCCTACAGACAAATACGAGCCACTTGTGGATAACAACAGTGGGCATATCGTAAGCACCATCGAACCACTGTGAGTGCAAGTACAAGTATCCCCCTATGACGATCCCTACGAGGTCAAACAAGTACAATCAAACCACCTGAGATTGGTGAAAGGTGGACACGATACTAATGTCAATGGGTTTCCTACGAATACTTCTAGGAGATCGTAGCAAATACAGCGGTCCCCCGCAAATGAGTACAAACTACTTGTGGATAACAACAGTGGGCACATCGTAAGCATATCAGACCACTGTGGACACAAGTACGGGCCCCTACAAATGACCATTTATGGATAACAACAGTGTGTATGTCGTATGTACAACGAACCATTGTGGGCACAAGTACAAGTATCTCCTACGACGATTCCTACGAGGTCAAACAAGTACAATCAAGCCACCCGAGACCGGTGAAAGGGTGGATATGATGCAGAAGTTTGATTGGTCTTAAATGAAATGTTGTGTATCCAAAAGGGCAATTACTTGCACAACTACAATTATTCCAAAATACTCCTGCACGTGCACCATAAATTGTATACACATAGGTACACAAGGGATAAATACATTCTCAACCCGCATGGGCCCTGGCGAGCGTGTTATTGGTACACACGTGACGCCTATGGATGCTACGCGGGTTGACAAGTGAATTCAAGTTCGAATCCGATCCTTCTATACGGATCAATAGAAGTCGACAAGATTTGAACTACCTAACAAAATACACGGTTGTAGCGACCGATGTATTTGTTTAAATACATTCTTTTTAGGCCTTCAAGGCCTAAAATCAAGAAAATTCATAAACAAAGGCACAAAGCCTACGAGAAACCCGATCCTCTATCGATAAGTTGATAGGGTCGACAAGGTTCAATCAAATGGAAATGACCCCCAAACACCCCGATGATGGCCGTGTTGAATGAAGATCTTAACCGGAGGGGTCCATAAATATTTCAAGCTCCACTCAAATGTCTATCAGAATCCAAACTCCATAAAATCCAAAATCCAAAATTCTACAAATCCCAATTTCATATATTTAAATTGAAATAAATCCATCAACACTTAAAGCAAAATCCATCCGCCCTCCGCAACAGTTTGTCGAGGTGGACAAATCAAAAATTACTTCAGCTCACAAAGAGCCAAATGCCTAGTCGAAAATATCACTAGGATCCATTCTCAAACAATCTCCTGCCAGTAAGGACGTGGTACGTGTCCTCTAACCGGCGGTTGACCGCCAAATGGCCACCGCAGGATAAACGGTTACGACGACCCGGGGCCCTCTGAACCGAGTGGTTTTGCCGCCAAATGGCACCACGAAATACCGGTTATGGCCAGAGCCAATACGCTCCTTATTGGCATCAAATCCTTGAGATATGAATCAATAGGATATGATCGATAGGGCATAAAGCCCTCTGTTAGTTAAGGTGGATTCAAATTTGTCCCCTTAGACAAACATCCAACCCAGGTCTACAAGGTCCCCTTGGACGAAGCAACCCATGGCTGCCGACAAGGATCCTTCTGTCAGGTTGGGTCGACTACCTCCTCTGACTAAGTAGACCAGGGACCACGATGGCCGGGACGACGGAACCATGGGATCTTGATCGGGCCCATCATCCATTCCCCCACCATCCGCTTTAAGTGCGCGATGGTGAAATTTCTATTTTTAAATATCAAATTTTCCAAATCTTTCCAATTTTCCAAATCCAAACTTTTCAAATTCTCGATATCCATTGCTGCTACTATATGTCAGATAACACGTATGTTCTACGTATCTGATCGACGACTAGCCTTAATCGAAAGTTCTCTCTCGTGATCGGGAGGGGTAATTAACTATAGGGGCTTGCGCCTATAGGAAACCAGAACTCAGATCATAAAGTCCTCGCAAAATGAGGGCGAAATCTCTGGGTAGTGTCTTATCTACAAACCCATCTGCCTTCCAAAATTTACCTCGGAACTTATCCGTTAAAACTCCCCTCGCCTGAATAATAAAAAAAGAAATCGCGCGGCGGGGAGGCCGGGGCCGAATTTTCGGAGCCCACAGATTTCTGGCGACTCCGCTGGGGAATGGTTTTTCTTTCCATCTCTGGCTAGTCACTAAAAGGCTATAGTAGCAAGCAAATCAAAATTTAAATTTCATGAAAATGAATCTTTTAAATAAGATCAATAAAAATTCAATCAGCAGGATTTTTAATTCCATACTAATTTTCCTGCTTCTGTTATCTGTTCTGCATTATTTCTATTTTATGAGAGTGCGGGGTGATGTATCAATTCTGATTACTAACCCCTGCCTTTCATTTTCACAGAATGGAAATGCAGGACACACCGATGACCGTCCAACTGGGACGAGGAGCCAGGATTCAGCTGGCGAATGCTGTAATTGAAACTGGAAATACTGGAGCCACTATCCACTTTGGTGGGCTCGAATTCTCAGCAGCTACTGCAAGGGCTGCAGCCGTTCCTGTGTACGGCGTAAACTCTGATGAATTTTCTGGAAGGTCCTATTCTGCAAGGGCTACTACCAGAAATACTGCTCAAGAAAAAACTTCTGTGTTCGAAAGACTATCCCAACCTGAGACCCTTACTGCAAAAAGGGTTGTTACTGGAAGAAAAATTTCCGTGGTGACTGCAAACACCACCGCCCTGCCCAGAGAGCCTGTTGCACCTGGGAGGTATGATGTTGGGCTTCCTCATCTGGAGGAAAGCTCAACAGAAGGCAGAGGAGGAAAAGAAATGCAGAGCTGCGAGCTCAGCAATTACCTGTACCAGTTCATCCCTCCAATCTGCCAGCACAAGAACCAGAAGTCAATATCCCCACTCAAAATAAGTTTTCTAACTTGAAGTGGGTAAAGAGAAATAGCTCATCTGGTGAGCTTAAGCAATCTTTTTGGGAGCGTCGACCTGAAGCTCCAACTCTTCAGAAGATAAGAGAGCCCGAACGTTTGTCTGCCCGGGTACACCGTGTATTGAAGACAGTTAAGGAGAGGGGCTTAATGAAAAAGAAGTTTCAGAGGCCATTGATTGTTGAAGCTCAAAGAACCCCTCCTAGGGAGAGACTATCATCTGCTATGATAACTGAAAGGAGAGGTTATCAACGACAAGCTCCACGCGGTGAGCATCGGGGCGTGACACCTGAACCGTATGTTCGGGGATCCGCCGCCGAAAGGTCCCGGTGGAAAGGGAAACAAGTATGGAGGCCAAAGCTTCGAAAAGAAGAGATGATTGAAGGAAGGATTAGTTCGGGTGTGACATCCGGAGCTGTCTCCCGGAGATCTGCCCCTGCCAATAGAACTCGTCAGAAATGGGTACAAAAGGAGGCCCATAATGACGACAACTATAATGACAGTCAACATCCTGTAGAGTCTTCCAGGAGATCCTGTCATTCTCCTACTTCAGCCAAAGAGGAAGTTCATTTCGATCGTAGTCCGCAGATCGAAGAAGTAATCATTCCAAGTCAAGAGCCTGAAATTCAGTGGCGACGTCGCTCAGAAATTCAGATACAAGAAGATGAAGAAGAATATGTCGATGATAATACTATGGCGATCGAGGTGGTTCGTATGGTCAGCCATGCCGATGTTGAAGAGGAAAATAATGATGATGAGGAGGAGGATGAACAACAATCACAACCACGTGAACGTGTTCATCGACGTCGCTACAGGGCTAGATCCATTGCCAGCCGAAGTGTTCGCTCCTCGGAGGAAGAAGGGGAAGAAGAAGTCGGAGAAAACCCTTTTGCAGCTGAAAATATTACACTTGCGGATATGCGACGACAAATGAGACGACAGATGAAAGTAAAAGATAAAGAAATCTCTCAGTTAAATGATAAAATGACTGAGATGATGACTCAGATGACGGCGATGATGGAAATAATGCAGAAGGCCACTTCTATGGGTCCTGTACCAGCTCAGCCCGTCAACCAAGCTGCTAATTCTCAAAATCTCCAAGCGCCTCAAGCCTCAGGAGTGAAAGGTGTACCTGAAGGTGGCGATAAAAATAATGACCCAATCCGCCAGCACACTCCCCAAAATGTGGCGAGTGCATCTGAACCTGTAACTGCAGCGCAGCTTGAGGGCTTAATTAGCGAAAAGATTAAGGCCATTATAGCTGCTGAACAAGCGGAGAAGTTGGTAGGAAAAGGTCGCCCGTACCCAGCAGAGTACGATCAGGTGCCATATCCAAAGGGATATTCTGTACCGAAGTTCAACATCTTTGATGGCAATAAAAATCCCAGACAACATCTGGCGCAGTTCAAAGCAACCTGTGGAAACACAGGGGGCAATGATGCTCTGCTATTTAGGCAATTCGTAAGCAGCTTGAGTGGAACTGCTTTTGAATGGTATGCCGAACTGCCAAATGATTCACTGAAGACCTTTGCGGAGCTGGAGGCCTTGTTCGTGAAAAGGTTTGCCAGTGCAACGGAAAAGACTACTATCGCTGATCTTGCCCTTGATAAAAGGAGAAAAGATGAGTCAGTGACGAAATATATAACACGCTGGCGCAATCTCAGCATGAAGTGCGAGCAGCAACTAGAGGAAGAACATGCAGTTCAACTATTGATGGGAAACATTGATGATAAAATGCAGCCCTTCCTGTGCATGGCTTCTATCACTACTTTCCAAGATCTGCTGGACAGGGTGGCAAAATTTGAAAAGTTAAACTTATCAAAGTCCGAAAGCCTCCCTGATAAACTCAAAAAGGCTAAAGCTCCTGATGCTAGGAGGAACGAAGTTTACTCTGCATTCCCTCCCAGACCTGATAAAGGTAAACGGGTAGTGTATAATGTGGATAAAGGAAAGCAGCCTATGCAATATGAAGAAAAGTCAAAGCAGGCTTACAATCCGAATCCTCAACCAAAGTTGGTTCTTGGAGGAAATGACAAACCTCGAGCCTTTCCTGGTGGAGGAGAGCGCCAGAGGCAGACTGCAGGAGCTGGTGATAGAACGTTCCCCTCCCTCAAAGAGAAAATGAATAAAGAATATTCATTTAAAAGAGAGAGTGTCGCTAAACTGTTCCGACAAGCACTCAAGAATGGTCTGGAGTTGCCAGAATGCAAAAGACCTGAAGAGTCCAAACACAGTGGCGACCCAAACTACTGCCCATATCATCGGGTAGTTAGCCACCCAATTGAAGATTGTTATGTCTTCAAAGATTGGTTGGAAAAGATGTACAAAAGGGGAGAATTGACATTATCAGATAATGTGTTAGTTCGTCCTAAAAAGGAATCCACCCGGGTAGTCACATCATCTTCCGTACTCCCGCATAAAGAAAAAATAAAAGAATTTGTCCAAGAGGAACAATGGGAGACTGTGGTCTCCAAGAAGACAAATAAAATGTTGAAACAGCTGGAAGGAGTTCCGGGTGTCAAGTGGAAGTCTCCTACTGAGCCAGTACTGAACTTAAAATGGTTGCCTGTGTCACAAGCATCCACCTCTAAACAGCAACCTGGCCAAGCTAGCTCATCAAAGTCTGGAAAGTCAAAGTCAAAGTCTTCCAAGAAGAAATCCAAATTGAAGAAGCCTATGGCGAAGAAGACTGCAACTCAAAAGGCTATTGATAGTTTGGGTGAATATTACCAGACTGCTAGGAGGCCTATCAAGCTCGGTGATTTTATGAAAGAGCTTAAAATAGATGAAAAGAAAGAAGAAGATGAGGCTGAATCTCTTCCTATAGAAACATGCCGAATCATCTTTACGACATCAGATGTATTAGATAGGGAGAAATACGCTGAAGAAGCGGCCCCTGAGTTCTGTCTAATGGTATCATCAATGGAATTCAGTTCAGAAGATCTATGTTTTCCAGATGATGGAGATTCAGACCCAAGCATAGAATCACAAATGAAACAAGTGAAGTTGGGAGACGATTCCGAGTCTGCAGATGAATCTCCAGACACAACAATGGCTGAATCTGAAGAGAATGCTTCATCAAATAAGTCTGAATCAGATGAGGTGGCCCAAGTACAGTTGAGAAGTGGCAAGGTACTGCCGTCTCCACCAAAGAAAGGGACTTCTAACAAAGATAAAGGAAAAGAGATAGTTGTTAATGAAGGTATTATCCCCGAAGACTGCAAGAAGAAAGATACTTTGTCCAAGGGGATAGATTACAATATCTTATCCCACTTGAGGAAGATCCCAGCGCAACTCAGCATATATGATGCTCTCTTGATGTCTAAAGACCTTCGAGAAACTTTGATTCAAGCTCTCAGAAATCCCGAAAGATATGAGGCATATTTTGCTGAACGCAATTTGACGGAAGTCTTGCAAGCTCGAAATGAGCCCCTCATCACCTTTGCTGAGGATGATATGATGCTTGGAACGGCAGATCACAATCGCCCTTTGTATGTTACGGCAGAGAGCGACGGTATGGTGATCAGTCGAATTTTGATTGATCCCGGATCTTCCGTAAATCTTATGAGTCTTAAGGCACTGAGATCCCTCTGCCTTGATGTGGAACATCTTGGGCAAGACAAGTTGATGGTGCACGGCTTCAATGAGAAAGGGCAGAAAACCCTCGGATCATTTATGCTCCCTCTTGTATTTGGGGAACTCCATACGGAAGCCAAATTCCATGTGATTGATGCGGACACTTCGTTCAAGGCATTGTTGGGTCGCCCCTGGCTGCATGAATACGGTGTTGTCCCTTCAACATTACACCAGTGCATGAAGTATCTCAGAGAAGGAGAAGAATTCAGAATTTCTGGTGATATTCAGCCATTTGCAGTACATGAAGTAACAGTTTATGAAGATGCTAAGTACTTCATGCCAAAGAAGCAAAAGTCGTCAAGTTCTCTTGAGGCTAGAACATCAAATTCTAATGCTACAAAGAAACCCAAGCAAGAAGATGAGAAGAAGCGTGTAGGGAGAAAGAAGGCAGCTCAAACTCTTCCTGAAGCACCAATCGTTTCAAAAGAAAAGAAACACGTGCCTCACCTTGGGAGTGACAGTGATGAAAGTCATGTCGCCCCTACAAAATCCAGAAAGGTCGGCCGGTCTGCATCCAAATGGAGCAAGGAGGTTGAATACTCAAATGATGATGATGACTATGACTCTATCTACATGAACACGGTGCAGAATGTGTTTTCCAGAAGGATAGACAGTCTGTCAATTTCAGATAGCGTACTCGTAGTCACGAGGATTCCCTTACAATACTTCAAAGAAATCACTCCACGCGAGGTGCATAAGATTGAAGAACTCTCCACTCTTTATCTGCCTCCTCTGAAGAAGGGGACTGCACCCGGGAATGTACTATATTCCACGGGAGTTCGTGAAGAGGAAAATCATGATTGGGATTGCATGCTCCTCGACTCCGAGGAATTATTTCCTACGAGGCTACCCAAGTTCAATACCAAAAATATTCAAAGAATGTTACGAAAGCAAATCAATATTCCTACCACCAAACGACAGCTTCGTACAAGCTTGGGCCTTTGGTATGGAAGAAATCCACGTCCGTTACGACGGAAAGATACAGATGCATATAAAGGCATCGGATTCGTCAAAAGAAAATTCCTCCAGAAAGAGATTTGCCGGGCAATCACATGCATGGAAATTGAACCTGAAGAAGGCGGTGTTGAAGAGACACGCGAAGCTGATGATTATGATAACCAACCCGTAGAAGCTGAGCCTGCACCAGAAGAACTGGAAGATGGTGGACAAGCTGCCACGATGGACGAGCTCAAAGAAGTCAACTTGGGAACTGAAGAGGACCCTCGCCCAACTTTCATTAGCTCTCTTCTACCAGAAGATCAAGTAGAAGAAATAAAAGAGCTCCTCTGTGAATTCAGGGACTGCTTTGCCTGGACATATGCTGAGATGCCCGGTTTATCCCCTGAAGTAGCAGTTCACAGATTAGCAATCAAGCCTGATGCAGCACCCGTTAAACAAGCTCCAAGGAGAATGAGATTGGAGATTGAAGAGCAGGTGATCGCATAAACAAAGAAGCTCATAGAAGCAGGCTTCATTCGAGAAGAAAAATATGCTGACTGGATTGCTAATATCGTCCCTGTAAAGAAGAAGAATGGCCAGATTCGTATCTGCATCGACTTTAGGGACCTCAATAAGGCATGACCGAAAGATGACTTTCCGCTTCCAGTGTCAGAGCTTCTAGTTGACAACACTTCCAACTATGATTTGTTCTCATTTATGGACGGATCGTCGGGCTACAATCAAATCAAAATGGCGCCTGAGGATGAAAAGCACACATCATTCAGAACACCCATCGGCATTTTCTGCTACACAGTCATGCCCTTTGGCCTGAAGAACGCGGGTGCCACCTATCAACGGGCGATGACTCGTATATTTGATGATTTGATTCATCAAAAGGTCGAATGTTATGTAGATGACTTGGTCATTAAAAGTATGGATCGAAAAGACCACATTGATGATTTGAGAATTGTGTTCGAGAGAATCAGAAAGTACGATCTGAAGATGAACCCTCTCAAGTGTGCATTTGGGGTATCCTCAGGGAAATTTCTGGGATATGTTGTTCGACATCGAGGCATCGAAGTCGACCCCAACAAGATCAAGGCAATCATGGAGATGCCACCTCCAAAGAACCTCCGACAACTCCGTTCTTTACAAGGACAACTGGCTTTCATTCGGAGATTCATATCAAATCTTTCGGGTAGGTGCCAGCCATTTTCAAAACTGATGAAGAAAGATGTCCGCTTCAAATGGGACGAAGGGTGCCAAGAAGCGTTTGACAGCATCAAAAGATATCTGTTGAATCCTCCTATTCTTGCGGCGCCAATCCCGGGGAAGCCTCTTATACTGTATACAGCAGCACTAGAAGAGTCCCTCGGAGCATTATTGGCCCAGCATAATGAAGAAGGCAAGGAGAATGCACTCTACTATATCAGCCGGAGGTTGATAGGAGCAGAAATCCGCTACTCTCCAATCGAGAAGCATTGTTTGGCCCTGATTTTCGCAGTTCAGAAGCTCCGCCACTATATGCTGTCTCACAAAATCACCTTGATATCAAAGATCGATCCGTTGAAGTTCTTGATGACAAGACCAGCGTTGACAGGTCGTTTGGCAAGGTGGGCAGTGATCTTACTACAGTTTGATATCACATACGTGCCACAAAAAGCAGTGAAAGGGCAGGTGTTGGCGGATTTTCTCGCTGCACATCCTATTCCTGCAGATTCTCCGCTCAACGACGATCTACCTGACGAGCAGATCATGAATGTTGAAGAAGAGGAGATGCCACGAGTATGGGAAATGTACTTTGATGGAGCATCGTCAATCAAGCGTGCTCGGCCTCCAAATCTAGAGAAAGCTCAAGCCGGAATCGGACTTATTTTCGTGGCGCCCGAGGGAGGCATAATGAGATTCTCATTCAGTTTAACTGAACCTCGGACAAATAATGAAGCCGAATATGAAGCCCTAATAGCTGGATTGGAGATTGCAATCGATGTCCGAATTCAAAATCTCCAAATCTTCGGTGATTCTCAACTTGTTGTAAATCAAGTACTTGGAGTTTACAAAATCGCCAAGTTCGAGTTGGCCTGTTATCACCGGCGAGTTCTTGAGCTTATGAAACAAATTCCAATTATCAAGTTAACTCAAGTTCCCCGAGGTCAAAATGGCAAAGCTGATTCCCTTGCCAAATTGGCTAAAGAAATGGCGAATATGGACGACGAATGGCCTATAATAATTATGGTGCACAATCGGCGGATCTTAGAGCCAGCATTATTACAATTCCCGCAGGCAGAGGGAACACCAAACTCAAGCCAGCAGGATGCAACTCCGGTTGATCCTCAATCTCCCCAATCAGTTGAGTCTGAAGATCAGTCTGAAGAAAATCAAGTTCATAAGAAAAGGCGCAAGGCCAGTCAAGTTTCAGAATCATGGTGGCATTGCCTAGATGTCGAGGAAGAAGATGACTGGAGACTGCCTTTCATTGATTACTTTAAAGAAAGTAAATTGCCAACAGACAAATCACTAGCTGCTCAAATCAGGAGGAGAGCGCTACGATATGCATTTGTCAACAACACGTTGTATCGGCGTGCTTTCGATCAAATGTGGCTAAGGTGCCTAGGGACTCGAGAAGCTGATAAAGTGGTAGCGGAAGTTCACGAAGGACTTTGTGGAGCGCACCAATCAGGTCCCAAGATGGCAGTCAAAATCAAAGAATAGGCTACTATTGGCCGACCATGGTCAAAGATTGTATCAACCATGCTAAGAGGTGCCATGAATGTCAGATCCATGGTGATATTATACATCAACCGCCAAATCCGCTGCACCCTACAATAGCATCCTGGCCGTTCGAATGTTGGGGTACTGATGTTATCGGGCCAATAGATCCGCCGTCATCAGCAGGACACCGCTTCATCTTGGCAGCAACCGACTACTTCTCAAAGTGGGCAGAAGCGGCTCCATTCAAAGAAGTTACGTCTGAGCACGTGATCAACTTCTTCACCCACAATGTTGTTTACAGATTTGGTGTGCCACGCCGCATAATCTCAGACAATGGTACTGCATTCAAAAGTACAAAAATCTACAAGTTCGTTGATCGACACAAAATTGATTGGCGGTACTCTTCTATTTACTATCCAAGAGCGAATGGCTTGGCTGAAGCCTTCAACAAAACACTGGTGAAATTGTTAAAAAAGATTCTCTCCAAAAACAAAAGAGAGTGGCATACGAAAATGGCAGAAGCGTTGTGGGCGTATCGCACAACCTACAAAACGCCGACCAAAGCCACTCCTTACTCTCTAGTATTTGGAGTTGAGGCCGTACTGCCACTAGAAGTTGAACTTCCATCTCTTCGAGTTGCTGTCCAGAATGAGCTGACTCAGGAACAAAATGCTCGTCTAAGAATGGAGGAGCTTGATGCACTCGATGAAATCAGGTTACAAGCTCAGCAAAACCTGGAAATCTACCGAGCAAGAATGGCAAAGTCCTTTGATCGAATGGTGCGTTCTCGATCATTTCAAGAAGGGGAATTGGTCCTGGTGCAGAGAAGGCCGATCATCCCGCATAGAAAAATTGGTGGCAAATTCGTTTCCAACTGGGAAGGACCTTTCGTCATCGAGAAGGTATTTCAAGGAGGAGCTTATCAACTGATCGATCTGAATGGTCAAAGGCCCATGCCGCCGATCAATGGCAGATACCTGAAGAAATACTATGCATAAAATGCTATGTCTAGTGTATTATGCTTTCATGTCTGTTTATTAGCATATACATTTCACATTTTGAAATTTTGCTCTGTCATGAGAATACATTTCAAAATTCCCCTGTTAGACTAGGGGCATTTTAAATATTTATTCGGGTCGACATCGCGCTGCATGCCGAGATCCCTGAATAAATATTTAAAATTTCAAGACTCCAACTCTATCCTGCTCTAAAATGTCCCTGCGAGACAGGGGGCATTTTAAATATTTATTCGGGTCGACATCGCGCTGCGTGCCGAGATCCCCGAATAAATATTTAAAATTTCAAAATTCCAAAAATGTCCCTGCGAGACAGGGGGCATTTTAAATATTTATTCGGGTCGACATCGCGTTGCATGCCTAGATCCCCGAATAAATATTTAAAATTATCAATTCAAATGCTATTTTGTGCTAAAGAATACAAAGATTTCTTTTTCAAAGTCTATGCAGGTGATCTTTCAAAAATTAGAGACACCTTCTCCAACAAACCAAGACTCAAAGGTCAAGAAAGAGACTTTTGAAACTACACACTCTTACAAAATTGAGCCAGAAAAGCTTGAAGTCTTCCAACAGCCTGAAGCTTAAGGTTCGAATGGGTGTAAAAGGTCGGATCCAACACGCCCAAATATGGCCGGATCGCTGGCAGCTCCGTCTACTCAACAAGCCATAAGAAAGGCCGTAGTAGCGGAACCCCCATTTCGTCAACCCGTCAGTAAGAACTGAAGGAAGCACGAAGGCAAATTTGACTCGACCAGTTCAAGTGATCGTAGTCTACAAAATTCTCCAAAATGACTGGAGAATCAAAGTTCCAATGGGAAGATGAGTCTCGAGCAACTATCAGATGTTCGTAGGCTCCAAAATCCAAAACTACGAAGGATGACTCCAAATCTGTCAACTTCAGCAAAATCAGCATTGGGGAGCGCAATTCTCATAGCTCAAGTCTAAAGCCTGAATGGGTGTAAGAGGTCGGGTCCAACAAGCCCAAATATGGCCGGATCGCTGGCAGCTCCGTCTACTCAACAAGCCATAAGAAAGGCCGCAGTAGAGGAACCCCCATCTCAACAACCAGAGGACGAAGAGCTGTCAAATCCCAGCTCTCCCGATCTGATGAACTCAAGTCATTCAGATTAAAGTCTTCTCAAGTGGTTTAGGATCAAGATACTACCTACGTTTGGTACTATCAACTGAATCCAAAACCTGCAAATCCTTTAACAAATCCGTAAAGCACAAAGCGAGGATCGAAGGAATTTTTCTTCAACAAGTCCGCCAAAGCACAAAGCATAGGACCGAAGAAAACTATCCCAAAGTTCATGAAAAGCTTAAGGCTGAACTAAGTGGATTCTGTCATCAACAAGTCCGCTATGCACAAAGCTCTGGACCGATGACTTTTCGCCACAGATCTAATATAAACCTAAGGGTTTAGGTCACCGGCATCTACTCCTTCATCAAGCCCGCCAAAGCTAGAAGCAGAGGCATAAGGATTACAAAATTTCTGACAAGTCAGCCAAGACAAGTCAGACAACCCTTCACCAAGTCCGCAGCACAAAGCACAGGACAGAAGGATCAACATCTCGGGGCTCTAGCAAAAACTGCAGAATGAGCACCCTAAACGACATCTACCAATGTCCCTAAAGACTGGGGGCATTTTAAATATTTATTTGGGTCGACATCACACTGCATGCCGAGATCCCCAAATAAATATTTAAAATTTCAACAAGCTATCAACCATCTATGGATACATTCAAAAGTGCAATGGAGAAAGAAGATTCTAGTGTGACATTCAAATAAAATGTTGGAGATCCACTAAATGGAAACCCTAGTGTGACATCTAGAATAAATATCTAGAGATCCACAGGGTCAATTAGCATACAACAAACGTGGCCCGCTCCAGACGCCTGCCACATTTGTTGGGGGGCATTTGTTGACCTCTGTATCGAGAAAACAAAAGAAAAAAAAATATAAATATACGTACCTATCCGGCGCCGAATTCAGCACGTCGTCGACATGTCCGCATCATTTCTCCCACGTTCACCTCTCTATCGCATTAAGTGTCGAAGAAACGAGATTGCCCGCTCTCATTCGACTCCTACTCTCTTCCCTCACTCTCTCACGATCCCGACTCCTCCCTGCTGTTCGGCTACGCTCAGCGACTCCCCCTTCCAGTCGATCGAAAGTTACAACATCTCGGTCGGAAGCAGCAAACGGAGCTCGCCGGCTGTGAGAAAGATCGGAAGCTCCTCCGTGGCTGTTCGAAGAAGCTCTTTCGCCGACTTTCCCTTTCTCGTCGGATCGAAAGTTACAACATCTCGGTCGGAAGCAGCAAACGGAGCTCGCCGGCTGTGAGAAAGATCGGAAGCTCCTCCGTGGCTGTTCGAAGAAGCTCTTTCGCCGACTTTCCCTTTCTCGTCGGATTGGAAGTTACGACATTCTGATCGGGTGCAAGAACAGAGCTCGCCGGCTGTGAATTAACTTTCTCCCTGTCGCACGATCTTCTCCGGCCCTCCCTTTGCTGTTCGACGTCGCTCCTTCGGCCGGACTCTGTCGGGTCGGAAGTACAACATTTTGATCGGAAGCACGCAGGTGCTCGCTGACTCCGAAGATAACTTTCTCCCCTTCAGCGCTGCTTCTCCAGCTCTTTCGTGGCTTGTCCGACTTTGCTCCCACAGCGACTTTCCCTTGCAGTAGGATCGGAAGTTACACCATATTGATCGGAAGCAACAAGAGCTCTGCCGGCTGTGAGGGTAACTTTCTCCCTTTGCATATGCTTCTCAGCCAAATCCCGTGAATCTCCCGAACAAAACAGAGAGGGAAGAGGGAGAGGGTTTAGTTTATTTTTAATTAAAATTAATTTTGATTAATTTTAATTAATTATAGTTAGTATAATTAATTTTAATTAGGCTTAATTAAATGATTATAATTAATGTTAAGTTAATTATAATTAATTTAATTAAAATTAATTTTAATTAATTATAACTTTTAATTAATTATAATTAATTAGTATTAATTAATTAAAGTTAATTAATATTAATTAATTTTAAATAATTAAAGATAAATATAATTAATTATTTTAATTAATTACAATAGTAATTAATTACTTTAATTAATTATAAATAAATATAATTAATTAAAAAATATTATAATTAATAATTAATTATAAATTAAGGTAAAAAAATGATAAAAAGAAAGAACCATGCTTGTACTCCCCTCTTGCATCGATCCACGAGCCACCGCCAGAGTCGCCGACAACCCCCGCCGGACTTCAAGGTATAAGTTTTGAAACCTTGGCTCTATCTCTTACCTCGTCCCGCGTGTCGAGTCGGCGGTCTGCCTATACACGCTCTTGTAGCGTGGTGGGAGGGGCAACCGGCGCGACACCTACGACAAGGTAGGTGAGCGACCTTTGGTTCCGGATCTTGCCTCGACTTCCGTGCCCACTTCCGCCGGACTTCAAAGTATAAGTTTTGAAACCTTGGCTCTATCTCTTACCTCGTCCCGCGTGTCGAGTCGGCGGTCTGCCTATACACGCTCTTGTAGCGTGGTGGGAGGGGCAACCGGCGCGATACCTACGACAAGGTAGGCGAATGACCCTCGGTTCCAAATCTTGTCCTCGAGCCTCTTCCACCTCCACCGGACTTCAAGGTATAAATTTCTAACTCTACTCCCGTCCTCGACGTTTGCAGCGGACCGGAGAACCACCTATACGCGCTCTTGTAGCACGGTAGGAGGGAGCCCGGTGCGAAGCATACGACGAGGCGGGTAAGCCCTATACACGCTCTTGTAGCGTGGTGGGGACGGTCCTCGACCTCGACGACGACACCGCCGACACTGCTACGCAAAGGTATGATGTTTCAAAATCTCGTTCTCGACGTTTGCAGCGGACCGGAGAACCACCTATACGCGCTCTTGTAGCACGGTAGGAGGGAGCCCGGTGCGACGCATACGACGAGGTGGGAGAGCCCTATACACGCTCTTGTAGCGTGGTGGGGAGTCACTGCTGTTCTGGTACGGGTACTGCTGAAGGCCCCATACACGCTCTTGTAGCGTGGTGGGATGAAATTTTGTACGGCCGCGGTGTCCAAGGACACCTACCATACACGCTCTAGTAGCGTGGTGGGAAGGCCCAGCTCCCAAATTTTCCCCCAAACGGGGGATATGCCGGGGTGCTGCCGAAATTTTCACTGAAATGCATAAAGACTTGAACAATTCGAAGATCTTCTTGGACAACAATATAGAAGACCTGTACTCGAACAAAAATACACAGAACTTGAACCAAATGACCAGAGGACCTATACGAAGAACATTGGACTTGTGGACTAAAACTCTAAGTGATTTTTAAAGGTCAAATTCAAATGAAATAAAATCAAATTGGAATCAAATGCAAATCAATTTGAATATTCAATTGAACTTGCAAGAATTTCAGAAGATCCTGAATAAGCACCTGAACTCAAAAGACTGTAGGGGCACTCGAATTTGTACTCTGAGCTCGGACTATATAATACCAAGTGGGGCTTATGAACTCAATGGACTCAAATCCAAAAGAAGCTGAAAATAACCTTGCATTCTGAGCTCACGAGAACTGGACTGGGAAGGGTTCATACTTGAGTCAGACTCGACACCAATCAAACTACAACACCTCCTACGAATATTTTCTAGGAGCTCGTAGTAGATACAACAATCCCCACCTAGTCAATGCACTATAGAAACGAACAGTTGTAAGGTGTACGACTCCTACTCATATCTGACAACGAAAGACCCGTCTTCTACAAATGAGTACAATCAATAAACCCACCCGAGATTGGTGAAAGGGTGGATATGATGCAGAGACAATGGGTCTTCTACAAATACCTTCAGGAGATCGTAGTTGATACAGCGGTCCCCTGCAGATGCACATGAATACTTGTGGATAACAACAGTGTGTTGCAAGTACAATGGATCACTGTGGGCACAAGTACGGTCCTCTACAAATGGCTACAAACCACCTGAGATTGGTGACAGGTGGGCATGATGTGGGAACAGTGGGTCTTCTACGAACATCTCTAGAAGGTCGTAACAAATACAACAGAAGCCTACAGACAAATACGAGCCACTTGTGGATAACAACAGTGGGCATATCGTAAGCACCATCGAACCACTGTGAGTGCAAGTACAAGTATCCCCCTATGACGATCCCTACGAGGTCAAACAAGTACAATCAAACCACCTGAGATTGGTGAAAGGTGGACACGATACTAATGTCAATGGGTTTCCTACGAATACTTCTAGGAGGTCGTAGCAAATACAGCGGTCCCCCGCAAATGAGTACAAACTACTTGTGGATAACAACAGTGGGCACATCGTAAGCATATCAGACCACTGTGGACACAAGTACGGGCCCCTACAAATGACCATTTATGGATAACAACAGTGTGTATGTCGTATGTACAACGAACCATTGTGGGCACAAGTACAAGTATCTCCTACGACGATTCCTACGAGGTCAAACAAGTACAATCAAGCCACCCGAGACCGGTGAAAGGGTGGATATGATGCAGAAGTAATAGGTCATCTACAAACATTTTCAGGAGATCGTAGTAGATACGATAGTCCCTTGCAAATTGATACTTGTGGATAACAACAGTGTATGGAAACTACAATGAATCACTGTGGACACAAGTACGAATATCATCTACGACAGTGATGATCAAGATCTACAAGTGTGTTGAGTACAAGGGCGACTCTATGTACGAAAAAGACACCCCCTGGCAGAAAGAAAGGAAATGTTTGAACAAATTAGAACCAAACTTCCTGGTGTTCCAAAGTCTCTTCTTAGTTATATACTCGAGAAGAAAACAGTTCTGATGTCTACAAATACCGAAAATAACAGTCTACTACACCAAAGATTCTGAAAGGAGTTCTCCCCAAAATAGCAGTCTTTGACTCTAAAATCCAGAAAATCCTTCCCCGATGAATGAGAAAAGGGGAATCAACACTAAGACGCAACGCCACCGGATCTGCAACACTGATACAAGCAGACAGAAGGCGTCCACAACCTACAATGCAACGCCACCAGATCTGCAACACTGATACAAGCAGACAGAAGGCGTCCATAACCTACAATGCAACGCCACCGGATCTGCAACACTGATACAAGCAGACAGAAGGCGTCCACAACCTACAATGCAACGCCACCGGATCCGCAATACTCATGCTAGCGGACAGAAGGCCTGTATAGGCTCTTAAATGAAATGTTGTGTATCCAAAAGGGCAATTACTTGCACAACTACAATTATTCCAAAATACTCCTGCACGTGCACCATAAATTGTATACACATAGGTACACAAGGGATAAATACATTCTCAACCCGCATGGGCCCTGGCGAGCGTGTTATTGGTACACACGTGACGCCTATGGATGCTACGCGGGTTGACAAGTGAATTCAAGTTCGAATCCGATCCTTCTATACGGATCAATAGAAGTCGACAAGATTTGAACTACCTAACAAAATACACGGTTGTAGCGACCGATGTATTTGTTTAAATACATTCTTTTTAGGCCTTCAAGGCCTAAAATCAAGAAAATTCATAAACAAAGGCACAAAGCCTACGAGAAACCCGATCCTCTATCGATAAGTTGATAGGGTCGACAAGGTTCAATCAAATGGAAATGACCCCCAAACACCCCGATGATGGCCGTGTTGAATGAAGATCTTAACCGGAGGGGTCCATAAATATTTCAAGCTCCACTCAAATGTCTATCAGAATCCAAACTCCATAAAATCCAAAATCCAAAATTCTACAAATCCCAATTTCATATATTTAAATTGAAATAAATCCATCAACACTTAAAGCAAAATCCATCCGCCCTCCGCAACAGTTTGTCGAGGTGGACAAATCAAAAATTACTTTAGCTCACAAAGAGCCAAATGCCTAGTCGAAAATATCACTAGGATCCATTCTCAAACAATCTCCTGCCAGTAAGGACGTGGTACGTGTCCTCTAACCGACGGTTGACCGCCAAATGGCCACCGCAGGATAAACGGTTACGACGACCCGGGGCCCTCTGAACCGAGTGGTTTTGCCGCCAAATGGCACCACGAAATACCGGTTATGGCCAGAGCCAATACGCTCCTTATTGGCATCAAATCCTTGAGATATGAATCAATAGGATATGATCGATAGGGCATAAAGCCCTCTGTTAGTTAAGGTGGATTCAAATTTGTCCCCTTAGACAAACATCCAACCCAGGTCTACAAGGTCCCCTTGGACGAAGCAACCCATGGCTGCCGACAAGGATCCTTCTGTCAGGTTGGGTCGACTACCTCCTCTGACTAAGTAGACCAGGGACCACGATGGCCCGGGACGACGGAACCATGGGATCTTGATCGGGCCCATCATCCATTCCCCCACCATCCGCTTTAAGTGCGCGATGGTGAAATTTCTATTTTTAAATATCAAATTTTCCAAATCTTTCCAATTTTCCAAATCCAAACTTTTCAAATTCTCGATATCCATTGCTGCTACTATATGCCAGATAACACGTATGTTCTACGTATCTGATCGACGACTAGCCTTAATCGAAAGTTCTCTCTCGTGATCGGGAGGGGTAATTAACTATAGGGGCTTGCGCCTATAGGAAACCAGAACTCAGATCATAAAGTCCTCGCAAAATGAGGGCGAAATCTCTGGGTAGTGTCTTATCTACAACCCCATCTGCCTTCCAAAATTTACCTCGGAACTTATCCGTTAAAACTCCCCTCGCCTGAATAATAAAAAAAGAAATCGCGCGGCGGGGAGGCCGGGGCCGAATTTTCGGAGCCCACAGGCATCAGCTGCCTTATTCTCCAACCCTGGTCGGTACTGGATCTCAAAATCGTATCCCAATAGTTTAGACAGCCACCTCTGATGTTCCTCTGTCACCATCCGTTGTTCCAACAGGTATTTCAGGCTCCTCTGATCCGTCCTGACGACGAAATGTCGTCCTAGCAGGTAGGGTCTCCACTTCTGAATTGCCAATACTATGGCCATCAATTCCCGTTCATATACAGACTTCAGTCTTGCTCTTGTTGCCAACACCTGACTGAAGTAGGCAATGGGTCTATGCTGCTGCATCAGCACCGCCCCCAACCCATACCCGGATGCGTCTGTCTCCACCACGAACGTTTGACTGAAGTCTGGTAGAGCCAAAACTGGTACCGTGGTCATTGCCTTCTTAAGCTTCTCAAAAGCTTGAGTAGCCGCTTCTCCCCACAAGAAACTATCCTTCTTTAACTGCTCTGTCAAGGGCAAGGCTATGTTGCTGTACCCTTTCACAAACCTCCGGTAGTAGCCCGTCAGTCCCAGGAATCCCCTCAGCTCCCTCAAGTTCCTAGGTAGAGGCCACCGCTGCATGGCTTCGATCTTGGATGAATCAGCTGCCACCCCTTCCTTAGATACCAGGTGTCCTAGATACTCCACACTCTTCTGGGCGAAGCTACACTTCTTCAGATTGGCTTTAAACTCGTGCTCCCTTAGCACTCCAAATACCACCTTCAAATGCTCCTGGTGCTCCTCCTCGGATCGACTGTACACCAGTATGTCATCGAAGAAAACTAATACAAACCTCCGCAGGTATGGCCGAAACACCCTGTTCATCAAGGATTGGAAAGTGGCTGGAGCATTGGTAAGCCCAAATGGCATCACCAAGAACTCATAGTGCCCCTCGTGTGTCCTGAATGCCGTCTTCGGAATATCCTCCCCTTTCATCCTGATTTGGTGGTAGCCCGACTTCAAATCCATCTTAGAGAACACTACTGCTCCATACAGCTCATCCAGTAGCTCATCGATCACCGGAATGGGAAACTTATCCGGCACAGTTTCCTTATTCAATGCCCTGTAATCCACGCAGAATTTCCAGCTACCATCCTTCTTTTTGACCAGTAGTACAGGACTAGAGAAAGGACTCACACTTGGTCTGATAATCCCCGCGTCCAACATCTCCTTAATCAGCTTCTCGATCTCGTCCTTCTGAATTTGGGGGTAGCGGTAGGGTCGCACACTAATTGGTGGCACCCCCTCCTTCAGAATGATTGCATGCTCTTGCTCCCTGAGTGGTGGTAAGCCTTGAGGCGGTTGGAACACCTCACTGAACTGTTGTATGAGCGGTTGTACTGCCAGAGGAAGGCTTCCCTCATCCCCTATACTGACCCTCTCCAAGCGCTGCAGTTCCACCAAATATCCACCTCCCACCTCCTGTATGGTTTTGATCATGGATCTGAGAGACACGCCGGTCCTGGATAGCCCTGCGTCGCCTTGGATCACCATCTTCTTTCCTTCCACCATTAGCTCCATCCTCAAAGCACCCCAATTTACTTTGGTCTCCCCTAAGGTCTGCAGCCATTTCATCCCCAGGATGACATCAGTGCTCCCCAACTCCAAGGGAAGAAATTCTTCCTTCACCTGGATCCCCTGAATCATCAGCACTACTCCTCTACAAACTCCCCTTCCCATTTCTACCTTTCCTGTGCCCAACATCACTCCATAGCCGCCTGTATCCTCCAGTTTCACCCCCAGCAAGTTAACCATCTGAGTGGAGATGAAATTGTGGGTTGCCCCACTATCGATCAACACTATCACCTTTCTATCAGCCATCTCTCCCCTCACTTTCATAGTGTGATTTGGAGTGAATCCCACCACAGAATTTAGGGATACTTCTGCTAGATCCAAATGTAGTTTCTCCTCATCCTCCATCTCTAATCCACTTCCACCTCCCTCCTCAGCTTCCTCGTCATCACAGACGGTGAGAACCTGAAGAGTTCGGTCCTTACACCTATGCCCTGGCATGTATTTCTCATCACATCTAAAACACAACCCCTTTGCCCTCTTCTCCTGTATCTCCTTCTCGGTTAGCCTTTTGAAATTTCCCCCTCCAGTTCTCTCTTTGGGTATTTCCCTCAACCCCCCTGTTGCCGGTGCCTTTGAAGCTAAGAAAGTAGTGGTCATCCTGTAAGATCCCCCAGAATTGCTTCCCCTAATCCCCTTCTCCAGATGCTTCTGGTCCTCCACCAGCTGAGCTAGCTCCATGGCCTCTCCAAGGTCTCGTGGCCTCATCACCCGAACTGCTGCCCGGATCTCTGCTTTCAGCCCCTTCATAAAGTTTCCTTCTAACACTGTCTCTGAGAGCCGATCCAGTCTGCTGGCCAAATACTCGAACCGATCATGATACTCTGCCACTGTCCCTTCCTGTGTCAAGGCAAAAAATTGCTCATAAAAGTCTCCTCCCCTGCTGGTTCGGAAGCGTTCTAGTAGACAGTCCTTGAACTCCCTCCAGGTGCGAATGGGTCGCCTCATGTCCCGCCATTGATACCATGCCAGAGCCTTCCCTTCTAAGCACAAGCCTGCAGCTGTCAACTTTTCCTCCTCAGTCAACCCATTGACTGTAAAGTATCTCTCCACCTTGTAGATCCAGCCATGTGCGTCTTCGCCCTCAAAGATGGACATCTTCAATTTTCTCACTCTCGGGTCACCACCGTGTCCCCTAACTCCTCCATAACCTCCTATCCCTCTAGGAGGAGGTGCTCCCCAGTAGTCACGATCTTCCCTCCTACGATCATACCCGATCCCTTCATCACATTCCCCTCTTCTTCTTTCCAAATCAGCACCACGGTGGTAAGCATCGTCCCTTCTCCCAAAAAATTCTGCACCCCTCCTTTCATAGCCCATACTCATCTCCTCCCTAGAAAGCGGTTCTAGAGGAGGTATTCCATCATCTCCCTCGAGGATCTCCACTTCCGGGTTCTCCCTCCCCCTTAATGGGTTCGGAATTCCTCCTCTTGAATGGCCGCCTGTGGCCTCCCTTGTTTCCGATGTCACCGGATTTTGTTTGTCTTCAAGCATCTTCTTCATCATATTCTCAAAAGCAGTGAACCTTCCCTCCATCTTTTCATGAATGGAAGCGAATTGGTTGTGAAAATCAATGGTTCTTTCCTCCAAATCAGCCTTCAGTTGGCCTATTTCTCCCTCCAGTGCATCAACCTTCTTTCCGGCCATCTTCCCTCCACGGTTTTACAAGAAGAACTTCTTGAGAAGGAAAGAAAAATTGCTGAAATTTTCAGATTTCCGCCTCCAACAGTCCCAAGACAACGCTCTGATACCAATTTGATAGGAAATACTTGAGTTCGCAAGTAACCCTAAGGTAATACTTGAGTTCGCAAGCAAACCTAATCAAGATTAGCACAAAAACAGAGGAAAACTGCTGTCCCAGCAGTTTGACAGCACCCTCGCAGCAGATTTTTGCACCAAACAGTGGAAATAAGAGAAACAAAGCAAGATCTTCACTAGTAGATGCAAGAAAATAAAGAAAGATACAACGTTCTTCGATTCGAGAGGAAGAACAACTCTCCACAAGTCTCTAGCAAACCCTAGAGCCCAAGCACACAATGAGATCTCAAACTTTTCATTCAAATTCAAGATGAGGCCCTAATTCCCCCCCTTTCCCCCTCTTTAACTCTCATCCCCATACAAAATTCCTAAACAGCCCTTCTATTCAAATTTCCCCCCCTTTCCATTCAAAATTTCCCTCCAACCCTTGAATTAACTCCATGTGGGGCCCGCCTAGAGTAAGTAAGGACCGGAGGGGCCCACCTAACAGACAACCAACAATGCAAATGTATGTCAATGGTGTTCTGATAACCTTGAAATCAACTAGCCTTCTCAAGTAATATTTATATCCCAATGAGTTATGGGGTTATAACTCCTCGAAAACATCTTTTCTTTAGAAAAACCGACTACTAACTCGTCAAATTATCTAAAATTTTGATAAGATCTCATCAACAAGATAATAAAACTACTATGTTAACTAAACTATGAGTCTCAATCAAATTCTCAATACTTTGAACCAATCAATTATAACAATCACAATTATTGCATCATTATAGTTGTTTAATACAATAACAAATCATTATTACTAAAATTAAAGTGGGGTAGAGGCATAGGATGCATTGACCTCATAAAAACTTAGTTTCTTTAGACTACTTAGTTGTATAGCTTCACCTTTGGCTCCTCTTGTGATTACATCTGACCTACTTTTTCTTAAATGTTTGTCTTGTGGACAATCAATAAGAAATTCTTTGTGATGGCTCTTTTTAATGAGCTTCTGCAGGAAGGCTTTTAGAACTCAGCATTTGTCTGTATCATGGCTATAATCATTTTGTTACATGTAAAATGTAGTATTATTTTGCCCTTTTACTGACCGATTCATAGGCGTCAGCCATCTAAAATACTCCTTATTAGTGTACAATGATCAATTCAATAGTGGAAATTAAATATCTTCATATATAATTAGAGGAAAGGCTAGATGTTCCGTCTTCAAATCATGGTTTCTCTGCATAAACTGACCTCCTCTTCAGTTGGAGAACAAAATATTCAACAAACTTTCTTCTCAAAACAAGAAGAAAATGGAGTCTTTTCTCATTTTTGAAAGGGACGAATACCTTTTAAGAGGATATTTAGTATCCAAATCAAATTCCATAGTATTAATATATACCCAACTGCTTTGCGAAATAATTTTTTCAAGGACTCGAGAGGGTCTCTGACTACAAAAAACATGGATGTTCTCGAATGAATTCATAGGATAATGCAACCTTTGTTATTGATTGGTCACATTAATGGCATCATGTGGTGCTTTGTTGAATTGAGCCACATGCCTCTTCAAAGAGTTCGAGTTCCCAAGAGGAATTTGAGAGATTGTAGGATCATCTCATCTCAGACCTTCTCCAATACTCTTTAATGACGCCATGGGTATAATTGAGATCATTTAGGAATTTCAAGAATTATACATGCGTCTTTGCAATTTCTTTCATGGTTGACCAAGATCCGAAAGTAGGCAACTCTTAAATAGTCCCTCTTAAAAAGTAAAATAAGAGTTGAGTTATTACCATTGGGCCCTTATCCATCCATTAGTATCCTAAACTTTACTTGAGCCCCATGGTGCTAGACCCTCTTAATAGAAATCTACTAAAAATGCCTATAGGGCTACATTGTTAAAGATGTTGGTTGCCCCTAAGTGAGTTATTTTACTCGGCTGTCATAAAAGAGTGTGGAGGTCATATGTCTTTATTTTACTGCATAAATGTAGCAATTAGCAAATGCATTAAACATAGAAGTAGTATTTCATGTAAGGAAACATTTTGTAATATTATGCTCAGCCAATTTCCTGTGTTCATGTCATATCTCGTTATTTTACTGCATAAATATAGCAAATGCATTAAACGCAGAAGTATTTGAATATATCATGTAAAGAAACATTTTGTGATATGATGCTCAACCAATTTCCTAAGTCCTTTTTTAATCACGTATAATTTTTATTTCATTTAAGAAAAAGGCAGAGGATTGTTCATTAGCTTGATTTGAAGCTATTTTTCACCACTTTTGGTTCGACAAAGAAATTTTAGAAATGTAATTGTGAAACTTCAACTATGCTGGTCTCTAAGTGGATATTTTTGGTACTGGAGCGGATTTGCTGTTAGCATGGTGCATATAATCTGGAATTTAGATATTCTCTGCAAATTGAGAATCAATGGGGACAACGACTGTCTATGCAGTGGAAAGGTCTGCCAATCACTGTGCATCTTAGTTTCTACTTATTGCATCATGGAAGTTTCTGTATGGTCACCTTTAGCACTCCACACCTCTTTCTTAAAACTACTATGACGTTGTGAGTGCATGCTCTTCAGTCTGATTCTCTAGATTCAAGATGTTGTTAGCTAGCTTATTTAATGTTCAAGCAGCTTTGAAATGTGTGCACCTTTTCTCTATTTCACATAGCTTATGGCAGCAGATGAACCTAGAGAATGATACTTTTGAAATTATTCTATCAACTAATCCTTGCTTGAATTAGCTGAATCTTTAACCCTTTGCATGGATAGTTTGGTGAATGTGTTATGTCGCTGGATAGCAGGAGCCCGTCGTCCGGCTTAAACCATACGAACCAAAAACCGAACCTAGCAAAAATGTTGGGTGGGGATCAGCAGAGCAAGGAGGGGGGTTTGGCCCCCTTTGTGGGGCCCAAGAAAGCTATGATCCAATATGTAAGGAGGAGAAATAAAGGTAGAAATATTTAGGAAGGTTTTAATTAAAATTGTGAGAGAATTAATTGGGGAAAGATATTCAAATTTGAGAGGAAATCATTTCAAGGAAAAAGTGTTTATTTTGGAGGGAATTAGGGGAGCCTATTTAGGGCTAATCATAGGATTATTTTTTTTATTGTACTTGTGTTTGCTGAAATTAGAATTTCTTAGATTGTGAGGGCTCTAGCTAGCGGCTAGGGATTTGGGAGAGCCAGATCTTCCTCTCCAATTGAAGATCCCAATTGTATCTTGCTATTTTCTATCATATATCTTGTAATAAAAAGAGTCGTGGTGTGTTCTTCTTCCTAATTTCTTATTGTTGTTCGCTAGTTTCGGCTGAAATTACATCTACTTCCTATCAGAATGGTACCTAGAATTAAGTATTCTGATTATCTTGTTATTAGGGAATTAATGTATTGGGTGGTTGTCGCTTTGGATCCTATGTCAACTTTATATTTTCCTTAGCGTCTGAGAGGGCCAAGACATGTATCATTTATTTTGCTGATGTTGATTCTGAGATACAAATACATGTATGGGCGTCCGTCTTTACCTTATATGATTGTTATTAACAACACTACTACAACTTCTTAGATTCAGCTTTATTGTTCCCTTTCACAGCTATCTTTTCTGTTTGATGTTTTGATGTAGAACTATATGCTTTAAAATGATGAAATAAGAATTTGCACGATTTCTTGAATTAAGCACGTACGATTACCACTATTAGCAATCAAAACGATGATAGAAAACAAAAGAGGGGTGCCTACGTTTAGGCTAAGTCACATGCCAAACACTTGGAGATTCAAAACAAGTAGAATTCAATCACATGCAAAGTAGCTTTCTACAAAAATCCCTAATCTAACAATAAGATTAGGAGCAAATAAAGTGCACTCAATCCTACATTTACTAAGCTTTGGCAATGGCGAAACAAAAGTCCTATGTTTACTAAGCTTCGGCAAAGGTGAAGCTCGGCTCCTTATGAATCTCCATCACCGACAAGATTAGGGAGATTAGAAAAGTAAATAAAATGGGGGAGAAGTTCATCCAAAGGAATATGTTGAACAAAGCTCCAATGTGGTGTTTATATGCTTGAGAAGAACTAGACAGCCACATGCAACCTCTAGCTGCCTTGGGACAGCAATTTGATGATCTTTGGCAGGTGGGCAGCAAAGTGTCTTTGGACTGGTTTCTCTAAACAGCAAATTGAAGCTCTTGGACAGCACACTATGACCTCCGGGTGGCAAGGCAGCCACCAAAACAGTCCGGAATTTCTGGACAGCAATATTGGGTCTTCAAGGATGCAGGACGGCAAGTCAATAATGTTGGAAGAGGTGGTGGCCAATTGGATTTTTCAAACAACAATAAAGGTCTTCCAAGAGGTGCGGTTGCAAGACAATGCAGGAGATTTCAGGCTGCTGTTGGAGGAAGGAGTAGAATCACTGTCACTTGGAGTTTGGGGAGTTTAATGGAAGAGATCCCACGGGAAAAACCTTGGGGAAAATTCAGCCAGCAGGGATGTAAGGCAAAGATTTAATTCCAAAGATAAAAAGGCTGATTTTAGTAATATTTAGGCGGTGCAGGCATAGAGGAGAATTTCGGCCAGGCTAAGGGCTGGAATTTGTAATCTTTCCAAATGCACATATGGGTTTTAAGAAATAAATCTTTGCATTAAATGTAGAGGGGAAGCCAGCGGCTGAATAAAGAGAGAGGGCTTTGAGTAGTTATTTATTGCTTGCTATTTTAGGATACATAAATTGGGAAAGGCAATTTTAAATCCCAATCAATCATAAATTGATTTGATTGAATTTTAAAGACTTTCCTAAAATAGATGTTGTATATTAGGAAATATTTTGAATTTCAAATCACTTTGATTTAAATTCAAATATAATCCTAAATATATTTAACCCATATTAGGAAATAAATAAAAGAGGGGGAAATCAAAAAAGGGGGAAAAGGGGGAAGGTGGACGGCGGCTAGAAGCCTAAGGCCGGCGGCCAAGACGGGGAATCGGGTGAAGGTGGCTGGCGGCTATGGGGAAAATTTGTGGAATTTGATGTGGGGAGGAAGTTGGGAAATTTGGTGGAGTTGGATGTGATGAAGATGAATACAGGAGGGTGGTGAGGGAAGACGAAAATACAAAGAGAAAACCACGAATCCGGCCGTCTCCAAGGTTGGTGGGTGATACGCTACCCTCCTAGGGATCTCTCCAAGTTCCCCTCAAGAACTCTCAAGTACTCTCAAACACAAGCGTAAAAAATTTTCATAATCATTCATTCATTCCAAAGAGGCCCCAGTGGCTATAAATAGCCTAGTACATAAGACTCAAAAATAAAAAAGACAACAACGCCCTCAGGGCTTACATACGACCTCCCTTTAACTAAGGGGTAAAATGGAAACAATTACAACATAATAAAAGACAAATAACATAATAAAACCAATACATGAAATAATCTCAAAATACATCGACGCGATCGTGGCCGTAGATCGTCGGCCACGCCTCTGATATACGATGTCCCCATCATGTTTTCTGTTGATTTTTTATCCATGTCTATTTATATAACCTGGGTTTTTAAAATATTTCTTTTAGATCTCCATCCTTGTTTATCTTTTTGTAGCAAATTCTGCAATGTCCCGCACTAGCTCCTTTCTGATGATCTATGATGCACGGACACGGACACGGCGACACGGACACGACACAGACACGGGACACGACTTTTTTTGAAAATATAGGACACGGGTACGGCGCTGACACGGCAATACATTTTTTTATATAATGTATATATATTAATGTAATATCATATTAAAAATGACAAACAATAATAAATGAATGACATGATAACTTTTCTAGCTTATAATATAAAATATTTAGTACAAAATGTCTAGTACAATCACAAAAATATAAGCAAATAATCACTTACTACAACATCAAGCATTTAAGCTTCAACTACTAGGATTAGCTTTAGAGGTTTGCTTTTGGCATTTAATATCATCATCATTGAATATCACTGCTTTCAACTCAGATTCAACAAGAAAAAGATTTGTAATTGTGCAAAAAGAGAGGAGATGAAAATACCTTCACTGCCAAAGAGAAATAAAAATGAGAATATTCGATGAAGGGTATTAAATGCAGACGTTGATTTGGTGTTGTGGATAGAAAATAAAAAATTTAGTTTAAATCTCGCCAAAATAAGAAATTATATTTTAAAAAAATTATAAAATATTTAAGACACGCGTGTCCAATTTATTTTTAATATTTTTTTAATCAGACACGTTTTCGGCGTGTCCGACACGTGTCGGACGAGTGTTGTGTCGGACACTGCACGCCTCTTTGAGGAGTTGTAGGTGCATCATAGCTGATGATGTGTCGAACTTATGAAGTTTTATTTTTTCTACAGTCAACAAAATCATGTGACTTACTCATTGTTGGCAGGATATTTGTTCTTCGCTGCAGTAATTTCTTCCATAATTCTGACACATCAATTAGGATCTTTTCAGCTGGTCAGAATCTTCTTTTGGGGTAGTCTATCATGTATTCTCAAGTTTAATTGTAAGATTTTTGACTTTATGACTTGGCTCTACCAGACATCCTCAATTTTTAATAACAAATTACGCCTATAAGAATGCTGAACAAAGAAAATCACTTTTCCTGTTTTTCTGTGTATTGGAAGAGAGTTTGGGAAGTCATTAATAAGACTAAATGTTTTATATATCTTGGGTCTATTATTCAAAGTGATGGTGAAATAAATGAGGATATTATTAATAGAATTCAAGCGCCTGTTGTGTGATAGAAAAGTACCCCTTAAACTTAAGGGAAAATTTTATAAGATGGTGTTGGCACAAAATGTTGGCCATTTTGTGCCATAAAAGAGAAGCATAAAACTAATTTGAGTGCTGCAGAGATGAGGATGCTCAAGTTGATGAGTGGCTTCACTCTTAGAGACAGAATGCGAAACGAGTATATACATGAAAAGGTTGGAGTAGCTCCAGTTGCAGATAAGATTATAGAGAGTCGCCTTAAATAGTTAGGAGAGTAGATGTATTAGATTTAGCTTATGTTAAGAAAGGTAAAGGTAGACCTAAAAAGATTTGGCTAGAAACTATTAGAAATAATTTTTTTTTAATTAAATTTAAATGAGAATTTAACTCTTAACAAAACACTATAGAGTAAAATGACTCATGTAGCCAACATTACGTAGTGGGATAAAGGCTTGATTTTGTTGTTGTTGTTGTTGTTGTGTATTTGGAGAGAGACACTGAAACCTCTCTAGTTAAAACAACTTCAATGTAAGCTATTACTTCTACTGGTGTTTATTTGAAGATTTTTTTGTATCTCAGTATGCTATATTATACTGGTTTTTAAATGATTTTCCTGATATTCAGTTAAAGTTATGCATCATTTCTAATTGCTCAGCTACAACCATCATATGCAGTACTTTCAATGTTTAAACCTCTTTTTATAAACATCATTACATGTTGATTGAATTTATTTTTTATTCGTTTGCAATCCTTGCTACTAAGTTAGACAAAATTCACAGATTGATATGTAGAAAATTATGGATTGACATGTATAAGTATTGTTCTTCCATTATCTATCTCTGATTAAAAGAGAAATTCTTATTTTTTAAGTGAGAAAATGGGACAAAAAACTGTAATGAATTCCTTTTTCCCCCTATTTACTCGTTGATAATTGTATTTATAAATCTCTATCATTGATAGAGATATATTCTAATAGGCACAAATCGCTATGCAAAATGAGTAGGGCATAAACCGTTCCTAATGGAAAACTCTTTAAGGAATTACTTGCTTATTATTTTGGTCCAGAAAAATGACCTCTGGCGAAGTGACACTTGAATTTTGTGCTAGGCAAAAAGTAAAGAATGTTCTAAACTTCATAGAGGCCTCGCTCATGTAATTTATTTGATTTGGCTCTTTCTTCCACATTTTTAAACCTTCCCTACTTTTTGGTTGCACCTGGGTATCATGGAACCTTCTAATAAAATTGACTCTGCTTATACTTCATCTTTTTGGCAGGAACTCAAGGAAAGAATTGAGAGATTGAGAGCAAAACAAAGAGGAGCGTTTACATCTGACACTAAGTTTAGTGAGGAAATGTTGGAGATCCGTAGGGCATTTGTGACCATCCATGGGGAGATGGTGCTCTTGAAAAACTATAGCTCCCTAAACTTTGCAGGTATATCAAAAATTTTAGTACTTCTACTCCACTCAAGCTGTAATGTAATGAATAACAAAAGCAGCAGAATTTGTCTTGTGTGTTTTTTGGCAGGCCTTGTAAAGATACTCAAGAAGTATGACAAAAGGACTGGAGGCTTACTGAGTCTTCCTTTCACTCGGCGTGCTCTTCATCAACCCTTCTTCACGACAGAGCCTCTCACGAGGTTAGTCGTGGAGTGCGAAGCCAACCTGGAACTCCTTTTCCCCATGGAAGCTGAAGTCACTGATGCAGGCTCGTCTGAAAAGAAGATTGCAAGATCAACCAGTGAGAACAAAGACGCTGAAACATTATCTCTAAATGAGGATACTGACGACATATGTCGAAGCACACTAGCTGCAATGAAAGCAATACAGGGCCTTCGCCGAGCCAGTTCTACCTACAACCCCCTATCTATTGGACAGTTCTTTCATGATCAAGATGATTGTTCAGCTGCTGTAACAAGCGAGAACTCTGGTGGTTCAAACTGCCAGAGCACATTACAGAGCAAAGATGTTGATCAAGGGAGTGTAAATTCTGGTGACTAAGTGATTGTGATCATGTCTATCATGATGGCACTGGCATTTTCCGGTAGGATAGCCATATTTTTGTGAAAAATTTGATGTTATGCTCATAGAATGGATGTTCTGAGCGATAATTTGCTGCTGACAACTGTACAAATAGAGTTTTTCTCATAATAAGTTTGAAAAAAGTTTTAAGGCTGCTTCTTTTTTGGTTCTTTTAGAGAGATTTAGCAAGTTTGCATAGTTTCTGAATATATAATTCAGAATTTTATCCTGCTTGAAGAATGCTTATTTATGGGATCTTTTTAAAAATTTAGCCAAAACATTTTAATGCAATTATGACCAGATGTGTATAATATCAGATTAAGTTTATATAATACTCCTTTTAAAGTAAATTCTATAGCCAAAAGATCATCCTAACAAAATTTCCGAGAAGATTGGGTGGTTAGAGCATTTTCTAATTGGAAGTTGACAATCCCTTGAATAATTTCTTTGTATTTAATCACCATATCCAATATCCAATGAAACCTAGCTAGCCAAGTTTCCCAATCTCCAATGATACCCTGCTGGCCTAACTTGTTTTGTGCATATCATGAAGAGCAAAAGAAAAAATTATTGCAAGTATGGTTACCAACCATCAGGGGAGACTCGCAAAGAAATCGATTTTAAAAAAAGCCTGGAAGATCCGTATACAAACACAACCAGCAGTCACTAACCTGCCCAGTTGTCATACAAATCACAAAGGAAACAAATCTTCTGTATCTACTAATAATTGATTGTTGCAGCTTGTCATGAACAAACGACAGCTGCTTCTATTGATATTGACTGGTTCAGATCACAAACTTTAGAGCCTTGGAAACATTTTTTTTTTTTGGCATGAACTTGTGAAGTAATTAATCAAGGTCATCTTCTGCTTGGGTCCCCAACAGAGGGAACTTTAGATGGGTACTTTGACAGTTCAGTATCTAGTAGAATTGATAAATCATATGGTTGGGCTGCTGAAGCAGATGACTCCTTCAGCAAGGATGATTTAATAAGCTCCAAGTCAGCCATGTCTGCTGAAGCATTTGAAACAGCAGGACTGTTGGAACCCGATGTGGAGACACTAGAAAGTTGGATATCATCAAGCCTGCCGCCATAGATCTGTCTATTTTTTCTCACAGCATCCATCTCCGACCCGGTAGGCACGAAGGTCCTCGATCGATATTTTCTTGCACCGTCATCGCTCTCTGTGCTATTGTAAAGCACATAATCATGGTAGGTTGGGGCAAACTGAGGAAAGAAGAATCCGTTCAGGGAATAGTGAAAATAAGTGCACACAAAAACTCAGGGCATCTCCAACCGAAAATCTCATTTTTCACTTCAAAATGCAGTGAAACTAAAAAAAAGTTGTGATTCATCTCCAATCGAACTCCATTCTACGCCCTTCGCAAAAGTTAACTGCCTTTCTCTTCTTTGGCATGTTTCTTCGACAAATCCGGTAGAGACATAAAAATAACGCAGGTGAATAGTGCAACGCCAATATTGGCGTCGCACTGTTTACCCGCAACCAAATACCGTAAATTTTGCCGCATGTGTTTGGAATTCGGTTGGAGATGCCCTCACTGAGTGAAAACTGAAAAACTAAAACGGGAGGGTTTACCTGGTGAACCGTGTCATGGTAGAAGTCATTAAATTTTAAAGCATGAGAAAAACTGCCGATCAGACCACTGGAACCACCAATATTGGCACCTGCGTACTCCTTATAGGGAAAAGCATAGAAGTGGCCAACTGCAGCAACAAGCATCTCCACGCACAAAACAAAATTTTGGAGGTCAGCAGCTTCATTGGCATTACTTATGAATCCAGACTTTGCAGCTAGGAAAACCAAAACACCCTGCATGTTAAAATGAACCATCTAAGCTCAAAACTTATCATCATACAACAAGCATTATTTAATAATAGAAGACATTCCTAACATATCTTCCAAGCATTGATCAAACTAAAGGGTATACAGGCCTCCTCATGTTAGTATATAAAATAGTGCTGGGAATATATCAATAAAAATGCTAAAGCAAATCAACTGCAAGGCCCTTCAGATGGAGAAATTATTACGTGTGGAGTCGGACGTAATTACGTCCGGACTCCAATAAAAACTTGACGTGTCCTTGTACAAAGTATGTACACAGCTGTACACATTATGTATATTATGTATATAAATTTGTACACACTATATACATAATTTTGTAATTTATATATAGTGTGTACAGTTATACATACTGTGTACAGAGACACGTGTCACGTTTTTATTGGAATCCGGATATAACCGGACTCCGCAAGTAATAATTTCTCCTTATGTTCCCTACAACACAACATAACTGCAAGTTCTGCACGATGAGATGCTTGATTGAATATGGGCTAATTTGGAAGCTATCTATTATGCAAATCCACCTCATAAACTAATGGCTACATATGTGTCCATGCATGCTCTCATGTTAGTATATAAATATATTGATATTAGTGCTGGGAATATCAATAACAATGGTAAAGCCAAATCAACTGCAAGGCCCTTCAGATGAGATGTTCCCTACAACACGACATAAATGCAAGATCTGCACGGTGAGAGCTTGATTGAATAGTAGCTAATTAGGTAGCTACTTATTATTCAAATCATCCACATAAACTAATGGCTATGTGTCCATACATGCACACAACTCTTTTGCTGTTCATCATCTAAAACTGTATTTAGGGCCCGTGATAGCAAAAAAAAGCTCAAAAAAATTCCTCAACTATTCATAAAGAAATTTAATAACAACTATCGCATTTTTTCAATTTAGTTTCTTGGATGTACTTGATTCTGAATGATCAGTTAAATAACTAATCAAAATTTAGTCCCTTGAAAATTAATCTCAAATGGTGCCTCAGTCAAGAGACTAAATTAAATAAATATTATATTTTGGGACTAAATTGGCCACATAAGAATATTTAGGGACTATTTGGAATTTTTCCCTATTATAGCTATAATTTAACTCAAGATTAATGATGGCAGCCTATCAACTGAAAAACTGTAAACGCTCCTCTTTTGTTTTGCCAGAAAGAAGTTTTTAGTGTTCCCATCAAACTGTGTTTCCGATAATGTGTCTATTTTAAAAATCAGTTTTAAGTGATTAAAAAGCATAATCAACGGTAAATTTTATTCTATATTCAAAAAAAAAATTGAAAAATAAGTAAATGGAAACCTAAACCTTGAATATATTTGAAAAAAAAAAATCTAAAGATTGTCAGAAAATAAAAATAAAAAAAGATGTCCCACCAAATTACGCATGCCTAAGTTTCTGAAAGGACAGAAGGAATCACTCAAATCAGCAAAAGGCATACTTAAGTGGTGAGATCAATCAGAATAAAAGTTCTAAGAATAGCTCCGTAAGACATCAAGAAATCTTCAGTAAATGAAATGGCATATGATGAACAGATCAAATCAGTTTATTATTAGGGAAAATTAAGCATACATCACCCAAATCTTCCTCATTTACATATGTAAAACTCAAGAAAAAAAAACTAGCAAATCCATGAATCTGCGCAAAGCAAAAATATGGGTTGTAATGTTGTGCTCGCCAAGAATTGGATGATATTACTAGAAGTAGAAGTAGAATGTTATTATGGTGAGAGAATATTTTTTTGATGTTATAAACTTCTAATAATATAAATCATGAACTAATTCTACAAAAAGCAAAGTAAAATATGAAGTTGATAACGATTCTATATGAAGATGCTATGACTAGTTACACGTGCATATTCAAAACCATGAACCTACTCCTTGCTCCAAAAAACATTTTGCCGATAAAGCTACAGCTAAGCTAAAAATGACTGATCAGTGCTATAACAAAGCTGCAAAGTTCATCAGAACAAAAAAAAAAAAAACACAGCAAATATTTAATCAAATAACAGAAGAACGAATGAATGCCAATACAGCAGACAAGGTATAGAGACTTTCCTTTCTACATTAACCAGAGCACTATTATGCATACCTGCCAGTAAGTGAGAAAGACGACAGATTTGATTAGGATAAACTTTGGAACTGGATTGTAAGGTCGAAGCAGATCTCTACAAGCCACATAGAATAAGGCAAGCGCATACAACGCTATTGAATATGAAATTGTATACGTAATTGTAATATAGAGATAGCCCTCATTAACACTGAAATTCCCATCTTCATATTTCCCTTTTGAGTATAATATGAAGGTAATTGCAACTAAAATTGGTTTAAGTATCACAAACTGCAATGCACCTTGCTTGCACCTCCGAATAAAGCGTCTGTGAAAAATAGAAACACTTCAGATATATTTGCCTTAAAGAGAAGGTCAGAACGGATTAATTGAAAAGCATTGATCCACAGCATCAACGTGAATAACCAATAATTCATGTTAACCATAGCATGGTGCAAACAGTATTTGATGGATAAGCAACCTACCCATCAAGAGGAATGGCAGGAAAGCAGCAAGTCATGAGCGACCATGATGGCTTCAGCATTCGGCCACTTAAACTTACAACCACAGCACCTGCGCCTCCCACCCATTCCAAGCAAAGTGAAAGAAAGTTGTAGATGACCCAAGCTTCATAGCTGGAGTAAAAGAAGTATAGCATATTAGTTCTCTAATAATTATGCTATAAAACTAATTAGGAAGCCTACGTGCCTATAAAAAATAAATTGCTTAGAGTAAGAAATTAATAGCAAATCCTCTACAGTAAATGAGTGAAACATGCACAGGGGCAGAATAAAATTTGCTAATCCAAAGCTTCATTGCTCAATTGTGTGGTACTTAGAAGTGGTTAGCTTCACATGACTATTAAGTAGCAATTATTAAATAAGTTGGTTTGGTATTTTATCATGGATATATACTTACAAACTTTTTCCCCATAAGTTCACTTCTTATTTATCAATACAAACAGTATCCTGATTTCATCTCTGAAATCTCAATGATCAAATATATGGGAGAAAATTCAATTTTCAAACCACTGAATGGGAACAACTATAAATTCCAAATCTAACAAAAACAAACCAATATCTTTTCACTAAACCTTCAGAGTAAAATAAATAGTTACACATCATCCTCGGTTGCAAAAGCAAATTGATAAAACCATCAATATCGCTTTTCGCAAGTAGCATGAAGTGTTAGGTTTCTGATAGCCAAAAACATAAAACAGCATTAACAATGTTGCTTCTTAAACATTGGCAAAATTTGACGATGCGTTAAAATAAAAGCTCAGTGAGAACATGATTTTTGTTCTAAAATGTGGGGTTCCATGAGACAGTTTTGTCACAAATTTTAACATCACAACTAATAATTAAGGTGTAACTCAAGACGTAAAGCTGGATTTGCATTACCATGACAGAGACACATGAGTTACAACACAATTATGCCCAAATTTTAGCTTTACACAAAAAACAAACAGAATAAAAATCATCATTATTAGACGTATCCCAACCATTTAGGGTACAACTCATCAATTTTTAGTCTTGGTTCACTCATGACAAATTTTACTTTAAAGCTTGAATTAAAATTTGTGGCAAACTTTTGCACAACTTATCAATATTACTTTTGCTCTAACTTTTTTCCTATATAATCCCTTAACTAATTTTACCTTGTCATCTTATCACAGCATCATCTACTCCCCAATGAACAAGGCAACTCATTTAAATCTATTTTCTACTACCTTACTTTCAATAGGTGAAACTTTCACCATCCCTTTTACATAATCATATGCAATATAATCTTATAGATTTTCTAAAAATCCATTTTAACATTATCATGTCTTTCACACAGACTTTACGTGATTTTTTTGTCACCTAACACTTCAATCCACATGATATAAATTTAATCCCGATTTTATAAAATTTACTTTCAAGTCTCTTTATTGTATACTATTATATTTTTACCATTCAATCTAACACAAGAACATATATTCTTGTTTAGTTCTGCACCTCAATATTATAGATTTGAGATACTTAAAACAAATCACGCCTGGGATTGATTAATTAATTATAAACCCCTTATTTTCCAAGGATGTTCTCCAATGGCATAACTATCCACTAATTTCCACAAACATTTCACGAATAAATTTCATACATAAATGGCATGCAAAAGGCACCTACCTTTGAATATCAATTTTCAACATCTCTATCACCAGTACAGAATTATATAGCTTTATTAATACTTGATGAAATTTTACAGTGATTAGTAGCAAAATTAAATATATATTCATACAAAAAACTACAAATGTTGATTGCTTTATCTTGGTAACTAATTCACGTGGAATATATATTTCAATTATTATTGGAGATTAGGCCACCATGAAAATAGACAAAATCGACAAAATATATACAAAGAAATAAAAAAGAACACCTAAATTCCTAATAAAAAACATAATAGCAAATCATGAATCCTATATGATCGTGGTCTCAAATGGAGAATTGCATGGAAATGACAAAAAACATTGTTATGATCCAATATCATGCAGTAGGTAACTTTCGACATTAGAGAACATTTCTTTGCTAGAATTTTTTAGACAACATGGAAATAAAGTATTGGTGGTCAGTTTGACATGCAATTAGGTGGAATTAAAATGGGAAAAGATCTTGGAACAATAGCGTATGATTTAGGTATTGCATACTAGGTCATACAAACAACAAAAATGTTCTAACAAATTTAGATGGAGGATTAAATACCAAACATCAAAGGGGTGAGCCTCATCATTGAAAATATATGAAAATAGAGAATAAAAATGGAAACTCCTAATGACCCTGCAAGAGAAACCTTTCAGCTAAGATCTGCAATGCTAAACAGCTTAAAAAAGCATGGAGTATTTTCTTGCTGAATATGCCAATATAACAACACCTAAAACTAAATCCAACAAATACAAAATAATCAGTATTTATCAGTAAAAACAAAAATAAAATGATTTATAGCATGCTCAATCCCCCCCCCACATGGCATAACAATCAAATCAAAAGGACAATTATCTCCTTCATTCCTACAATAGAATGGATTTTTGCCTCTTTTTTATTTGCATCTGGAGCTGAAGATGACAGATTTGAGCAAAATGCAAATCTATATCTATAATCTAAAACGATGAGCAAATGCTAGAAGCTTAGTGAACAAACTGCAAGATTATAGTGAATTTTCAACAATTTGTCATATCTTCCTTTTTATTTCCAGTACTACAACATTACATACAAGAGGCAGTGAGGAATGCTTTCTATGCCCACAAAACCTAAAGTGAAATTTGAAGTGCACATTCTATGGTACAAGTTTCATGCTCAAATTCCTACCACGTAAAGAGAATTTTTTATATTATTGAAACCATTAAGTTGTATAGATAGTTCCCTGAAACAGTTAAGTAAATAGAACAAATTAAAAATACAGTATACAATAATGAATTCAAACAACAAATTCTTAAGATACTTACACTTCCCGAATTGAATCAAAATATATTGATCTGTCGTTAAAGATAAGTGATAGGAAAGACATCAAAGCAAAAACCTGCAAGCAAAGAAAATTCTGATTGTCATAAAACAACAAAGGGAAAAAAAAAAAACTTCAATTATTAATAAATAGAAATAATCATAAAAATCTAGAAGTTAACTCGGACTGCATCTTTTGACCTGAAATTCAAACACATCCAAGATTAGCATTCCTAGAGATTATCAACATCTAAATTGCTAAGTTTAATGGGGCAATAATACCCCCAAACATTCAGTTCTCCAAGAGCTTATCATCCTCGTTTCTTTAACTTAAATACTAAATGCAATAAAAAGAAAACAGCATTCAATGAGAATAAAACAGATAAAAGAAATAACAAATCACATAAAGAACAACAATTTTGGAATGTGCCATGTTCACTTATGGGAACTCTGAACGTATCAATGCATGCAAGGCATATGTATCACATACTAGATGGATAAATTAAAGAATCTGTGGAATTGTTCGATCAAATATTACATGGATAAGCAGAAGCGGGCATTGCTTGTACTGCACATAAAACAAATAACAATTCACTAAAAATGTCACATTGGTGTAGCATAAGAGGACTTGTTTCAAACCTAAAAGTGGGGAAAAGGAGAGTAAAACAGCGTTATACAGCTCAAAAGCTCTTCTGCGACATTCACTCACTTACCGGGACCATGAAGATTATGCGAACTATGTAACGCTGGAAAGTGGGCTCAGTATAGTTCAACAGGTGCCTATAAATATGAATCAAAGCCAAAGCAATCGCCCCAATCGTGCACGGAAAAGCAACAATAACATAGTATATAAAAGCCATTCTTTCACTTCCAGAAAACCTAATTCGCCAACCTCACTGCAAATAAGAAATCGAGGCAGAATAATCAGATTATACCAGAAAGAAAAAAAAAACTAGAAGTGCCGCAAAACCCAGAAGATTCAACCAGACCTTAAGCGAAGCTGCTAGTATGCTACTGATGCCTTATCACAATATACCTCATCCCAACATGCTACCAAGAAAAATAAACCCTAGCCGCACAACACACGAAACCAAACTCCCCCGATTCACCGCAGTTTGGGGCTAAACATAAAATATTGAGATTGCTCAGCTGCCGTTGAAAAGATTCAAGAAATTCCACCAAAGATAGCGAGCACAAGAAACAACACGAGAAATAGCGCAATGAGCCGGCCGAATTAGCGAAAGATGTTCTAGGGTTCCGCCTGGTCCGGTAACAATGCGACGACGCTTCCCCTTCTCTTTCCACTGATGAGGACCAGAGTAAGAAATCTGCAATACGCCGGAGAGAGGAGGGGATGGTGGCTCCGACTAGATTGTAGAGAGAGAGAGAGAGAGAGTTGCGTCCGCCCGTAACCGCGGATGGGGTGAGAGAATGGGAAAGTGAACTACACGAAGCAACGAGAGAAGCTTAGCGAAGGGTCAGACAGAGACCGTTCGATAGGACCCAAACTGAGACTCGCTGGGTGGAACGTAACGTGGGAGAACCGGATTGGCTACCGCAATTTGCAAAGTTATAGCATCGTGGGTGGGCGCTTGGTGTGCTTAGCGTTCAAATGTGGATGGTAATGAGACGAACAGCCAAGAGACAGCTGACCAAAAACTATGCGGACGAATTATATAGAAGTAATCATTACGGTTCAATAATGGATACGGTCATTAGTCCAGCGCTTTGTACAGGTTTAGGTTATTTTAATGATGATTATAAATTAATTGCGTTGGATAGGGTTCTAAGCAAGTCAATATTAGCATTTAATTATTATTTATTTATTTTGTTATAATGGAGTAATATTCAAATTTTAATCATGGTCCTAATTTTACCCAAAAAAATTTAATCATGATCAACAAGTTATTTATAATTTACAATTATATTAATGAATATAATGTTATTATGTGTGAAATATGATTGTGTCGATTAATCGAATTATCACATTACCTCGGACCTCATGTTAATTTATCGTGCTCATTGGGGTGTGGGGGTACTCGCCTTGTTTGGATTTATGCTGTGTATCCAAGCACCTGACACTGTGTACCCGAGCACCCCCAAGCTAAATTGTTTATTGGACATGTATTTCTTTCTTGTATTGATGTTTTTTTTTATTATTATTATCAGCATTCCTTACTAGATTGATTAGATGTCTAACAACGTAAATTTTTTTAAGTTCAACTCTCCATATATATAATGTTACATTATTGTTCATTAACTTTACAAGTTTACTAATATGGCAATTTGATAATCTCATGTATTGTTGATGATTAAATTATTTATCTAGCTATAAGTTTATTACTTGCACGTTTATAAGTCGTATGGTTTGATATTTTATCTATTAAGTGAATCCAAACTTGTGCAACTAACATTCTCATTTATTTATAGATGTTGCGTCTAGGAATATTCGCAACAGTAAAGAGATATACAGTTTATTGTCATAGCTTTGTACGAAAATCCAGCACACACACACACACACACACACACACACACACACACATATATATATATATATATATATATATATATATATATATATATATATATATATATATATATATATATATATATATATATATATATATATATATATATATATATATATATATATATATATAAAGGGGTGTAGCAATCATAAGAGACATCATAATTTTTACATAAAAAATCCTAAAAAGAGAAAAAATCATTGAGCCTTGCCCAGTTGGAATGATTCCATTAGTGTTAGTGGTTGGTTACAAATAATACTCTTCCCCTGGGGAAGGTGTTAGCTTAATATGGCAAATAGACATTGTATGAACCACATGATATAGTTAGAGTTTAGAGAATCCAATGGCATGAGTGTTGTTCTCAAGAGAATGTTGTTATGTACATTTGTTCGGTATGACCGTAGTTGGGCGACAGAGCTCAAAGGGATCAAAATCAACATGCGATGATGGCTGGAGAGATCGTAATAGTCGGCAGACGATTGTGGTCAGAGGAAACATAGTTTATTGGCAACGGTGGAGTAAGGATCATTAATTAGTGTTGGATAGAGGTCTGATGGCGATGGTCAGGCAGAGGTTTAGTATCATCTACTTGGTGGCACAGATTTGTTGGCGGTGGTTCCAGGGTGAAGCTCCATGATTCCTCAAGCCCTAAAGCTCTTATTTCTCCTTCCTCTCATCTCCCTTTTCATGTTAAGAATGTGGGTCTATTTATATTTTTTGTGAGTGGTATGCTCAATAAATATGAAGAACATTAATGACAATGATGAAGTATTCCATAGGATGACCCATATTGATTCTCTTGGCCATGAAATATTTATTGAGCATTTAAGTACATAAAAAAAAAGTACATTAGTGATGTCAGAATTGAGTGATATTGGACTTGTTGGATTCATCTTATAGAGTCACCTTCTTTGACTATAAGCATGTCATATTTGGATATCATTTGATAATCCAATTAATACTCTAAAACTTTTAATAATGCTTTGGTCTTTTAATTTGAGCTTATTTGGATTTGGACAGGACTAAATTTGGTGTCATTGAGTTTGTCTCCTTGAGATGTTCAATTTGACTATAAGGTTGTTGGAAGCGGAGTTTGGATGGTCCTAAATTTAATTTGGATGCTCCAAATTCAGATTTGCATCGAGATTCAAGCTTGATCAAGGCGATTCTTAGTGCGTATCAATATATTTACACATCTAGCATAACTTTATGTATAATTGCACTTGTATATTTATGTCATATGATTGCAGATCTAGTTAAGTGGAGCCATTATTATTGTGTCTAGTGCTTATTTGCTCATCAATTAGCATAGCATATATTGCATGCATATATACACCTAAATTATGATTCATTTGAGTATTGTATTGTTTTCCATCATATATATGGCATGGTTTGAATTAGAAGAGTTTTAAAAATACTTTTTAAGTGTCAACTCCAAATTGAGCACCTCATGTGTGCATGCACTCTTCAAATGAAGAAAAAATTCGTAGCAATTTACTTCCCTGCACTAAAGATGTATCATGCTAACTATTACCAATTACACACAATGATATTGACATAAATATGAACATACGAGCAAACAAAGTGTACCTAAAATATATTTAAACTTTATAAATAAACAAAGTGATGTAAAATGATAAATGTAACATCCATCTCTCGTAACACTACAGGAAAATTGTTAATTACCGGTGGTTTTTTTTCAACGGTTGGTATTAATTTTCTGGTGGCTTTGAAAAGTACTGGCAGTTTTCCAGCAGTTTACAAACTGTCGGTATAAAGCACGTAGGAAATGAATTGCGGCGATCAATTTTCGACGGTTAATTTTACCTGCGGCTTTCCGGCGGCATAAACATCCGGTAATTTTCGGCAGTCATAGCGCCAGTGACCGCTGATTAATTACCGGCGGCCTAGCCGGGGGTTATTATACTGCCAATAATTCCGATGGTGTATTATTAAACACCGCCGAATAAACAACCGATTAATACTGGCGGTCAGACAGCCGGCTTAACCGACGGTTATATGACTGCCGAAATTACGGACTTTCCTATAGTGCAAATTTTCATAAAACCATTATAGTCGACAAATGATAATAACAAAAACAAAATTAAATTATAAGAGATGTCGATTGTCACTATGCTTCATCGGGCTTATTGTGGCCACACAATAAGAAATGAACTTCTAATATTATGTATTGGATTATATATGTTGACACTGCTATGATTATTAGTTATTAAGCTATTTGTATAATAATGTCACATCATTGAAATGACCCATCTAGAAAATATATTAGTCCGAGTTATAACATAGGTGTTTAATTATATGATTGTTAAGATAGTTATATTATCATTTTAAACTCTATAGATATGTTATATTTTATAAACAAGATGAAAAATAAGATGAATGCTTCAAAAAATATAAAGGGATTTGTTGTGCAAGTTAGATTTATGTTTATTCATGTTAATCCATAAACATACAAACTAAGTTAAAATGAGTTATGCAATTCACCACTATAAATGTCATTAGACATTTTGATCAAATATGTAAGACCCATCATCCAAATAAAATATATATTAAAGATATTATATGATATGTTTATAGTAACATAACCTACTCGTGAAATGAATTATATGTATATGTGTTTACATTGATTTTCATATACATTTGACTATAAGTATGAGTGTGATACTCCTACATTCACATCATATGCTCAATCTAATAAATTCATAATCACAATTTAGATGATTGTGCATTATGTCCTTAACTATAACACTTATTATTATTATTATTTGGCCAAATATTGGTCACACATATGGAAAATAATCATTATGTTGAGTTTGTGTCTTTGGTAGTTGATGCCTAGATTAATTCTTGATAGTTTAGCTTGCTACTGATAGCCTGAGGCTTCATCTAACAATTGATATAGATTATTTGCCAACATACACATGTCATTTATCTAGTCAAAGCCTTTCATGTTGATTACTTTGTCCTTGCTATCTAAAAAAATGAAATGTGGTTCTCTATATCACTCAAAAAAGAGTATAAAAAAATATGATTTATTATAACATTCATAAGAAAATGAGAATACATTATGCAAAGTATTATATGAATAAAAGATTAGTACTATTAACAACACCAACCGTGCTCTTCAAGCCTTTTTTACATTGTATTGACAAATAGTTGACGTTTAAGCCTTTGACACTTCATTCAAATACATTGTAATAAAGATTGATGTATAACTCAACATTTATTATCCTATTTTTTGTCACTCTTTGTTATTTGATCATGTCATCACTTCGAGGAACTACACTAAAGATGTATCAACCTTAAAATTTACTCCTTGGTTGATCATTGAAATTGAACCCCTTATGTCTGAAACTAAGAATTAACCACAAATTAACTTGCTATTCCAAAGCAAAAGTTGTAGATCCATGCATCAGCCATAAATCTAAGAAATTATCATGCATCCCCAATAAAATTTGACATTTTTTCTTCTAGAGAAGCCCACTCCAAAAAAGCTCCAAGAGCCTCCTAATTTATTCTCTTTCAATCTCAAGAGAAAATCCTTTAACTAACACTCATAATCATATTTTTTAGTTGATATATTTAATTGTAACCCTATGAGTCCTTGCATAACATCCTATATTCCTAAGATGTACCATCTCTTTTTACATATTTGATCTATCCATAATTGTTTTAATAATATTTTTTTTTCATAATACACTGTCTAATTAGATATTCTTAATCATCTTGATCATATCATATGTCTAACAATCCACTACTTGTCAATTAGTCTTTTGAAGTGACAACTTAATCAATCGAACATTCCTAAACCTTAAAACATATAACCCTACTATTTAAACATAACTTACATATTAATTATGTGACTATATCCTCATTTCATCCTCATAATGATACTTCTAAGAAAATTTTCTTAACAATCTTAGGATCCCTCTTCTAAGCCGGCCCATGAATATGATAATCATCAATTTACTATAGTTTGTTAATCTTTGTAGGTAAAGGCTTCATTTTAATAAACTCACTTTAACTTAATTAATTTAATTAGTATTTCAAATCCATAACATTAGGATTTGGTGGAGTTCTTCTACCATTCACTTGGCCCAACTCCAAGCCCATGGGCCAGAGCAAATGAGGTAGGAATTGCATAACAGGCCTAGTCAGGGTTTTGATCGAATGCCCTTCTCCCTTAAACCTCCGCTCACTACCTGGCTTTTATCTTTAAACCGCGAGGAGGCCGAAGAGGTGGAGGCTTGTGAGGACAGCAGGAGCCTTATCGTATCCTTCCGCCTCCAAAGAGAGGAGAGAAGCTCGACCTCGCAGCTTGCCATGGCCTCCAATCCCTGCGTTTCCTCTCTCTTCCAGAGCTTCTCCTCCGTCCCCTCTCTCGACCTTACGAGAAGACTGGTCCCTGTATTCCCTTCTCTCCCTTCTTCTCCGTTCGAAAAGAACCATGTCTGTTTGCTTAGGGCTTCCTCCTCCCCCACTGCCAGGGGCATCGATGTCTGCCACTGCTTGACGAGGAGCTCGAGGGGTCATCCGCTATTCTTGCCCTTCGCCATCGCCTCTCCAAACTCGGTGCTTAGTGAGGAGGCATTCAAGGGGCTCGGCGGCTTCAAGGGCTCTTCCTCTCTGGATGAAGACGAAGAGTATCAGTTCGGCGAGGAGAATACAGAGGAGGATAAGGATGAGCTCGATGTTTCCAGGCTAGGTTTGCCGGAACAGCTTGTCGATATCCTCCAGAAACGAGGGATTACCCATCTCTTTCCCATCCAGGTAAGGAGTAATTGATGACATACCCTGTTTTAAGGAAAAAAAAAAAATTTATGTATTTTTTCTTCACTATATTTGTTTTATGTTACATCCTGCTTATTTTTATACTTATTTATTCAGTCCCTATTGTTTGTTTCCCACTTCAACTGTGTAGTGTAATCATTGTTTGTGTGAATATTTAAATCCTTGTTGAATTAAGGCTTATTCTTATGCTCAAATTGCTGAAAATAAAGTTATAATTGAACCATTCAAACTGCTGAAAGATAGGAATTTTGTTATTGAATGAATTTAATGTACACCCGTCCAGGCCTTGATAGTAAAGCTTGTTAACGCATTACATTAGATGACTGATTGCCGTATTTTGGGGGCGTAGTTCATACTGATAATGTTAATTACCGTGTAGTTTTAAAGTTTATTGATTGTGTAGGCGATATTTTGAACTATGGAAAGATGCTTGTTTGTGAGATACCAAACGGAAATATTTCTTTGATGCTGCTTTGTGAAATTCTTATTTTTGTATGCCTTTGTAATTAGATTTTGTTATTCTTATCTTTTAGCTGGTGCTAGATGCTAGTTCCTTGATATACATCCATTTGCTGATTTTCTTCTCGTTGAACTTGCTTCTCTTCAGAGAGCTGTGCTGATACCTGCTTTAGAAGGACGGGACATCATTGCCCGGGCGAAAACAGGTACAGGGAAGACTCTGGCCTTTGGTATTCCTGTCATAAAGAAGCTCACCGAAGGAAATGAGGGAACAAGGAGGTTTGCATTCGCTATTTTCTTTTGAGTGTTAATTTCTATTATATTATCTCATTCATCTTTATTCTTATTAATCTGTTTATTCTTTTGCTTTGTGAAGACGGACTGGCCGCCTCCCTAGAGTTCTTGTTCTAGCTCCTACCAGGGAGCTGGCCAAGCAAGTAGAAAAGGAAATTAAGGAGTCAGCACCATACCTTAACACTGTATGTGTTTATGGGGGAGTTTCTTACAATGTTCAGCAGAATGCTCTTACTCGAGGTGTTGATGTGGTTGTGGGAACTCCTGGCCGGATTATTGATTTAGTCAATAATGACAGCCTTCAGTTGGGAGAAGTTCAGTATTTGATCCTTGATGAAGCTGACCGGATGCTTGCTGTTGGATTCGAGGAAGATGTGGAAGTCATTTTGGAAAAGCTACCATCAAAGCGTCAAAACATGCTGTTTTCTGCGACAATGCCTGGTTGGGTGAAGAAATTGGCAAGAAAATATCTTGACAATCCTCTAACAATTGACTTGGTAACTCATAATCTTTAGTTGCATGTGTGATGTTTCTACTATCTTCAATTCATAAACTTTGTTAGAAAATTATGGGAGCTCATGGCTTTTTGCAAATAAAAACGGAAGGTCATACTTTTGAATGCATTAACAGTTTTTTTTTAGCCTTTTGTGAGACGTCTTAGACCTCACATATGCAAGGGACATGCATCCTGGTTGCAAGCTAACGGCAACCTGCGATGTTGTCTACCTTCTTTTGGTTCCCTTTTTTATAGTTTATTGCTAATCTGCTTTTGACTTTGATATTTTTTTTTTCTGAATTCACTTTGTTTTCTCTTAATCTCTTTCATCTAGGTTGGTGAAGAAGAAGAGAAACTTGCTGAGGGAATTAAACTTTATGCTGTGTCAACAACTTCTACCTCAAAGCGGACAATTCTCAGTGACCTTATTACGGTATTTTTAAATTTGTTGTCCTTGCTGGAAGCATATTATTAGATAATAGGACAGTATTCATGGTAATGGCTTAAGAATTCCTCAGGTATATGCAAAGGGTGGGAAGACCATTGTTTTTACACAGACCAAAAATGATGCTGATGAGGTATCACAAGCCTTAACAAACAGCATAGCCTCTGAAGCACTGCATGGTGATATATCACAATATCAACGGGAGAGAACATTGAATAGTTTTCGTCAGGGGAAGTTTACCGTGCTTGTTGCAACAGATGTTGCATCTCGTGGTCTCGATATCCCAAATGTTGATTTGGTAAGTCAATCTGGATTAACTTTTTCAGTTTGCTTGGAATTTAGTTATTCTGAACATTACTAGTATTCCCTACTGTATTTTCTTAACAGCATGAACTTGCCATGTATGTAAATAAAAGTTTGTTCTCCAAGTAGGTATCTTACATGCCTGTTGTGCCATCCTCTATTTGCAATGCAATACAATTCTGATGAAATATATATTATACTGCATTCGTGATAATTTTCTTTTCATTTCCTGCTAATATCTATTTTATTTTAGGATACTTTAATCCTTAAAATGTTTCTTCAGCTATTTATGGTTTGGGTTTTCGAATGTCATTGCTCGTCACTCTGCAATAAGAGTCTGGATTTCTGATAATTTGATGATGCATATCAATTCTGTTGGTTTACATTATGCTCACGTTTGCTTAATAGATTTCAATTTCTTGTTGTAGATCATCCATTATGAACTGCCAAATGATCCAGAAACATTTGTTCACCGATCTGGTCGAACTGGACGTGCTGGAAAAGAAGGCACTGCTATATTGATGTTTACAAGTAGCCAGAGGAGAACTGTTAAATCTCTTGAGCGTGATGTAGGGTGCAGGTTTGACTTTATCAGTCCCCCACAGATACATGAAGTGCTTGAGTCATCAGCAGAGCAAGTTCTTGCTACACTTCAGGGTGTGCATTTTGAATCAATACAGTTTTTCCTTCCAACAGCACAAAAGCTGATAGAAGAGAAAGGGCCGGATGCTCTTGCTGCCGCACTTGCACATCTCAGTGGTTTTTCCCAGCCACCTTCATCTCGTTCACTGGTCAGCCATGAGCAGGTGGTATTAGTACTTTTATATAAGAAACGTTGACTAGCTTAGAATTTCCTCTCTCCCCATGCAAAGCCTTACTTTTGCATGTTTATGACAGTCAATTCTCTTAAAAATTGTTCTGCTCATCAGTTAAGAGTAAGATTGCACTGAATCTATAAAGAGATGGTGCAAAGTATATTACGAGGCAGTGGAGGAAGTTCTATCTTCACTGCCGCATGTCAGTATTGTCATTTTCTAATAATCAAAAGAAAAAAATTGTCTTTACCCTCTAGCATGCAAAAGATGGAGTATAAGTAGATATAATCTTGTGGTATATAATGTGAATTGTGAAGCTGTTTATTGAACACTGTAATGTATGGAAGATTTGAAAAGAAAGTAGAAAAGAACACAGGCTTCTTCTTGAGATTGGGTTTTATATTTGCACACTTTCTTTCTATATGAACATTTATTTTTCAAGCTCATCTCTAATTTTCTGACACATTTTTATGTGAGCATTGATAGATATTCATTCATCATTAAATCATTTTCAACACATTCTAGGAAATATTTTGCTGATGATAGAAATCCACGTGTTGGGGTAAGGATGGTAGGGATGAGGAGGATGACATACATCCAATACTAGGAGAAAATCTTAAATCCTAAATGTTGGTGTCAGAATTTCATTTGCATTAACAGGAATGGATCAGCTTCATAAGCTTTTGAATCAGCATTTCAATCTAGGTGAATTGTTGTATTGCAGGTTGCAGTAAGCCAGTAAAGCCTTTTCTACGTATTCAAGTGGATGTTCTAACTTTATTTGGCCAATCCTTTGTACAGGGGTGGGTCACATTACAATTAACTCGGGAATCAGGATACTCAAGAGGGTTCTTTTCTGCTAGATCAGTTACAGGTTTCCTTTCTGATGTTTATCCTGCTGCTGCTGATGAAGTCGGCAAGATACACTTGGTGGCAGATGAAAGTGTAAGTACTGAAGAGTCTAAAAAACCCTGTGTTTCTCAATATGTTGACAATGCAAATAGGATCTGCATGCCATAATTTTATGTAAAATTGCAACCATTAGCCCATCACATAGTTTTGTAAAAGTTCCAAAGAAAAAAGGACCAGTTCAAATATTTTTTTGGAACTTTTGTTTTATAATTATGTCAGTAACCTTTCATGTAAGCAGTATCAGTTCAAGTAAAATGTTGACAAATAAAATCCCATCTAACCTCTGCTATGTGAATCAAGTCGAAATGTATCTCAGAATGCTCTGAAAGCTAACAAAGTATCCATTCTTTTGAACCACTTAATGGAAATGATATTGACATCACCTGAGCAATAACTTTCTCTGTAATATCCAGGTTCAGGGAGCCGTTTTTGATTTGCCTGAGGAGATTGCAAAGGAACTACTAAACAAACAGTTACCCCCTGGGAACACCTTATTCAAGATCACAAAGGTAGTATTCTATTAGTTGCTTTATGTAACTTTTTGAACACTTTTTTTTTCTTCATATTATGCTTCATTTAAAGTACATTTGCATTCCTTCATTTTACCTGAATCATTTAGGGAACTAGACTGATTGGAAAAGCTTTTATGTTTAAACTGTGTTGAAGTGAAAAGTAGAATGATTATTTGGTGCAAGCATTTAGCCTGTGAATTTATACTCTTGCATTCTAGATTACATTTCTTATAGAATATTCTTTTAATTTAAATTTAACCAGTATTACTCCTTTTTTGTGTTATTTGCATCATCGCTAAAAGTTTGGCTCATCTCGATGATTAATTTAAAAATGTTGATGATAGTACTTGGAAGTATTTTGGTGAAACCTCTTCTTTTTCAGATTTCGTAGGCCAACTTAATAATTATTATATGGCCACCTCCATTGGATTCAAATCATCAATCCAAACTTGATGGATCTAACCCTTGACTCTTGGTCAACTTGGTTGACCAAGTCAAATTGACCAAATTACACATACATCTTTATACACTTCAAACCCTTTGACTAAGCCCATGTTCAAGCCAATTCAAACTCTTGGGTTTATTAGGTCCTTAGGAAACTCCCTTTGAAGACCCAAGCCTTGGGCCCACTTGGGTTAGCCATATGGCTTGACCCAAGTGTCCAAAGAGAGCCTCGTATGAGTCAAATCCCATCATAGGTCAATTCAAATCAAACCAAAGCCTAGGTTAGGTCCCTCATGACCCAACACGCTTACCCTTGTTGACCCAGCCCTTGGGTAAACTTAGGTTGGAAATTGGGCTAACCCAAAGTGATCAAAACCATTAGGGATTGTGCCATTTCTCAACCTAGGGAAAGATATTATATTTTTTAAAGTGGGTGGGCTAGGGCCAGTCTAGAAAGGGCAGCTCCAGCAGGTCAGACTACCCGACTATAGCACTAACCTAATTATTACCAGTAAGATTATGTGTTGAAATTCGTGAAGATTTTCATTTTCCCCATATTTAGTATATACTCATTTGATCTTTTTTCTTGCTTCTTTTCATTTCAGTATGCTCACTTGAAGTTTTCTTTTTTGTTTAGTTGCCTGCTTTGCAAGATGATGGTCCTCCAAGTGATTATTACGGTCGTTTCTCCAATTCTGAACGAGGATCCCGCAGTAGTTTCAGGGATGGATTTGGATCATCTCGAGGTGGTTTTAAAGACAGGGCTTATAGAGGATCCAGAAGCCTGGGTGGCAGGGATTTTGATAGTGACGATGAATTCCGGCGCGGTGGACGTAGCTACAAAACTGGGAATAGCTGGTCCAAATCATCCAGAGGAAGTGATGATGGTTTTCTATCAAGTGGAAGGAAATCCAATCGACCATCATTTGGAAGCAGGGAGAGGTATTCTTCACACTCATTTTCTTCAAACATCCTCTGTGGAAATCACTCATTTCCTGAAATCTCAAATGAAGCCCATTTCTTTTGATGTTTCTGTTTTATGGAAAGTTTAAGATCCATATCCATTTTGTTAAATGATCTGCTTGTAATTAGTGGTTGATTAGTGAGTTCAGATAGTTTCTTTCGTTGTACAAATTACTGAGACTGAAATTGGAAATGCTTTAGGAGTTTCGGAGGAGCTTGCTTCAAATGCGGCCGAACTGGGCACAGAGCATCTGACTGCCCCAACAATGAAGACTATTAGCGATGCTTCTGAGCATCCTATTTTGACAGGCGGGGAAGATGACATCAATGGCAAATACTGTATCTTGTGTTGCTTTCGTAAATGATTTGTTGCAGGGGCACTGCATTCTTTTGAGAACTAGCTGGTAACACTAATATTAAGCACCCCCTCCCCGCGGCCCTCCAATCCTGAAGAGAGCAACTATTGTTTATTCTGTTTTATGCGCTTCAGAAATGGAGTTTTACTGTACTGTATGTTTACTACTGATTGTATGAAGAAAAGGGAAGAGCATTGTAGAATGTTTTATGATCTTAGCCATAGTTTTCAGATATTAAACAAATATGGAACTCAAGTTGCTGCTCCTTTTACTGGCTGATAGTATTGCTTTTTAGTTCTCTCTGCTTTGATATTACAAATCAAAAACTCGCAGCTCTCTCTGCTTTGATGTCGAGCTTGATTGTTTAGGGTGGAGTACTCTAAATAGTCTTTTCATTTGCTCATTCTATCCCTTGTTTAATTTTATTTTGCTCGTCAAAACAGAAATTGAGGAGCTGGAGATGATGAAAGAATGGGAAGAGAGGGTCTACAGTTGTTGAAATATCATATGCTCAAACATTTGATTTATTTTCTCAAATTTTGTCATTATTATAATGTAAGCTACACTAAACGGTTTTATCAAAGCCACCTCAAGCATTTGTTGATGAAATAAATTGACGTTAAGTTTGGAGCAAAGTCATACATGGGGTTATGGTTGGTTACCCACGCTTCGTGTGAGTGGGCTTTGCCCTCCCACGTCAATCCATTATAGTTTTTGGGATGTCGTACCCATCTATTACTATCCACTTTCTATGCTTTTGCATGTAGTTCGTCACGGACTGATGTCCTTGAGGCTTGTTGTCTTTTGTCTCACTGCAAACTTTAAAGCCACGTATCAGAATGTATCGTGGTCGCAATGTTGTTTAATGATGTGCAATGCGTACTGATGATTGAGGTAATATATGATATACATGATTAGCAATGTAAATCAGTTTATATCCCGATGTTGAGTATCCACACATGCTTACTCATGAGGTCATGAGCTTATCCATAGTCATATCTATTGGGTATAGTGGATGTGGGTATGGGTATCCAATATAGGGTTTTGGTTTGGAGTGACTCATTCCATCCTTTAATTAAGGATTGTTTAATAAGTTTTTCTCTTCTATTTGAGAGCATGGAAAGTGGTCTAGTAGCTATTTTAATAAGTTTTTTAGTGTAATAATTTTTTGAACAAGTAATTTTTATACTAAAAAAAATTCTTAGAAAATAGTAAGGAAGTTATTCCAAATAAAAATCTTAATAGTCTATTATGAGCATTAAAAGAAATATATCGACATATGTATAATTATGGATAATATTCATAATAAAAATTGAAAGCTTTTTATTTAATTAATAATAATTATTTTTATCAACTTGAATGATAGAAGATCTTCTAACAATGGATATATTGAAACACATTTTACAAAAGTAAAATGTTATACTAAAAGCATATATCTATGTCCAATTCTCAATTAAAAAAAAAAATCTCTCTAGATAAATTTTATCATAAAAGACCTTGTCGAACATCAAATGTCTACAAGATTATACAATTATGTGATTAATAATTACAAATTTTATGATATATATTTCATTCTTATATTTTTATATATTTGATTGAATATATATATATATATATATATATATATATATATATATATATATATATATATATAAAAGTTTCTCATATTTTTTATTAAATCAATTTCTTATTAATTATATATATATAAGTCATGAGTAAAATATTGACTCCAAAATACTTATTTTAAAAATATGAAGTATTTTATTTATGATGTTTGAATTTTTTTTAATAATATTATTAATTAAGAGTAATAAGGATAACGAAATCCTTCCCTACCAAAAGATATAGGAACGGCTGAAAGCAAGAGAGGACTGAAGAATGGCGGCCGCTACTCCGATGGCCGGGGCGCGCTGTCCCTTATCGCGATCCCCAACGCAAAGGCGCGGACTTTGTCGCCAAACCTTCCTCCCCCTCTCCTCTTCTTTCTCCAAAACCCTCCACCTCGATTCCTCCTCCTCTTCAAACTGCTTCCACTCGCTCTCCCTCGCCCTCACCCGCGGAACTCGCGGCGGCACAGCTGCTGCGACGAAGATGAGCATGGAGGCGGGTGTTGGTGTCATGGGCACGAAGTTGGGAATGATGTCCTACTTTGAACCGGAGGGCACCGTCGTCCCCGTCACCGTCGTCGGGTTCCGCGAGGGCAACATCGTCACCCAGTTGAAGACCGCCGCCACAGACGGATACGACGCAGTGCAGGTGGGATACCGCCGCGTACGCGACCGCAAACTCACTAGGCCGGAGCTCGGCCATCTCAGCAAGGCCGGTGCCATCCCAATGCGCCATCTCCAGGAATTCCGGCTCCAGTCCATCGAGGGCTTCGAGCCGGGGCAGAGGCTCGTACTTGAAGAGATATTCAAGGAGGGAGATCTCGTTGATGTGTCCGGGACAACCATTGGCAAGGGATTCCAAGGTATGATCGAATGTTCCACTTTCCTTATCTTTTCCTTTTTCAGATGTTTGCTTGATGGTTTGAATGAAGATTGATGCTTGGTTTTCAATTTTTTGATCAATTCAATTACAGAATTGATTGATTAAGTTTCGTTTTTGTACATTTTTTGTTTGTTACTTTGATTTCAAAGGACTGTAACATAAATTTTGATTGATTAATCATTGTTACATTTTTCTCATAGTAAATTGAGTCAGAATATTTTGATCAAAATTAGGTGAGGATGGATCTCATTGTCATTAACTTTATTTTGAAATAAATGCAATGCTAAAGTTGATTGATTATGTATTGCATGGACTTCTCTAAGAATAATGCTTTAATCCTCAAATAAATTCAAAAAGATAATTAGTTTTGATTATATAGACGTTTTGTATTATCAAAGCAATATTCGAAATTTTATATGATATAAATAGGATGGGATCCAGCCAGATATCACACCTGTGGCATGATTGAAGATCATAAGAAGCATATCATTAGCATCAATATCATCATCATTATCATTATTCGAACTATTTGATGTCAACTCCAGCGTATTCTTCTTTTCCATTCATTCATTTAGGCTATTATATTAAATCTATGTAATTCATCAATATCAATGTCATTATTTTAACTATTTTGTCTCAGCTTTTTTTTTTCCTTTTATTATTCTTATAGGTTGCTATTTCTGTAAATCATTATCAATATTTCAACTATTTAGTGTCAACCTTTATGTATTCTTCTTGTCCATTCATTCCTCTTGTAGTTCACTAAGTTTTTTTTTATAATTCTCCTTGCAAATTTTAGTCATGTTATTCTGAGGGGCTGTTTGGTTGGAGGAATTTGAAATTCAAGGAAGTTTTAAATATAATGCAAAATAGATATTATATTTTAGAAAGACACAGTTATTTGGTTGGATGCAAATCAATTGCAATTACATGTGACGGGCAAAGGGTGGCGATGATGGATGGCGGTATTCCTAAGGACTTGCCATTGAGTCGAGAGGAAGTATTATGCAGCTGGACGAGCGAAAAACATTCAACAACCTGAAAGAATTTGGCAATGAATGAGAAACTCGATGGCCAAAGGAGGGAGTCCAACTATCATTCTAAGCCACTCGATGCAACAAACACAACATGTGAATGAGCTGAATTCAAATTTGGTTAACATTTTTCGCCTTATTTAGGTATTCTTTAAAATATAGGGTTCTAAATAAAAAAGTATATGCTCTATCTCGCTGACTTCGAGTCCTAAATTGTGATTGTCAATGAACTTTGCAGAGTGATCATGACATCAAGGGAACCATTAGTTGTAGGCTTGTTTTAGAAGTTTGAATAACTCCATCATCAATCGCGAGTGATGCGCATGTTAATGCCAAAGAAAGGAAGCAATTGCGACGCATAACGAAGACAAGAATTATAGTGGTTCAACAATAAATGCATACATCCATTATAAAGATAGAGTATATTTCTTTGCTATTTATCGAGAATTACATAAAATTTCATAGGTTTTATAAAGAAAATAAGGAAGCCTTTTGAGTTTGAGTAATTCAAAATCCAAAGGGGATGCTGAAAGGATTATGCTCTTTTGAGCTTGGGATCTCTTTAAGTAGAACCGAGGTGGTTGCTATTGAGAAGAAGAGTTCCTAATATATTTTTTTTATTTGGAAGACAACTTCACTAACATTAAAGAGATATTATGTCTGTATCCCAACTTCTCTCCCCCTCTTTGCTAGCTTTTCTCTGTCTATCTCTATCTTCCTATTCTCATGTTTGTGCAAAGGGCCTTTATAGGTCTAGAGGAATTTTCATGGTTGTTGCTTGTTGTAGGGAGGAAAAATGTTAGGGGTGGCGACAATAAGAGTTAATGTGATAGACATGCAACGGGTTGGAGGCCATGTACATGGTGTGACAATTCTTCCAAAAATGGCAGAGTTGCCAATGTTTTGCTAGTAAAAAGAAGTGTAATGTCTTGTGAGGAGCATAGTGGAAAGCCTTAGGAACAAGTAAATTTGAAAGAACTTCTTGTTGAGCTAAGATGAACACCTGAGTGAACTATAATGGAGTGGCCTAAGAGGAAGTTTGATTTGCCGTAGTTGCTCAGCATCAAGAAGAGAAGTACTTTGCCTTGGAACAACTGGAAAGAGTTCAATAGCTTGAAAAGCATTCAACGATTAAAGAGGCATTCACTGCTTGAGCAAGGAGTTTGACTTCCATTCTTCACTACTTGGCGCACCTGATTCAACACGTGTATGAGCTAAAATTTGTTGATGACTAGGTGTCTAACTTTTATCTATCAATGGAACCGTCATATGTTTGGATATCAATTCTAGCTTCAATCTTAATAGTTTTTGGGCTTATTTTTCAAAGCGACAGTATAAGACGAGGCCTCTTCATATAAACCTTATTCTTGCTCTCCAAAGTTATTTCTAGTTTCTCACCTTTGTTGAGGTATTTTCTTCGCTCGTGAGGACCATTCAAGTTGTGATTGATTCCTCATTTGTTGTTAATGCTTTTTTATCAAACATCTCCATCAACATGACCATTTGTCATCGCAAAAGATCTAGGCGGCTAAGTCCCTTGATGTTTCTACTTGGTTCGACATGATAGTTATTCTTCTTCATGTAGAGGGTTCAAGCTTGATAAAATCTTTAACCAATTTGTTTGTAGCCTTTCTTTGCCAACACCATGCACCAATGATTAATAAATTATAGACTTACATATCATGTGATCCGACACTACTTGAGGTTCGCAAAGAGAGATCCTATTATGGAACCACCAAGGAAACTAGAGTCTTGAAAAGATTTTGGTTTGTTGTGCTAAATAGGTCTTTGGTCTTAGCTTTGGTTTCTCAGTTAGCTTTTACCCTTAATTGATAGGGTTTCACTTAAGTCTTGGCCATTAGTATCTCTTGTGTGAAACCCCTTAAATAAAAGAAGTTATACTCTTAAACATCAAAACGTCTTTTGGTGTAATGGTTGAAATTTCATTAAGAAACCCTGTAGTTAAGCGTGTTCATCTTAGAGAAATCCTGAGATGGGTGATCTCCTGAGAAGTTATACCAATAAGACAAAACCGTGCGACCCTTAGGCTGAAGCAGACAATAACTTGATAGTTAAGAGTTTGACTATTACAAAATTGTATCAGAGCAATGTACTAGCCAGAAGATGGGAACTAAGTGTCGTAAAAGATAAAGTGTTACACCATGAGATCCACCTCTTAAACCCTGTATAGGACAAAGTGCTACGTGGCAGGAGTCACCACTTGAACTAATAGGGGCCACATCTAGAATTCTATTTGTCTAGTGAATGATTTTTGGATAAAGATTGTGATGAGGACGTCAGTTACTTAAGTAAAAATTTTTTTGAAACCCCTCAAATAAAAAAAGCTAAAATCTTAATCATCGAAGTGTCGTTTGGTGTAATTGTTGAAATTTCATTAAGAAACTCCACAGTTAAGCGTACTCATCCCGAAGAAATTTTGGGATAAGTGCCCTCTTGAGAAGTTATATAAACATGATAAAACAATGAGGCCCTTAGGCCAAAGCCGATAATATCTTGATAATTAAGAGTTTGATTGTTACACTTTGTAACCCCTTTCCTCTTGTATGTATATCTCATCTTTCTCCTTTTCTCTGATTATTTTTATATGGAATGAGAACAATCAGCTTGAAAGAGAGTAATGTTGTAAGAGGGTTGGAGAATTGGCAAAAGACTGAGAGAACTCTTCCAAGGATGTTGGTGAAAGATGGTTTGATATTTTTTATCAATCGTATAAAAATGGTATATGAGGTACGGTTTGGAGAGGAATTTCATGTAAGGCATGCTTAATTAAAAGAAGCTAAACTCTTAAACATCGAGGCGCCTTTTAATATAATGGTTCGAATTTCATTAAGAAACTCCGTGGTTAAGCATGCTTATCCGGGAGAAATCTTGTGATGAGTGACCTCCTGGGAAGTTATACAAACATGATAAAACCATGAGACCCTTAAGCCAAAGCGGATAATATCTCAATAATTAAGAGTTTGACTGTCACACCTTGTAACCCCTTTCCTCTTGCACGTATATCTCGGCTTTCTCCTTTTCTCAAATAATTTTTATATGGAATGAGAACAAACAGCTAGAAAGAGAGTAATGTTGTAAGAGGGTTGGAGAATTGGCAAAAGAGTGAGAGAACTCTTCCAAGGATGTTGGTGAAAGAAGGTTTGATATTTTTTATCAATAGTATAAAAATGGTATATGAGGTATGGTTTGAAGAGGAATTTCGTGTAATACAACAGAATTTTTTATACTTCAAATTCACAAATTTTTTCTTATTAAAAAGAGAATTCTAAATATCAGGTGATGCCTAAAGATGAATAGACTCCTTTGAATTAAGATGTGTGGATACATAATAAGAAAAACAGGTTTACATAAAAATATGAATGAATATCAACTCTTTATGAAGGAGGGTGTGAAGACTGCCAGATATCACCAAATACAAAAACTAAACTTAGCTTCCAATAGACTTCCAGACCAATGAACTTAAAAACATCTAGTAAAAAAAAAACCATAAAGAATCTCATCAACAATTTTACTGAAATGAATTAGTAACTGTTCTAATTGTATGTCTAATATGTGCAGGAGGTATCAAAAGGCACAATTTTCGCCGCGGTCCAATGACTCATGGCTCCAAAAGTCATAGAGCTTTGGGCTCCATTGGTGCTGGAACAACTCCTGGTCGAGTTTACAAGGGAAAAAAAATGCCTGGCAGGATGGGAGGAACTAAAAGAAAGATCAGAAAGCTGAAGATTGTCAAGATAGACAATGAACTACGAGTTTTCATGATAAAGGGAGCTCTCCCTGGAAAGCCTGGCAATCTTCTTCGTATAACACCTGCTAAGATTGTTGGAAAAAACATTCCTAAGAGTTAGGATATCTTCATTCAATCCACATGGATTATTGTTCTCTTGACTGTAACTGTAACTGAACAATTTCTCTTCCTAAGAGTTTCTTCTTCAATCATTGTGAGTTACATTGATTGCAGCTCTGAACTGCCATGTTTAGATTGTTTAACTGTAAAGAAGAGATAACTCAAACTTAGCTCTTCAGACTCACATAATTGGACCTGGGTGTTATTATTGTTGTTATTATAAAAGTCCTTGCAAGATCAAGGTCATCTATCATGGGAACAAATTATGTCAGCATGTCATCTCCTAAAATCATTAAATTTATTTTCAAATATATATAACACAAAAAAATCAGTAAATACTACAATTACCTCAAAATAAATTTGATAATTTTGAGATTCAACTCTATAATATTAAGCATTTCAATCCATGTTTAAACAACTTTGCCAGATGTATGTACATGTTCCAACCCGGCGAAACAAATTTAGGCTTTGTTTGGGGTGGCTTTCTTAATACTTTCGAAAGCAAATTTCTAATACAATAATTTTTAGCTCAAAAAATTTTTGTGCTAGAAAATTACTTTAAAAAATAATAAAAAAAGTCATTCCAAACGAAACCTTAAACATAACTACTGAAATGGCAGAAACCAGACATGCAAATTGTTTCAAACAAGTAGCAGGAGAATCAAAGTACATGTTCTTGAAAATATTTTTTCAAACAGGTAAAATTTCACTTGCATCAAGTTGTCAGCAATCCTGATACTATTTGAGGTTCTTCAGCACCAGCCTCTATAATGAGCCTCTCCACCGGAATCTTGATGACATCACGCCGAACACCTATATCAGCGACAAAGCGACTGACCGAGTACATAGCTCCTGCCACAAACACCAATCCAGTCCCACTGGTTGTCAAGAAGCGAAGAGGCGAAGACATTACTGTAGAAGCAACTGCAGTCCATGATGCCATTTGGCCACTTCGCCCTATGCTGTAATGAGTCTGAATAAGGAGACCAGTCTTGCAATAGATGGCAAAATCCTCACAGTTATTCTTAAAGAGGCTGTAGACGCCAAATCCTTGGTCGAGAAGAGACTTGGCTCGGTGCAAGGCATCCTCTGCTGGGTCTGAAGCAGCTAAAGTACATGTTCCTCCTCGAGCTTTGGCGACGAAGAAAGCTGGTGAAACACCATACTCAAAGATGTAGAGCTTCCCACCCCCAAGGAAGCAATCAATGCATGATTTGATAACTCCATGAAGATGGCTCTGATCACCACATCTCTCACATATAGCTCCGGTTGGTACAGGTGAGGAGCTAAGGAAAAGTTTGTCCAGAAAAGTTCCAGTGCCAACCTCTTGGCCTGCTGCTCTTGTGAAATGGATGACCGTGTCATCTCCGATATAAATTCCTGAAGGAGGGGGAAATAAAAGTAAAGGTGACAACTATCACATTCTCAAGTAGAGCTCGGCTGTTAGATGACAGTTCACAAGAAAAAATGCTTTTATTGGAAGCCTTTGTATCATGATGGAATGTAGAAACAATTCCCGATCATGTTACCTGTGGGTACGATAATCAGTAAAAAAAAATTCTTTCTTTCTGAAAGATATAGCAGTCTTATCCCACGTAGAAGTTGTTTCTATGAAACTTTGACTGAATGCAGGGACCAAAAAATCAAAAGAAAAAATCGAATGCACATTAAAAGAAACTGTTTCAGTGATATATTCAACAACGTTTAGGGTTGTTGTAAATCAATTAGTAGAAACCAAAACTTGAAGAAAAATCTTGAAGGATAATTTTTAAGCTTTGAAAGAATTCAAAAACTAAGATTTCTAGCACATTCTCCAATACAAACTATAAATGGAATACTAATAGTCAAACAGACCTTTGGTATCTATATAAACTAGAGCTAGGAACAAGCCTGGGAAATTGACAAACAGACCTTTGGTATCTATATATGAGTAAACTGATTTACACAGAAAAAAAAGAAACTAATAGTCACCTCGCATTAAACTATTATAAAAATTAAAAAAATAGAGAAAAAAAAAAGAATATAGTAAAAACTATATCGCAGTAGTCACAAGTGTTATAAAAAAGCCATAATATATCTTGTGCCATCTTGATGCTAGGTTATAACTATAACTTGTGTAAAGGTGAAAACGACATCCAGATATTTACTTATTTTTCAGAGGCATCACATGGTGAAGATGAATAGAACTAATGCAAGAAGCAGAGATGGCATACCACCAGAGAGAGATACAAAATTAAATAAAAACCATAACATAAACTAGAATGCAAAGGGCAACGGAATGTGAGAATTAAAGAATAGGAAATCTGTGTGCGGATATGCTCCTTCAATTTAACACTTTCAATTTGGCTTTTCATGGTAGCAAGTGAGAGTCTATGGTCATCTGTGGGAATTCCTATTGCATATTGAATTGGACATGGCCCGAGCACATCATTGCATGAAAGGATAAACTCCCGATAGATTCACAATGTCTGTCACTTAAGAGTAAATGAAAAAATGAGGATTTAAAATGCAAACCCAAATTATTCAATAAAACACCAATCTCAAATAGTTGGGATTAAGCTAATGATGATGATGATGATATTTCTGATTGTCCATACTCACTGCACTAATTTTTGATGTCATAGTTTGTTCCTTTTTATACCAATCATAATATTCTCTTTCGATTGAATTGTTGCCAACTATTATTGAATGACTAATCATAATATTCTCTTTCGATTGATTATTTGCAAACCATTACTGAATGACTAGGGTGGTCTAAAATTTTTGATACTCCAATATTGGAAATTTGTTCTTATATATGTATACCTTTTAATGAAAACTATGATTGTACCTGCCTATAGTGCAAGAGTAAATCATACGTTAAATAATCAAACGTTCTTGGCATTTCATGCCACCAAGTGTCTGTTATCTCTCTTGATTCATATAGAGAAAATTAAAATAAAATTAAAAAGAAAACCTCAACTGCTTATTCTTCTAGTCAAGAAAGCGCTATTACTTTGTATCATAATGTGTTCCATAGACCTTACAAGTTAAATGTAATGGAACGTAGCATAGTGCATGCTTCCAAACAATTCAGAATCATGGTCCCGATCGCTTGGATCATCAAAATAGAACTAAAAAGGAAACATCAAACATTGCTATCTTTCTCTTTGAATGAGATCATAATTCCAATTCCAATAAGAATTCCTCTTTTTTTCATTCTAGTTCGTACACCACTGTGAACCCTGGTTAAATTATGATAATTTTTTTTAATTTTATTTTATTTTATTGGGACAACACAAGTACTCTCTTGCTGATCCATGAAACAACTCTCACATTTATAGAGAAACTTGACAGAATTTAGGGGCCAAAAAACCAATAGGAAAGTTCAAATGCATAAAAAAGACTGTTTTAGTGATACATTCAACGTCATATTGAGGAAGTGCTACCCTCACTAAGGTTTGTTGGAAATCAATTAATAGAAACCAAAACTTGAAGAAAATTCTAATACAAGATAATTTCTATGTTTTAGCAGAATAGATAAACTAAGATTTCTTGCAAATTTTCTTCAGTATAAACTATAAATGGAAACATGTATACAATACTGAAATCAGCCAATAAACTAGAGCTAGAAATAAGTCTGGGTAATTAACAAACAAAGAATTTTGGTATTAATGCAAAAGTAAACTGATTTACTTAAAAATAGGAAAAAAGAATAGTCTCTAGCATTGAACTATTAAAAAGAATTAAAAATTAGAGATCAAAAAGTAGAATATAGTAAAAAACTATGACGCAACAATCACAAATGTTGTAAACAACCATTATATATCTTGTGACATCTAAACAAGATATATAAATACAAAATAGCTTCTTCGAATTTTAACCTGGAATACAACAGAATTTTGGCTTAAGTGTCAAGTAAACTAGCAATTGAATTAAGTAAATGACTCTATATTAGTTTGAACCTACATATTGCGCAACTACAAACTGATAGGAAATACTTGAGTTTGCAAGTAACCCTAAGTTAATACTTGAGTTCGCTAGCAATCCTAATCCCAACCAGCGAAAATCTAACAGCGAAAATGCTGTCCACAGCAGTTTAACAGCAGGAAACACAGAAAAATCTGAGAGAAAAGGAGTAGAACTCGTAGGGAAACCAAGCAAACACTTTTATTTCAATAGAAGATGAAAAGCACTTGCAAGATACAACTTTCCTTCAATTCGAGAGGAAGGAAAAACTCTCCAACGATCTCCGGCAAAGCTAAGAGCCCAAGAACACCAAACCCTAGATCTCAAAATAATTCAAATTCCAGATAATCTAAATCCGTCCAAAACTCCTAATTAAAGACAAAGGAATATTTCAAAATATCTAAACAGCCCTTAGTTCAAATAATTTCCCTCGTAATCTTGCATTGAGCCCATGGTGGGCTCCACAAGGCTTCTGCCCAAACCAGGAGTTCCGCTTGGTCTATTCCGTAGCCTGGAATAGACCCGGACCAGTCCCTCCTGGACCGGTCCAACCGGCCCAGCTCCTGGGCCGGCGTAACACAAACTTCCTTGATTCAGTGTAAAATGTTGAAGCATTTATAGATTTCTGCAAAAAACTTGCAAGAATATAAATCAAAGCTATTTACAAAAAAGAGAAATCCCCAAGGGGGACCGGCAGCTAAAATAAGAAGAGAAAACATACATATTACAATTGAAGGGCCATAAAGGATCAACCTAATGATTAAAATCCTCAATTTATGCGCTCAAGGATCCTTGTCAAAATTGGTTGACTTGTGAGACTACTTGTGAGTCGCACTATTCTTCAACAAAAGAGATGCATTAAGAATAACTTTTATCATTTCTTGAGTGAAAAGCCTTGTAGAAATCTAGATTTCTCCTCTACAACTAATCTTATTCTTTCCTAAGATTCAAGCTCTTAAATCAACAATTTACTCCTAATCTTCTTCCTCAAGCCAGTTCAACCTAATACCCATCATACAAATTCTAGGCAACAAATTCTTCAGCCTACCTACAACAACAACATCAAGCCTTTATTTCACTATGTGGGATTGGCTACATAAATCCTTTTCTCCATTGTGCCCTGTTTAAAGTTAAATTATCATTTAAATCTAATAAAGAAATGTCATTACTAATATTTTCAAACCAAGTCTTTTTAGGTCTATGATGTAGAACGGGTAGGAGATTGCTCTTGACGAGCAAATCAAGGGGCCTAAACAGCAACTTTGACTCCTAGAATATTCTGGACAGCAATCTCCAATGCTTGAATAAACCTTGGGCAGCTGTTATAAGGCTGCTGGAGGCTTTTGAACAGCAATTTCAGACCTCCCGGGTGCAGGACAGCAGTTGGTGGCTGCAGGAATCTGTGGACAGCACACAGGATACAGCAGGAATTGCTGGACAGCAATTTGCTGTAGTAAAGACAGCAATTTGCTGTAGTAAAAACAGCAACTGGGAAGCTTCAGGTTGCTGTTGAAATCACTGGACAGCAATGCCGAACTTCCGGCCAGCAGGTATTGCTTCTGGCGAACTATGGACAGCAGGTAGACGGTCTTCCTGGAAAGCTTCTTTATGGATTTGAGCCCTCCTATATAGAGGACAACAAGCTGAATTGGGAGAAAACTCTATAACAGCCTCAGAACTCTCTGGACAGCAACATAAATCCAGCAGGGGCTCAGCTTCAGCGGTCACGGGAAAAGCCTTTGGAGCCAGTGGATGGCGGGAGTTTGAAATCCTTTCTTACTATTTATTCTCTGGATGGAAAGTAATTAACGGAGAGAGGCTGCAAGAGGAGGGGCGGCGGTAAGGAAAAGCCTTGATTTAAATCTTCTGATGGGGATATTCCTTTTAGGAACAAATTAAACATATAGTCATGCAGATTTCGACCAAGGGAGAAAGCCAGAAGATTTGGAATTATTTCCTAAGGAAGAGCTTGGGTTTAAGAAATAATTTAAAGAGGGGTTTAATTAGGTGATTTAAAGCTCTTTGATTTGAATTTAGGAAATTTTAAAATCTGAAATTAAAATTCAGTTTTGATTGAAATTGGGGGGAAATTTAATTTGAAAATTGATTTCAAATTAAGAGGCCATTAATGCATTAATAGGGGAATTAATGATTTGGGTTTAGAATTTAGAAAAGAACTAATTAAGTCCCTTTTGAATTTGAAATTCAAATAGGATGAAAATTGGAAACTTTCCAAAAATAGCTTTCATAAATTAGGAAAGATTTCGAATTCAAAATACATGATTTTGAATTTGAAATCAGCCCAAAATATGAACACCCAAATTAGGCAAGGATTTCAATTGGGATGAGGTGGTGGATGGTGGCCGGCGGCTAGAGATTGGGTCGGCGGCATCCAAAGGGGTGTTTGGCCGTGAAGTTGAGGGAGGACGAAAAGATGACAAAACAAAACACGATATAAGATAAAACGAAAGATGCAAAGAGGAGGGTGGTGGATGAAGACGAAAATACAAAGAGAAAACCACGAACCCGGCCGTCTCCAAGGTTGGTGGGTGATTCGTTTGCCCTTCTCCAAGGGACTTCAAGTCACGAGCCCGGACGCATCCTGCGGCTGGTGAAACTCTCGATTTCTCTCATAGAAATCTCACTCTCGTCCTCTCTCAAGAAGAACACAAGTGTGGAAAACACAAAATTTTCATATCAAATTAACCATCCATTACAATAGCTTAAGGCCCTTATTTATAGGCCATAACATGAGAAAATAGAAAATTACAAAAATGCCCCTTGGGCCACAACACTCAAATAAATTAACCTAGGGGTAAAATAGAAAATAACATAAAATAGAAACTAAAATGCAGAAAATAATTCATAGATGACAACTTAAATTAGAGCCGTCGATTTACGACGCCTCCTGTGATAGATGCGCCAGATTTTCGTGCCGATGTCCGCATCAGTCTAACTCTACCTTTCTTAATAAGTCAAATCTAATAGATCTACTTTCCTAACCGGTGGACAACAAGACAACAAGCCAACAAAGATAAATCTAAGAAAGAGGGAGCAAATTTCTAATTCCTAATAAGAGATCCGCTCTCTTTGTTTTATCATGCAAGGTTCTTGCATTTGATCTCATAGGAACCCCAAAATCTTTACATGGCCATTCTATGAACAAGGTTACATACAAAGCATATCAACTACAAATCATTTTGCATTACTACCATAAATGATTCATCTACCGTAAAGGCGTCAACTATAGCTTGTGTTGCACGCATCAAATGTTCCAATTATATCCTACTGGTCAGCTACAAAACCAACATATCTAACTACAACATTATTTGAGTTGAACACGTCAATGGAGTGTTGACTACTACTTTTTTTTTTTTTTCTAACTAATGGACATTTACAGGGACAAACTAGCTAATAGGGGAATTGTTATCCAGGAGGCACTCAAAACCTTAACTTAGCCCAAATGGGATTGAATGAACTAACCAAATAAAAATGAATATTTATTAGCCAAATAAAATCAAGGCCAATAGGCTCCATAAGAGCTACAAATTAGCAAGGGGAATTAGCAAGGGGACTTACGTTCTCAAGGCGAGACTTTAATTCATGCTAAATGAGTCTAAAACAAAAAGTTTAGAACTGATTTTTATCCAAAACAACAAGGATGATGAATATTTAAGTTTATTTTATATTTTAAAGAAGTTAAAACCGATTCCCCAATTCGAGCAATACAACCTATGATGCACTGAAACTTCTTCTCAAAGAGGTATGCAGTGCCCGATATGCGTAGGGCTGCAAGCGAACCAAACGTTCGACGAGCTACTCGTTGTTCGGTTCGATTAAAGCTCGTTTGTGATCGTTTAATTAACTAAACAAACAAACTTGAACAATATTTTAAATACTCGATTCTTAAATAAACAAACTTGAGCACTAATGCGTTCGGCTCATTTATGTTCGCGAACAACATCATTTGAAGTTCGTGAACAAGCTCGACATTAAGCTCGATAGGAAGCTCGATTCATGTTCGATTTTGAACTCGTGAATAAGCTCAATAAAAATAATTAATATTTAACTATATAATTAATAAATATAAATAATCATTGCCTTTGTTACATAGACAATTGTTTTTATTATAAATGTGTTTGTTCATAGATATGTGTTCATGAATGTGTTTGTTTGATAGTTAAAAAAAATTCGTTAAATATGTTCGCGAAGAAGCTCGATAAGCACTAAACGAACGAACATGAACTGAACATGAACCGAACATGAACACTCATTAATTTAAATGAACCAAATATGAACACAAACAATAAAGCTCGAACAAACATGAACCAAACTTGAACAAGCTGATATTAAATGAACACAAACATGAACACTCACATACTCGGCTCGGCTCGATTCGTTTGCAGCCCTAATATGCGTCCAACACATCTTTGACAAGTAAATTGGGCACGCATGTACGACACCTATGTCTTGAAAGTTTTATGAATTTTTAAAAATATAATTTCTTGAATTTTAGCTTTTTATTTATTAAAAAATAAAAAAAAAATGTATATCCTCTCCATGGCCCTAAATCAATTGCCCACACTTAATACATTATTCCCTGGACATTTTCATTTTCATTTCTCTTTAGAAGATCTCGATTAAGGTTTCACAACAACAATCGATGCAATCTTCATATTGACGTCCAACATCATCACAACATCCATCAAAATCGAAGTTTGAAGCCAACAATTTTGACATCCACAATCATGTCTTATGCCATCTTGATATCTCATCTTTGTCCAACATCATTTTAATAACGATGACTGATGTTGTTTCGACTTCCACACCCCATGCCCATTGCACAACATCGATGTCTGACTCTCAACAGCACTGTCGTCTACTATCTCGATGCCTAACACATGTCATCGACGCCCAACTCTCAACATCTTAATATTAATCATTTTAAGCATAAATATTAGTTAAATGAATTATTATTTCTCAATTATTTATAAATTTCTGATTATTCAAAATTTATACATTATTTTTTAAGATATAAAAATTATAATATCATGTCATGTATTTCCAACAATTGACTTGTCCAGTGTTCATGTTGTGTCACGTCTGTGTAGTCATGTTCGTGTCTACGCATCATAGCATACAAGTAGGACCGAGGCCACCATTCAAGAAGGTTGTGGATAGCTTACAATAAACTCTATAAATCAATTCAGGCGTGAAGAAAGTTAAATATTAAATTCAAATTACATCTCCTAAAAGGAGGGGGTGGCCGATCAAGCAACGGCTTTTAAGAGAATTAAGACAACTAAAAAAAAACACTTCACAAAATCTCCCTGATTTCTAGCCACTTAAATCAATGAAAGATAATTCTAGAGGATATTCTCAAAGATATTTCCCTTTAATATCAAATAAATGTGATGAACATTTAGATAAGGAATTGTCTTATAAAAAAACATATCATAAATTATCTTATATTTATTATTTTAGGCTATATTTGAATTTCTATATAAAATTATTATTTCTTTCTTAGGATAATGGATGATTATTCATACATCACCAAAGTCCGCTTAATCGGGTATGAATCTCAAGGCATATCTCAATTGAAAACTTTCACAATTAAATTTGGTACCACCCAAACTCCGATTTCGACAAACTTATAGTCAAATTGAACATCTCGACAAGACAAACCAAACGACACCAAAATCGGTCCAATATGATCCCAAATCAAGGGACAAAAGCATATTTGGAAGCTTCAAAGTATTAATTGAATGACCAAATGATCTTCAAATATGATATGCTTATAGTCGAATTGAGCAGCTCGACGAGATGAATCCAACGAGCCCAAGAACGAATAATTTTTACATCATTAAGCCACTTAATGCTGAACAATCACTCGATGATCGAGAGAATCAATATGAACTGTCCGATGGAGCACTCCGAATTTGCTCCAGATCATTTTCATATTTATGGGACATGTTACTCACAAAATTTATAAATAGACGCTCACTCTCTACATGAGGGGTGCCTTTTGAAGGAGACTTGGACCTTGAGCTAGAGGTCAAAGCTTGAAGAATCTCGGACCTCCACCCATGTAGCACCGCCGGTGAACCCTCTCCGCTTGGCCATCGCCATCGAACTTTCACCTGCCGATCATTGTCAGACATCCACCTAGCTGCCGCCGCCAGACCTCAAGTCTCCCGGCTAGCATCGGACCTTCAATTGACCACTTTCCTTGGATTACAGTCGCTCAACTACGGTCCTCAAACCAACGTTGCCCAACTACAATCCTTCCGACCTCCGTTGCCCGACACTACAATCCTTGGATCTGTGTTGTTCGATTATGATTCTTCCGACCTTCGTTGTCCACCAACTATAGTCCAGTAAACCACTATCGTCCGACTACGATCATTCAACCTCAATCGCCCAACTAAGATCATTCCAACCTCTATCGCCCACCAACTACGGTCCTTGGACCACCTCACCCAACTATGTTCCTCAAACCAATGTCATCCAACTACGATCCTTCCGACCTCCATCGCCCGTCGACTATGATCTGATCACTGTCTCATGACGACAATCCTTTCGACCTTGTTAGCCCGCCAACTATGATCCTCAAATCTTCGTCACACGACTATCGTTCTTTTGACCACCATCGCTCAACTAAATTCCTTCGATCTCCGTCGTCCGCCGACTACAATCCTTGGACCACTGTCGTCAACTACGGTCCTCAGACCACCATCATCTAACTACAATCCTTTCAATCTCGGTCGCCCGACTACGGTCCCTTTGGCCTCTGTCTTCCATCGACTATGATCCTCAGACCACCGTTGCCTGACTACAGTCCCTCCGACCATTGTAGCCTAACTACAGTCCTTCTGATTATAGTCATCGGACCACTGTCACTCAACAACGGTCCCTCTGACCTTCGTCGCCCAACTACAGTCCCTCCAACCTCAATCGCCCGACTACGATCCCTCCGACTAACGTCGCCCCCAACTATGGCCCCATCAACCAAACAAACAAGCCTAGTATCTCTTAAGAATAGCCTTTATTCCCGTGGAATTTTTTCAACTCCAACCATGTAACATTCTCTACACAATGTATATTTGCTATATTATGTTAATGCCTTCCCCCACGGATGGGCATCGTTTGCAATCAATGAAAAACACTAGTGAAATTATTTCAACTAGGCTATGTCCGGTAGTTTTTTTCCCATTTTCAAGATTTTACAAGTAAAAATTTTAGTGACTGATGACTCTTACACCCCTCTTTTATCTATGCGTGTGGTGAATCTTTGTACAAAATTAAGATGTTAAACTTTATATTTCTCTACTGCCGCGAAAGTTATGACACGTAACAACTATAAATATAGCTTGTAAGTTTTAGGATCAATGGAAATCAAATGGAAACCAAGTAGAACACATTTCCATTCAATTGGCATAATTATTTCTTCCTATTCTTATTCCTCTCTCTCTCCTTTAGTACTTGTCAGCCCAAGCCTTAGTCATGGCAGAGGTGCTAAACTCCTCAATCTCTCTTGTTTCATTTTCACTAGGATCAATGCGATAGGATATCAACAATTTTGTCACTACAACGGCCGAATGAGATCATCTAAGGAGGAACCAAGACAATGCAATGGTTATTGTTTTTTGTTCTCTATTTGGTGTCTAGGATTGAAACCATTTACTATTAAAGGCTAAAAATCCAAAACTACCAAAGGTAAAGAACAAGCAAAGAAGGATAAATCATGGGAAAACCCAACAATTTTCTAATTCCTTATAAAGAGCTAATATTTTTGTATTATCATGAAGATTCTTGCATTTGATATCATAGGAAACCCTAGTGGTGTAGAAACCAAAAGAAAGAACCCGAACACGTAAGGAGAAAAGCAAGCCAAATAATTGAATAGTAACCTTTAGGTAAAAAGTATATTCATCATTCCTTATCCCAGCATACAAGCTGGTATATCATGGAACCAACTGTACTATAATAAGATAAAAATATACTAAAACTATAGTAGAGAACGTGAGGTATCAAAAAGAAGAAAAGGCAAAACACAGAGCCTAGTGGAATAGTGGAAGGTAAATAGCAAACTGGTGGCTTGGCTGTGGGACTGGTGGATGGACTACATCAGGTCTCCCCCGCTTCAAAGGAGCTCGTCTCGGATCCAGTAAGCAAGTTGGTTACGTTGTCGGGCAGGTGGTAAACATAAATATCGGAGACGTTGAAGGTGTGGGATGTTTGAACATCAACATGAAGCTCGACAATATAAGCATTGTCATTGATGCGTCTCGCGATCGGGAATGGTCCTAACTTCTTCGGACTTAGCTTGGAGTAGGAGCCAGGCGGGAACCTCTCCTTGTGCATGTGAATCATGACAAGATCTCCGGCTGGAACATCTTATGTCGGTGGCCGAACATCTACTTCAAGTTTATACTAAGCATTTGATTCTTCTAATGTGTTTTTAACTTCAATGAGGATATCTGAAAATTGAGAAGCAGATTGGGCAGCAGCTGTGCTGCAGCATTTTGGTAGGACTGCAAGATCCAAAAGATGATTAGGCATCTTAGTATATACAATGCTGAACGGACACTTACCGGTGGAGCGGTTGGGCATCGAATTAAAGACGAATTCGGCTTGGCTTAGTGATTCCGCCCACTGTTTAGGGTGCTTTTGAACAAAATAACGCAGTATTCTCCCCAAAGTGCGATTGACGACTTCAGTTTGGCCGTCGGTTTGTGGATGATAAGCAGAGCTAAGCTTTAGATCAATTTGGAATCTCTTCCAAAGTTCACGCCAGAAGTGACCGGTGAATTTAACATCCCGGTCGGAGGTAATGCTGCGAGGTAAGCCATGGAGGCGCACAATTTCTTTGAAAAAGAGGTGGGAAACATTGAGTGCATCAAACGTTTTTTTATAGGGAATAAAATGTGCCAATTTTGAAAATCTATCCACTACTACCATTATAGAATCCCAACCTTGTTTAGTCCGCGGAAGGCCAAGGACGAAATCAATACTGAGATCCTCCCATATGGAATCAGGAATAGGTAGCAGCATATATAATCCCGCTAACTGAGCATTACTCTTATACATTTGGCATACGGCGCATCGTTCAACAAAGCGAGCGACATCTCGTCTCATATGAGGCCAAAAGAAACGAGATTGCAGCTGTAAAAAAGTTTGATCTCTACCTGTATGAGCCGCCAAACCTCCGGAGTGCAGCTCTTTAATCAAAAATTAGCGCCATGAGGAGTATGGAATGCACAAACAATTACCCTTAAATAAGAAACCATGTCTTAAGGAGTAGTCCAGAACAGGACAACCTTCAGAGCAATTTTCCCACGGTTTAGCAAAGCAGGTATCATTTCCTGAAGACCTGTGATCTCCGTTTGAAGCTGAGTAAGCAAAGCAGCCCTTCGACTGAGAGCATCTGCTACATAGTTTAGCTTGCCGGCCTTGTGTTGCAACACAAAACTGAATTTCTGAAGGAAGATGACCCATCTCGCATGCATACAATTAACAGATTTTTGAGATTGAAGGTACTGTAGAGCATGATTATCGCTGCAAAAGATTAAATCTTGGTGAAGAAGATAGTGCTCCCATTGTTTGAGCGCTCGAACCACTGCATATAGTTCTTGTTCATACGCGGACCATTTTTGACGGGGGGAACTGAGTTTCTCACTAAAGAACTCAATGGGGTAATCGTCTTGCGACAAAACAGCACCTATTCCAATGGAGGATGCATCTGTATCGACTACGAAGGGTTTATCGAAGTTTGGCAAGGCTAGAACTGGAGCCCAGCTGATGGCTAATTTGACGTTGTCAAAGCTACCTTGTTGACTTGGTGACCACTGAAATGTGGCTGATTTCAAGCAGTCAGTAATCGGCGCCATGATGACGTTGAAACCTCAGATGAACTTGCAGTAGAAGCTGGCCAAGCCATGAAAACTTCGAACCTCAAAAAGGGACGTTGGGACGGGGCAATCAATGATGGCTGAAACTTTTCTGAGATACATTTGAACCCCTTCTTTGGAGATGATGAAGCCCAAGAAGGCCACCTTGTTGACAAAAACTTCACACTTAGAAATATTGAGATCCAGTTTATACATGCGGAGGGTTTGGAATATTTGAGTTAGATGATGAACGTGGGCTTCAAGAGGAACTTTTATTACGTCCTCTGACCGGACGTAGCTCTACGTTCGGTCAGAGGATTGTTACTCGGTTTTTGTTCGGTATTTGGTTGGTATTGCTAGATATTCTTTGGTAATTGTTGACCTCGTTTTTGGCTCGAGCGTGCTCGGGCACTTTCGACCGAGCTAATCGAACCCCGTCGAGCCCGATTTGAGCTCAAATCGACTCGACTCGAGCTAGATCAGGCTCGAATGTGTTCGATTAGACTCAGTTATTTTGTTTTAGTCGCACCGTGTCTGATTCGATTCAAATTAATAATTATTCTAAATCCAATTTCATGCGATTAATTTCGTTGCGCCGCCTCGAGCCCTAATTGATTCGAATCAAGTCAAGTTTGGACTCGAACCTAGCCCGATCTTAGCCGTATTTAACCTGATTCATCTCAATTTGGTCCCATTAGGACCTATTTGACTTTCTAAGTTTTTTTTTTTGAATTATTTTTCCAGATTAGGAAATTTACTCAACGGCTTCGATCAAACGAAATCTTCTTTTCAGCCGGAATCACGCGCCTCAGTGATTTTCTACGATTCGGGCAGACATCGAGCAGTGTAGGAGCTTCTTCCGGGGTAGTTTCGAAGACCGAAATGAGAGACGATGGGAGGCGGGCTTCCTCTTTCGGCAAAGGAGTTCGATTTACTCGATATGAAAGCTCTCGGCTAGGGCATGGGGTGGGCTCTCTCTCAATTCTTCGCTCTTGCTCTCCCTCACGCACGAATCCCGGCTCTTCTTCTCGGTTTAGCCTGCCCAGATCGGAAGACCCCTGCTCCCTCCCTCTCGTCTCCGCACGCCAGGACCGAACCCGACGCCTCCATCCAGGCCAGACGCCCGTTGCTTGCTCTGCCGCCTGAACTCGTCCATACGAAGGAGACGAACCCCCTGTTCCGCCCCTCTTACCTGACCGAGCCAAGGAAGCATAACGACTTGCTTTAACTTAGCTTCTATTCTTTTCTTCTGCAGCAGGTACGCATCTCTTTGTTTCTTTTTTTTTCTTTTTTTCATCCTGTTCTTCTTCTCCTTCTTTGTCCTCTTCTTGCTTGGTTATCTCCCACATCTCCTTGCTCAGATTTCCTTCAACCCTTGATTTTTTTTTTTTTTTTCTTTTAAAAAAATATGCATGGAAAGAGGAAAGCGTAACTTGAAGCCTCATAAGTTTTTTTTTCTATGCCTTGAATAGAGCAGATTTTGTATTATATGTTCATTCATGGGTGTTATGACAAGATTTTGGGAGACAAACATTTCTCTGGTGTTGAGAATGTGTCTATTTTTGAAGTTGAATGGTTCCTGACTTTGAGTTCTCTTAGAAAAACTAGGTGTGATGTGATAATACGTTCAAAGGAGATTGCTTCACACCATTCCTTAGCTCTCGCATGCTAGGTATTTGATCAAATGCTCTAGAAAATTTTTATTATTATTATTTCTTTTATTTGAATTTCATACATACAGGTTCTCATTATTGACGCATTAGAAAATGTGATTATGAGGTTGGCTTCATACATCTTTCTCTTCTTGAAGCATTAGACATAAATTTGATTTCTTTTACTTGGTATTCAAAAGGGTGTTTGCCCTCAAATTTACTTTATTATTCTACGGATGTTTTTTTTTATAAACTCAAGCCAAGTGATGATGGGTTCTCACTTTTTTTTGTTATAAAAATAGTAGCATTCTATTGTTGAGACTTGTTGAAACTGAAATCTATGAGAAAAAAAAAAAGTGTTATCTCTCTTAGGAAAAGGGCTTACTGAACACTGCGACATTTCTTTGTTTTAAAGCCTTTTTGTGAATGCATGAGTTGTCGTCAAAGTTATTTAGGAATATTTAGGGATAGTTCGCATCCAAAATTGTGTTCCGGCGCCATCCATCAATTAAGATTCATGAACTTGTCGGAGACTTTGTTTTGACCGACATGAATGAATCTTGTATAAATTGTGTTCGGCTTTGCATTTGCTATTAGAATGGTAGAGAAGGTGGGCTGATTTCTCTTCTTTTTAATGAAATGAGTGCAGATTTTACTTGTTTCTAATTCCCAAACTGCTGTAGGTATGAAACGAGTGCAGTTTTTTTAATGTTTCTAGCTTCCAAATTGCCGTGGGTAAGAAATACACGCAGATTTTTAATATTTCTAGCCTCCGGATCGCTGTAGGAATGAGATATGTGCAAAATTATATTGTTTTGGGTCTCTAAATTGTGTTGGGGACAAACCATATGCAGAATTCTATTTATTTAGGTTCCAAATAGCATTGGGAAGCAAAGCATATGCAGTTTTTTTGGTTGTTTTAGCCTCTAAACTATTTTGGGGGCAAGCCAAATACAAAATTTCAATTACTCCATGTTCCAAATTTATTTGTAAATAAGTTAGACACATATCTCCACTTGCTTTATGCCTCAAACCATTTTAATAGACAAAATCGAGTATTTGTTTGGTCTCTTGGAGCTATAATTGGTTAAGGAAGCTTCATGTGTTTAAGCCAATGGTTTCATTAGTAGAGTTTGGAGATAATATCAAGTGACCATGAGTTTTGTATTTTCTTTTCGTCGCCATGAGAGCATAGCATTAGTTTTTGGGTGTTGGGACAAGGGTCGATGCTGTGAGAACATGAATTTCATTATATGGCAAAGTAATCTAAAGCATGAATTATCATAGACTTTGTTGTTTTCCGAATTACATAGTTGCAAGTCTCTTTTGGATATTTGTTGATACATGTTATATGAGATTTGCTCCGTGTTAGAAAAGGTTTCAAAGGCCATTTCTTTTGTTCAAATTCCTATGCATATAGTTTGTGTTGGGGTATCGTTTTTTTTAGAAAATGTTGTTTTATGGTTGAAGTTGGTTTCATTTCAAAAAAAAAATGGTTTTGTAAAAGGTTTTATGCGTTTGTTCAAACGAGGGGTTTCATGAGTGTCTTTATGAGTTGAAAATTTTAGGATTGTTTTGTTTTGAGGGAGTTTGCGAATGGGTCCATGGTTGAGAGCTTTGCAAGCCATTTTTGCATTGCATAGATTCGTGATAAGCTTTGTGAATGAAAGTTTTACATGAGTTATTTTAGTAATGAGTTTTTGTGATTTTGACTTGTGCATGTTCCCTTGATGGAAGGCTCTATAGTGCCTATCCATTAAGGAAAACCTCCACAAGTCTACCCCACTTCAAATGAAAGGTGAGACACTTGATTGTGGGTTGTTTTGGGTAGAATTTTATGTCAAACGAGGGACTTTAGTAGAGGATTTTGTAGAGTTCTAGTATCAAAACAAAAATGAAAAGAGGAAATTTTTGGGTAGATAGCTTTTGGGAGGTTTTGCTTAGTAGTTCATTTGAAGGTTCTTGCAAGTCATGTTGGGTTTGGTTAGACTTATGTGGTGAGTCCCCTTAATGTCTTTTGGAGGTGATTAATGCTTTGTCATTTGAGTTAAATTGTCATAAGGTCTATTTCAAAAATGAGTCATTAGGATTTGAAACATTAGAAAGCTTTGTGTTGGAAAATCTCTAAGTGCCTTTTTGGGAGTAAGATAGTTCTTACTCGCTTGAGTTAGATCCCTTTAGTGCTAGTTTCTAAAAGAAGAAATATAGAATTTTTGGGATGAGTGCAAAACCATAGAAAATCTAGGCTTAAGTCTGGCCTTAGAAGTACACCTCCCTTAGTGGATTTAGCCTTTGGTTTAAGGTATGTTGGGAATAGTCGAGTCAAACGTATCGAGTGCCTCATTTGGAGTGGGAACAGCAAAGGGCATTGTTGCTGTTATAGGATGCACTTGACTTCTACGAAGTGTATCCAATAACAATAATGCCTACACCCCTTTTTTTTATTCGATTTCACGTTGTTTTCTCCGCCGTTTCTTTTATGTTTTTTTGGTGCCACGCGCTTACAAAATGAGGACTTAAAAATACAAATAGCCCAACAACTAATAAAAAGGTACGTTCTTTCTCTTTTATGCATTTTTCTTATTTCATATTATTGTTTTCTTATAGAACTGCTCTAATACCTGTCTTTCTTTTGTGCTGCGAGGTACCTTTTAAAAAGCAACGGATAATGAACACTTGGAGCTGGAGCTAGGACAATGGGATCCAAGCATCAGTCGTCCCTACTCATCTAGTAGGGGTGCTACGGGCGGAACCACTGGGTCATAGCCCCCGGTGCTGTAAGCATTCTAAAAAAACTTAGAAAACCTTTTGGGGCCTAGATCGATTGTACGACTCCCACCCTTAGGGCCTTTTAGAAACTTCAATTATATTTAAGATTGCTTTTACTTTTCTTTTAGAACCTCAAACCCTGTGACATCCGTATAGAAGTCTTAGGAATTAGAAAACACTGTTTTTTTAGCCCTACAACATTAGCGACACTTAAGGACAAAAATTAAGGACCGAGTCTTAGAAAATATAGACTTAGGATGCATGCTCCCTATAGGGTAGAGACATTAAGACTTAAACTTAGTGACACGTTTTCCTAGGTTTGGCTTTCTTTTAATTCACTAATAATCAATCAATTAATTTTAATCTAATTCTTAAAATCTATTAAAATATTCAATTCTTAATCAAGTTAACATTAACATTCATAATTATTGAATTCTAAGTATAAATTATAAACCTAAATTCAATTCAACTAATTTTATAATCAACTCTTAACCAATCCTAAAATTAAAAAAAATGTAGATTTAATTAGGAGATGAAATCTTAATCAAAAATTCATTAGGATAATGCACTTCTAAATATCAAACTTTAGAATAACCTTTAAAAATTAATTAACCAATTTGATTAATTAAAATACCTAATTCACACTTTTTTTTCTTTTAATAACAAATTATAATAATTGAACAAAGTTAATTATCACTGGGTAACCCAGGCCTACGAGGCTATTAAGTTAGCCCCAAGGAGGGTGAAATAAACCTCACGGCCTCGGTGTGAAACAAAGGTGATGATTAATCAAACAATAAAAATAAAATATTCCTGAAATCAACTCTAAAACATTAAGATTTAAATTTTAACTAAACTCCCTTAGCCCCTTTCAACAAACAAAAATGCAAGCAATTCTAACTAAATTATCCTATATAGGATCTACCAAAGCCACATAGCTAACACACACATAGATGAATTTGCTAGGACACGACTATTAGCCTTAGGTTAGGATATTGTTCTGCTTTTCCTTTTCTGTACTTTGTTGTGACGCCTTGCATGTGACCCGTGTGCTGGTTGTTATTTTTGCTACCTGTTGTAGCTTTTCTGCTGTGTTATTTTTGTACTGTCTTTCTTTCTGCCTGTTGCTGTGACGTTAGAATACCCATAAGTTAGGCACGTTCTTTGATACTAATGCTGTCTTCCTGCAGGTGGCCGTGCTCATATAATGCTGCTAAAGGGGGCTAGTAATTAATAATGTCACTTATAACTGCTTTAGGTACCCGCTTCAGCTGCTTAGCCCCCAATAATCAGAGCACGGCCAAGTGATTGGTTGTGTGCATTTTAATTTACATATATAAATGCTTGGATGAAATTTTTATTATAACTGCTTAGGATAACCCCTGCAGGAGAGTCTAGATTTTCTATTTTTGATTAATGTAATGTATTTGAGATGTAAACTGTGAAAATCATTAAAATAAGGCATTTTTAAGGAAATAGGAATCCAAAGGGAAAAGTAAACCCCTATAGGGGGTTTCCTTTTTCATTTGGATACCCTTTTGGAGCACTCACTACGAGGAGTCCAAAGGAAAAAGTAAACCCCTACAGGGGGTTTCCTTTTTCATTTGGACATCCTTTTGGAGGAGTCACTACGAGGAGCCAGAAGAAAGAATGAAGATGATCCAAAGACGAATCAAGGAAGAGAAGAAGAAGACTGAAGAAATATAAAAAAAAATGCCTTATTTTAAGATTTGCGTCGTTCCCGGGTTGTTGTCGGTGGAGCCCGGCCACCTTTACTTACTGTACTCTGTGATGTAATATTGTATGGCACTTGCCATGGACACTCTTTTTCGTGGGATTTGTTTCTGTGTTGTGATTTATTTACTTTTGTTTGCGCAGTAGAATCGGCATGCTTTTCATAGGTTTCTTTCTTGCATGTGCTTGTGTCTGACCGCTAGGCTCTTTAGGGATAAAATTTTTATACTCATAATTATTAAATAAAAATTTTAAGATTAATTCACATAGAAACCATAACGATTTTAGGGAATAGCCGGAATCGTCCGGGGTGGCATGCACGCATTCTCTCTTCTATTAGACAAATTTCCCCGCCTGCGGGTAGAGTCCGGATAATCTGGCCTATGAGGATGAAGTGCCGGACCTGGGGAAGTTTAGTCATTCAAAAACTATTTTCTATAAGCCTTTTTAAAATTTCATACATCACTGATTTGGAGACTTTGACTAGCATAAATTGCATTAGTAACTAATTAAAATTAAGAATTAATTGCATTAGTTTTAGGAGCATTGTACCTTTCATAAGTGTGGGATCACTTAGGAATTTCTCTAGTTTGTCGATCCCAAATTTCAGCGTCTAAACTACCCACCCATCTCTCATACAGACCGGATATCATGGATTTTACACGATTAGGAGTTTTTTTTTTAGCTGGCTTCCTAGGTCAGACAAGGAATAAGTCCAGATTGCATTAGCTAGGTCGTAGATGTTAGTGTTGTGTGTGCGACACTACATCTTTTATAGATTTAGGGTCTGAAGGTGAGTGGTACGAGTGTACCCCTATACACCTTATTGGTGGGTAAGCTATCCATCCTTTCGGAAGCTATAAATCCTACCCATCCGCGTCACACAGATGACGCCACCTCCCTCTTTCTCTCGTGCATGTCTGAGTGCGTTGTCCCTCTTTCTTTTCTCCAGTTTTCTCTTCTTCAGACCGACCGGATGTTGACTGAACCTTGTATGACTGATCGAGCCAAGTTGGGACCTTCTTCCCCTTTGATTAGGAGAGCTTAGAATTTTCCATTCGCACTGAACCCATTAGAGAAGATAATCTAACATCCTTAATCGAGAGTTTTTCTAAGTCAAGCCCCCGTAGGAAATCGATCCCCACAATCAAATAAACCTCATTTGAGCTGATGTATCGAATGGGGGAAATCTCGTGAACTTTTGGGTTATATATATTATTATCCATCGAGGTGCGTAGGTGAAAACCCGCTATCCTCCATGGCTAATCGTATCTATAACTCCATCTGCTCTTCCATCGGCCTGCTTGTGTCGATTGTAAAGGTCTACGATCATTTTGTCCTACGGGATAGTGTGATCGTATTCTTTGCATTCGAACCACACGAGCAGAATCCTTTCGGAGACCCACAGTAATAACGAGGAATACCGCTTTTTGAAGATCAATACCGAGTAATACCGAGCAATACCGAGTTTTCCCAAAAAATACCGAGTTTTTCTAAAAAAATTCAGTATTTTTTGGGAAAACTCGGTATTGCTCGATATTACTCGGTATTTTGTCTTCACATAATGGTATTTCTCATTATTGTTGGTATTGCTTGGTATTTACTCCGTATTTCTCGTTTTGTGCCTGTGATCTTAGTGCCGGACGAACGTAGCTCTACGTACGTTCACCGGACATAATAAAAGTTCCTTCAAGAGAGGGGTTGAACACTAGAATATCATCAAAGTAAGATACACAAAACTTGCCCAAATAAGGTTTGAGAACTTTGTTCATTAGCATCAAGAATGTGGCGAGAGCATTACATAAGCCGAAAGGCATTACTTTCAATTCATAGAGCCCTTCTTTGGTTTTGAAAGCCGTCTTCCATTCGTCTCCAAGTCTAATACGAATCTGGTGACACCCGCTCCGCAGATCAAGTTTAGAAAATACTACAACCCCTTCCAATTTATCCAATAAATCAGATATCCTAGGAACAGGAAAGCGGTACTTGATAGTTATTTTGTTGATGGCCTTGTTGTCAATACACATTCGTCATTTTCCATCTTTCTTGGGTACAATTAAAGCTGGCACCGCACACGGGCTAATAGTATGTTGTATGAGTTGTTTTTGGAGCATCTCGTCAACAATGTCCTGCAAAATAGTATGCTCATGGGGGCTCATTTTGTAGTGGGGTAAATGAGGAATGGTTGCACCCGGAGGGAAGTCTATTTGATGTTGAACTGACCGCAGATGTAACAATTGGCAAGGGAGATCAAGTGGTGCAATATCAACAAATTCCAGCAACAAGTCTTGTACAGCTTTTTGGAGATTCAATTGAGCAGCAACTTTGCTCAAGTCGGAGGCAACTAGAGCATAGACAATCGGATTTTGTCCACATGACTGTATCAAGGCCTTGTTAGAGATTATGTATAGGGGTGTCAATTTCGAGTTACGGTTCGGGTCGAACCTGAAACTGACCCGGCACTATTCGGGTCAACCCAAACCTGACATGTTTTTGAAAACGAGTCAGTGTTCCTGATCTGAACCCGACCCGCTTCGGGTCCGGGTCAACCCGACACGACTTGAATGACCCGTTTCTAACAAAAAATTGCTAATTTTCGGGTCAAAAACGCGTCTATCTCCTCTTTTTTGGGTAAAAAAGGGTCTATCTCCTTTTTTTCGGGTCAATCTCGGGTTGCCGGGTCAAAATCAGTTCAATTTCGGGTCAAAGGGTTAACCCGAACCTGACCTAATTTTTGAAACGGGCGAAATGTTGAACTCGAACCCGACCCGTTTCGGGTTCGGGTTGACCCTAACCCGAAATTTTCGTGTCGGGTTCGAGTCGGGTTTTCGGGTCGTGTCAAATATTGACATCCCTAATTATGTATACTACTTGTTTGCCCTTGTCAGTCTTCACTACAGCTTATAGGGAGTGAGGTAGCAACCACAACTTGTGTCCCTTCCATTCTAGGGAATACGTATTCGCCCTGCCATCATGAGTGACGCCCGCGTCAAATTGCCAAGGTCGGCCCAAAATAAGATGACATACATCCATGTCGACAACATCGCAACTCACTTTGCATATGTAATTTTTGCCAATGGAGAAGGTTACTCTGCACATGTCCGCCACCATGATCTCAACACCACGTTTTACCCAACCGATCTTATACGGGCTAGGATTTTTCATTGTCTGCAGTTGTAAGGCTTGGACGATTTAGCATGAAATTATATTTTCAGTGCAACCCTTGTCAATGAGGAGTTCACAAATCTTCCCGTTAATGGTAAAACGAGTCATAAACAGGGAATTCCTTTGGGACATAACAGGTTGCCGTGGGGCTAAGAGAAGTCTTTCTAGTATGCAGATAACTGGTTCCCCATCATCTCCTTGTACCTCTTCGACTTCCAAGCTAGCGGAAGTATTTAATTTAGACTCCTCATCAAGACCATCTCCGTCCAACAACTGTAGCTGTTGTCGGCTAAGACACTCATTAGACTTATGACTAGGCTGAAAGTACCTGAAGCATTTCAAAGTGGTGGGTTTCATATAGGGATTGTCCTTGGGAGGAATTCTTGCTCGGTTCGATTGCTTGGCATCCATGGAGCTTTGTCCAACTTGTTGTTGCGACGGAGGTGTTTTAGATGCCGACGGTCAAGGATTTGTGTGTTCAACTGTTGCCTCACTGTATTGCTGTCGAGGGACATAGCTGCAGGAATGTCGCTGCAGTTGAGATTCCGCCTTCAAAGCAAAATTAATTGCCTGGGACAAGGACCAAATGGAATTCAGCTCGAGCTTGTCCTATATAACATCCTTAAGGCCCCCGATAAATCTGACAACGAGCTGATTTTCCGATTCATTCAAATTGTTGCGGGCGCTAAGTCGGTGAAACTCCTCTGTGTGGTCGCTCACAGTCCGATTGTTTTGGGAACAATGCTGATACTTTTGATACAAAATATGCTCAAAATCAGTAGGCAAAAAATGTCCACGGAGCAACTGCTTCATTCGGAGCCAACTACGAACTTGTCCCTTGCCTTCCCAACGTTGTGACTGCAGCAACTGCATCCACCACACGCTTGCGCCTCCTCTCAAATGACAGGCCACATATTTTACTTGTGTTTCCTCAGGAATTTCCATGTATTCAAAGAACGTCTCCACTGCTCCCTCCCAATCGAGGTAGTCTTCGATATGAAGGCGGATGTCGAAATAAGGTAGAACAAGTTTAACACGAATCTCCACAGGACCCCCACATCGATGGCCCCGTATGCGGTTGTGATCATAAAGTGGCAGCTGTCCTTCGTCAAAAGAATCAGATCCCTCTTGGCGTATGCCATTGCGATGTCCTCTTCTGAATCTGAATTGCCCGTCGGAGGAAGTGTGGGACGTAGAGGCTCACGAACCATACCAACTTGAGGATGACGTAACGGTAAGGTTGCTGGCACCGGAGGACGGTCGGCATGGGTTATGCCGACCATTGTTTTCAGCTGCGCCATATCATTACACAACTTGGTGGAGAAGCGAACGAACTCTGCAGTGAGGGTTTCGAGTTGCCGAGTGATGCTAGCTTGAGCAGCCCACAAGGCGTCCGAGTTCTGATCACCATCAAGAACTTACCGTGAACTCCCTTCGGTCATGGCTCTGATACCAGAATGGTGTAAAAACCAAAAGGAAGAACCTGAACAAGGAAAAAAGCAAGCCAAACAATGGAATAGTAACCTTTAGATAAAAAGTATATTCATCATCCCTCATTCCAGCATACAAGATGGTATATCATGGAACCAACTATACTATAATAAGATAAAAAGATACTAAAGCTATAGTAGAGAACATGAGGTATCAGAAAGAAGAAAAGGCAAAACACAAAGCCTAGTAGAATAGTGGAAGGTAAATAGCGAACTAGTGGCTTGGTTGTGGGACCGGTGGATGGACTAAGTCACCTAGATCACTGCATGCCCCTTTTTAAAAGCCAAAGCAACGTATAAATCCTACCGGTTCCACAACAATCCGCATCATCATGATTAAGTCTATTTGATATCATAATATGATTATATTGTGATGTCGTGTTAATTTCATATTATGGTTTGAATAAAGCGCGTTTGTTTCTAATGTTATAATTCCATTCCCTGAATAATTTAAGTGAATATCAAGGATTGCCAAGAATAGAGTAGATGCTTGCTCAAATGACCTTGCTTATAGAAAAAAAATTCCAGTAGTTTCGCCTAAGGATGAAATCCCAAGCCATACAAAATCCTAGACTAATAGTTTTGAATTCTACTTTAAATTTCTATGGCTTTAATATCTTTAATGTTTTATTTCTTCTCATAAATCAAGGAAAATCTAAAAATGAACCCCAAGAAAATAGTACCTTTGGTCACTTGAATGTTCGCAAAATATAATTTAAGATCTACCTTCCAATAAAAGCACCAAGACTAACCCTACTATTTAAGGCCTTCTCCAAGCGAACTCCAAAAGCATGAATGGCGTCAACGTCAAAACTTCCGCTATTTGGTTGCGGGTGAACAGTGCGACGCCTACGCTATTTTTCTGTCTCTATCGGATTTGCCGAAGAAACACGCGAAAGAGGAGAAAGACGTTGCCTTCGTAGAAGGGCGCAAAATGGAGTTAGATTGCAGATGAATCACGGCATTTTTTAGATTCACTGCATTTTGGAGTGAAAATTGGGATTTTCGGTTGGAGATGCCCTAAATGTTGACTAATCATCACCAAAGAAGAATCTTCCCAATAAAACAACAAATCCATACATGCTTTTCCTCTGTAGCAATTTCACACGCCAAAATATACCGGCCGTGCATACTTATAATTTGCGAACATTCAAGTGACCAAATCCTCCAAAAATTAGAGTAATCAGTAAAATGCGTCAACAATTGCACCAAATGTAAGAAAGCAACCATCTTTCTCAATGTATACAGCGAAAACCTTGAAGAAGTAAACCTCAAAATGAGACTTGGTAATTCCTTTCTCAACAAGCCTAGATAATTAAAAAAAAAAAAAATTACGCACACTCCAATCCGATTCGTCAGGGGCAGATTACTGAAAATTGAGGGCGGGAAAAAGACAAAACAAAAATGGGAATAGGTCTTTAAAGGTGACTCAGAAATCCCCCCAGATCCAACATGTAATTAAAAAGGAGGAGGTGCTCAAGATAAAGGTGAGGGCTCGAACCGTGATGAGCATAGATGTAGGCACTTCTCCAGGAATAGATATGATCGCCGGGCTTCAGCTCCTCCCTAGAGATCATGTTCGAAAGCAACCCCATTTCCTCTATTAGCCTCCTCCTGCTACTGCTCGTCCTCCTCTCGCTAGCGATCGCGAAGTCGACCGCAAAGGAGAAAAAGGAAGACGCAGAAGACTCCCCGACGCCTCTCGATAGCTTAATTTCAAAGGCTCCTCTTTCTCTCTCCCATTAACTTATGCTCGTACAACGCCATTTATGGAGAAGCGTGCCGAATTAAAATTTAATAAAGTTGGTTCTTTTCATAAATTAATTGATTTTGAATTTTGAATTTATTAGTTTAAATGTAAATGTAAAATTTTAAAAAATTTTAGAAAAAATGACAAAATTTTATCTATATTTTGACTTTTTTTAAAAGTGCTATTTTATTTATATTTCCTTACTTTCAAAATTAAAGTTAAAGTTTAATTAATAGCATGTATATTTTTATTAATTTGAAAATACTATTATTAATATATTAATGATATTTAATATTATAATAATATTCCTCAAATACTTGCATCACATAAATATTAAAATTTTATGAGTGTTTAGCAACAAAAGATATGCTTTGGTATTTTTTGTGTCAAATCACATAAGTCAATTAAAATTAGAGAAAAAATTCAAAATAATTTTTAGACTATTCATATATGACAAATTTAATATGAGACCATTACTTTTTTTTTTAAAATTTAGCCCCTTTGTTGTATAAAATATACCACAAATAGTTTCTCATATAGAAATTTATAAATAATTTGATACAAAATTGATCATATTTAGACTTTATTTTAGATAACTTTCTTACTATTTTTTAGTATAAAAATTTTTTGAACTAAAAATTTTGTATAGTAAAACAGCTGTCCCAAATAAAATATTTAATCTCTAAGGCACCATTTGGGACTAATAATATATATTTGACAGAATCAATTGTAGAAATATAATAATATGAAATTAAATTGATCACATACGAATAATTGAGGCACAATTTGAAATTTTTTCTATTAAAACATGATGTACATAATGTAAAAATAACTAAATAAAAATATAATCTCTAAAAATTCTCTAGTTAGGAGTAAATCCAATGGAAGAAATGCATATTTTATTATCAATTGAATGATAATGAAAGGTCAAATAAACAATTATTTGTTGAATCATAACTTAATAAATTTAATATTAGATATGTAAACTCAAATCCAAGTTTTAAGGGGATATCATACATTTTAGTGAAAATATATTCTTTGACAAAAATCTAAGCATAAGCATATAATTATTTTATATTGAATTTATTATTAAAAGATTATCTCTACCAAATATTCATTTAGCAAATACTATTTTCTCAACAAAACTTATCAATGAATATTTTTAAAATTAAAATAATACTTCACATTATTTTTCGTTCGAATTTTTTTTTTAAATTTTTATAAGATGCATGCTAAATAAAATCAATAATTTCTCAAAGCTATGTTCATGTTCCAAAAAATAGCTAATTTATCAATATTTATTAAGGGGTTCAATGTAAAATATTGGATCCAGGAATTTTTGCATACCAATTATTTTGCCATATATGACATACACTATACATGTTAAGGCTTCATTTAGAACAACTTTATTAATATTTTATAAAATAACTTTTCTAGTACAAATTTTTTTTGAATTTGAAAATTTTGTACTTAAAAATTACTTTAGAAAATAGTAAAAAGTTAGTCTCAAACATGTGACATCCCAAGCGTCTATAGTGAAAGGATTCGTCAACAATCTTGATCAACCATCACTTCCTGCTTCCTTGCTCTGACCTGAAATTGTTAACCACATATAATGAGCTTCAAAAAGCCCAGCAGGTCATCAAAACCTACAACTGAAATCAAAGCACAGTACGAAAGCAATATGCGTGTCAATTAGTCAATCAATAACAGTCACTTGCACATGATCACTGAATCGATGCAGATACGAAAATCAGTAATCAATGCATAATCAATAAAATCCATAGTCGTCGGTAGAAAAATCGATAAACATAAAATCCATAATGCTCAATAAATCAATCCATACGTCAATTCGATCGTATATTCAAACATCGGTCAAATCCATAAAGAAAAATCATGGTATCAATAATATTAATCAAATCAATAAATAAAGAAATCATCTCCGGTCGATAGTATCAATCGGTATAAAATCATCTAAAACAATCAAATTAATATCAATATCAATATCGTAATAAACAGTGGAAATCAAATCAATACACCATAAGAACATTTTATGTCACGTTCTCGGTGTATCACATGTTATCAATCTTATCAGTGTATCACTAGTAGAGTAGTAGTAGATTAATATTCGGTGTATCAATGCAATCATGGTATCAATGAATGAATCGTATCAATGAATCAATAAATCGATAGATCGGTGAATCAAGAGTATCGGTGTCCGTAGTACCAATGAATCAATAAAATAGCAATATCAATATCCATATCAATATCTGTATCCAGTGTCACGTACAAGTATCAATGAATCAATATCAATAAGATCATGCAGTAACAATGAACCCGTAAATCTGTGAGTAAATCTATTCAATATCAATAAATTCGTCAATATCAATAAATCAGTAAAGCCATACAAAAATTAATAAATCGGTTCGAAATCAAAAATAGGATTCAGATTCCTTACTGCGAGATAAACATTTCTTTTAACTGCGGCGACGAACGAAAAGCGCTCCGCGGCCTCCGAAATCAAGCATTCCTCTTCTCTTTCCTTCTCTTTCTCTCTCCATCTTTTTCTCTCTCTTCAAAATGATCCAAAATATCTCAATTCCAATACTTATCAAATAGGATCGTTCCGGACGATTTCCATTCGTCCCGGGACGATTTGCCCTCTGGACAAATCTCGTCCAAACGAAGTGTATTCGTTCCTGGACGATTTGCTCTCTAGACAAATTTCGTCCCGACGGTTCGTCTAGGCTCGTACAGGTTCGTCCAGACGAACTATATAGATTCTTCACAATTTTCTTCAGTTCGTCCCGTACTAAAGTCAGTTCGTACGGACTAACATCACAAAAAAATGAAAAACCTGAGGGGGTTTACAAAACAAACCCTAAATTATAAAACAGTAAATAGAACAACTTTATATGCTATTATTATTTCTGTTAAAAATCTCAACCATCCATTGACGCTTATCCCACGATCAGGATGAGAATTCGTGGGAGGCTCACATGTATCACACCGATCTCTGTTAAATTCCAACTGTCCATTGACACTTGATCACATGACCATGATAGGAATCTGTGGGAGGCTCACCTCGATCACGTCATTCTCCTTCCATATTTGGATACCTGATTTAGGAAGAATTATATTAGGGCATTTATGCATGATTATGTAAATATTTATTTTTTTTATTAAGTTATCAAGTATAGATCTATAAATAGGAATAATTTTGTATAATAAAATTAAGCATTTTCGCCTCCAATTCTCTAAATTTAATGGTTTCCTTTCATCAGTTGCCACGATTGGGATGAAAGCTTATTTTGTTTGTGAGAACTCTCACTTCTTGAAGCCTAAGATTAGCGAGGAACATTCTTTCTCTAAATTAATGACTCATTCTTGTGTAAAGCTTAGTTTTTTTTTTAATCCAGGCATAAAGAGATCTCTATTTTTTAAAGTTTTGAATATAAAGGAATTGCTGGCAATTTTGAAAGCTTTCTATTCAAGGGCGAAACCAGCTTCAATTTTGAGGGGGGAGCAAATACAGCACAAAAATAATTAAATATTAAAAAATAATATTATATATCTATATATTACGAAAAGTTCTTTAAAAAAAATTAAGCAAGAAAAATAAAGAAAAAAATGTGTAATTAAACTGTCATGAAAAGCATGAAAGAGAATATTAGAACTAAATGTGAAGAAATATATAGATATTTTAGGGCTATTTAGGACAAAAGAGTTTTTTAGGGGGGGGCAAAAAGAGTTTTTTAGGAGGGGCAAAATTATTTTTTTATTCTCCCATAAATTTTTTTTTTTACTCTCTTATAAAAAAAATTTTTTTGAGGGGGGGCAATTGCCCCCCCTAAGCAAGAGGTGGTTCCGCCACTGTTTCTATTCATGAAGCTACTTCTGCTATCATAATAATAAAGTTATTTTCTTCACAATAACTTCATAATCAACTTTATACAACGCTGTAATAGCTAATCACAGTTGTAGGTAAGTTAATGATGGTGAATCAATAGAAGAAGAGACTTATCAAGAAGAATATTATTTTATCAGCTGAGCAGTTAGTAGTGGATGAAGTTGCAGTATTCAAAGAAATGATTACTTCTGAGGTAAAGTAAGAAGTAGGTTTCATTTGAGACATTTTTTTATTGCTTTTTAAAATAGTTTTTTAATTTAAAAATAAAAAAAATTTATACTAAAAAACTGTTTTAAGAAGCAGTAAAAAATCCGTCCCAAATTAAATCTTAGGCTTCGTTTGGGACGGCTTTCTTAATGCTTCTAAAAGCAGCTTTTTTATACAAATATAAAAATTTTTGTACTAGAAAGCTGCTTTTAGAAGCAATAAGAAAGCCGTCCCAAATGAAATCTTAGTGAGAATATATAAAGCAGTATGAGGAAAATATGTTCAAACAATGTTATATAATTATATAATTGCAGACACCCAAATTCATGCCACAAAAAAAAGGTAGAAAAAGTTTTGAGATCACTAAGCTTGAATTCATAAAACCAAATGTTCTTACATTTCCTCAGAAGTAATCGTTGGCTTTATTTTTTTGTTGGCGTTTTGAAGATTTGGAGGCTAACATGCGAAACTGATGACAAAAAATATCAAGCAAAATAATAATCTACAAAATGTTATTGATTTGAAAATTAGAAAATGATCAAAATAATCGCTTGACTTTTTACTAATATCAAAATAGTCTCTAACTATATTAAATGACCATTCTAGTATCTTAACTCTTTAAAAAGGAAACAAAAAAGGTCCTAACTTGGGCCTATTTTGATTCGTTTTTAAAGACATGAGTGATCAAAATGGTTCTTTAATATAATTATAGGCTATTTTGATCCTTCATAAAAAGTCAAGCGACCATTTTGATCATTTTCTCATTTAAAAAATAATATGAGAGGTTAAACGTAATACCCAAAAGTTTTAGGTAAATATATTTGGATTAATCAAATTAACCTGAAATTTATCTGAAAAACTAAAGTTTAATTATTATTAATTATTGTTCATTATTAATATTAAATTAGTAATTAAGAAATTATTGTAAAATATGCTTAAGTATTAACCTAAAGTTAATTTAAATTAGGATTCATCGAGTATAAGAAGAATAGAGATTTTAAGGTAAATGATTATGTTGGTATAAATTGATTTTATGCCAAATTATTTGAATGATAAATTATAGAAACTATAGAGATATAGAAGTGATTTGTGTAGGCAAGTTAAAAAAGGAAAAGAGTACTATGTGGAGAAATTGAGGAGACAAATATTCAAGAATGTAAGTAATGCAAATTTAATTTAAAATTATATATTGTTATTTTTTGTAGACACATACACTAGCATTTAATGAGAATTTAAGGAAAGAGTTATAAAATGAGAATTTAAGGAAAGATTTATAGAAAGAGAATGATGTTAGTAATGCATGTTCACAGACAAATATTGATGCATGAGCAGCCAATTGCAAATTTAAATGAATCAGATTTACAATAAAGTGTAATATGAATGTGTAAAGATTTTTTCAGTTGAAAATATTTTGAAAAGAAAATTATTCTATATATACTGCATAACCATAATCTTCATGTAAATAATATAACTGTAGTGTTGTTATGAAAATCTGCAACATTATAATGCAAGTATGAACTATGAATATGTGAAGTTTAATGAATATCAATTTAATAATGTTTGGCTATAAAATGATGTAACTTAGCTATAAAATGATGTAACTTATAATTTCAGGTGGGGCAAAGGGTCCTCATGTATGACACTGCATTGTAAGTAAAACAAAATGGATTCCAAAGATATGACACTTGCATAATAGGTTGGACAAAAAAAACCTTAAAGAGACATCTATGTTGTTCAATGACTATAATGTTAGGTTTATCTTAACTCCATTAAACATTGTTATGAAAGTTTAGCTAAATCTTAAAAGGCTAATATTGATATTCTATATATACTGCAAATAAATGAAAGGATGATTTTTATAAGATGGTTTATATTATTTTGCAAATATTTCTAAGTTAATTCAATCATGTTATTTTTTATAACATGTTATTTTTTATAATATGATATTTAAATTTTATGTAAATTGCATAACTTATTGAGCTTCATAGCTCATCAGTTCTTTTCATACTGATTGTTGTTACGGGAAAATGTCGAAGCATAATAAGTTTCAAGTTATTTCATTTTATATACTAATGTTTAACTTTGTTCGGTAGTCTACAGCTGAGGTATATAGACAATATGCTCCATCAATATTTTAAATTTTATTAGTGGCTCTACAAATATTTGTTTGATGTAATTGAAGTTATTAGATATTTTCGTTTATGTAGAAAATATAAATGTTAGTGGATGTTTTATACAAATATTCAAATAATGAAAAGTATCATATGTTAAGACTGAAAATGTTGTCTATTTCTATGATACTTTATAATACTAATAAGAGATATAGTAGGTGCTATATTATATTTTGTAGCCCCCACTTGTCATTTGGAGACCATTGACAAGCAGCAAGCATGAAGACAAAAAGTAAAATCTAAATATAATGTTTCCTGCATTTATAAAATAGAACAAACAATATCAAGTTCTCATGGAACGACAACTTGTCCATATGGAAGACAAGTCACCATCCACACACGACTTGATCTATTTTGCTGATTTAGAATTTATTTCCTCTTTTTTTTTTTAATATTTAGGTTTATGATTAATCTCATTTCAAATTTAATAACTTAGGAGATGTTAGCAAAAAAGAGAGAAATGAAAGAAGAACTAGAGGGTTAAAGCAAAGGAAAATAATGAAGAGTAATGATACAAGCACCAAAAGATTATTACATGTACATCAATAAATCAAAAGCCATGTTCAATGTAGGAGAGATTATTACATGTAGTCACCTGACCATCCGGAGGTCAATCATGACGTTCTACATCACCTGATACACAGCGTATTGGTGATGTTGCACATTCTGATTGGCCTCCGGAAGGCATCTGGTGACCGCACGTAATACTTTCGCCAAAAGTAGAGGTAAGTATATCAACCAATATATTATATCGCCTAATGTTGTAATACTAAAGATGCTCATCAAGGTTGAGGCCCTACTTAGGGCATGCAAGATTCTATGTTCATATGCTTTAGAAGAAAAAGTGGTACTGATGTAAAACGTACATGCACGAATGATTGGATTAAGGAAGTTTACACGCTTAATTTTTAGAGCACAATAATTATAAGCTTTCTCTTGATGATAAACGACAAAATAAAATGATAAGATGATAAAATAAGCTTAGGCTAAATCACATGAGTGGAAGTTAAGATTGCAAACTAGTCAATTAATGTGACGTTGCATACATGATTGGTTTTCAACCATAAATCCCAATGTTAACAATAAGACTAGTCACTACGAGGGGATCCCTCACTCAACTCTTCTAATTACTAGGCTTTAACGGAGAAGAATTAGCAAGATTGTCGTGAATCAACATATAACCACAAGTAGTAAGTGCACTAGGAAGATAAGAGAGTTTGGAGGGAGAGTTTACCCAAAGAAGGGGAGTTACGATATTCCGGTGTGGTCGATTATGAGCTTAGGGAAGAGTGAACAACAACTTCAAGGTTGGAAGCCTTCACGATGGCGATCATAGACCTTCTGGACAGTGGGAAAGTCATGGAAGGTCGACCAAAATGGCTGGACAGCAGCTCGGAACGTCTCAGACAGCGGCAATGAAGGTCGGGACAGCAATTTGGCACTTGAAATAATTCTGGACAGCAACTTCGCAGACCTGGACAGCAGTTCCAGCACTTGGAAACTCCAAATAAATAGAAGATATGAAGCTTCGGCGGCGGTTTGGGTGCTAGAGAGGAAATGGACGGCAACCAAGAACCGTCTTGGTGTTGTGGGCAGCAATCTGAACCTTCAAGACAGCACGCGAGGGTTCCCCGACCGGCTGAACAGCAGGAAGAGAAGCAGAATTTCTCTAGACAGTAATTGGCAGAGTCTGGACAACAGCTTTCAAGGCTCCAATATTCAGGTTCAGCTTATGGAACCTGTCCAGGGATCTGGACAGTAAGCTAGAGAGGGGATTTTCAACGATTTCCTCTTGTTGGATGCACAAGCACTTGGATAATGAAGTGGAAAAGTAGGCGGGCAGCTATGGAGATGATCTTGGAGTTAATTTCCCTTGCTTATGTGGCATGTTAGCAATTTCAAATTAATTAGGAGGGGAGATGAAATTTTAGTAAATCTGAAATTAATTTCAGATTAGGTGAATTCGGAGGGAAAGAATTTGAATTTTGAATTCAAACTCTCATTAAAAGTAATTAAGTGTGAGGGAGGAATTGTGGGAGATAATGAGGGAGTATTAATAGGGAGCAATTAATGAAAATTGGAGAGAGAAAGTATGAGAGAGAGGGGGGCCGGCCATGTAGAGAGGAGAGAGAGGGGTTTTGTGATTAATATGTGGGCCCCAAGAAAGTTAATGCAATTATAATCAAATCTGAAATTAATTTCAGATTTGATTCAAATAATAAGAAACTTTCTAATGGAACTTAACTCACATAGGAAGGAGTTTTGAAATTCAAAATAAATTGATTGCCAACAAGGATTCCCTCCTAAATCACATAGAGATAATTTAGGAAAGTATTTATGATAGAATTTGAATTTCAAAATTCGAATTTGAAGGATTATGGTGGGTGGGCCGGCAGGTGGAACAAGTGGAGGAGGAGAGGGGAGGGTTGGCCGGCGGCCGGACTTGTGGCCGGCGGTTTGGGCGGCTAAGGGGGCGGTGGACCAGTGAAGGTGGGCTCGGTTTTGTGAGGAGGGGAAGGGGAAGGGAAGTAGGAGGCCATCGGGTGGGAATATTGGGGAGGGGATTCAAAGCAAGAAAAAAAAAAGAAAAGAAAGATAAGAGAACCGCGAACCTTGGAATCCACCAAGATTGACGGGTATTGCTTTTGCCCCACTTGGGCCTCTCCTCTCACGAACTCACTAAGAGATCATCCAAAGAGAGAAACTTAGAACTCACAAAGAGATCCATAAGCACAAACTGAAAAATTTCATATTAATCATCATCCCCTCTCCAAGAGGAGGGAGAAGATTTAAATAGCCAAATACATGAAGGAAAATAAAAGACACAATTGCCCCTAAGGCAAACATAAGACAAAGCCCTCAAGTGAGGGTAGAAAAGGAAAAAGAACACTAATAAATCAAATATATAAAATATATCAAAATAAATAGACACGATCGTAGCCGTTGATCTTCGATGTCCTCATCAGGTACATTAATGAACTAAAATCCACATTGAAAGCAAATATATTGATCTACTTAAATAAAAAGGCATGCTATTATAAACAGAGTTCATTTTTAACTTATCAGTAAAATTCTCTTTAGAATTCTATTATTAAGTTTGCTCATAGCACATACTCCTAGCTTGAGTAACCTCTTAAAATAAATAAATAAATAAAGTCATAAAATTCAACCTTAACATAGGACATGCTTTGCTAAAATGAATAATATTTTGCATAATATGACTTGATATGTTATGCAAACACTTAGTGGTTGTTTGGTAGCAGGATTTAGGCCGGATTTGAGCAAAATCCAGCCAAACCGTCTAAAATGCAAAACCAAATCTCATGGTAAATGAAAGCCATGGTAGACGGAAAATTAACCCTTTTCGTCATAAATCCCGAATTTTCGGCATACCCTGATTCGGCGAATTTAATGCTCTATTGGTGCTAGAGGGAAGAAGAGTTTGCTCGTTTCAAGATTTAACGCTCTATAGCCAAACAATCACACAGGATTTAGCAGGATTTATCATGAATGTTACCAAACAATTTTTAGGATTTAACCCCACCCAAGATTTCGTAAATCCAGTGAATTTACAAAATCCTGCTTAAATGAAATCTTGGTTGATACCAAACAGCCCCTTAAAGTTAAATTATTTAAAATGCTATCAATGCTAATAGCAAGCTTAGAGCTATTAGTGCTTAACACTTAAATTTAAAATTTACATTCAATTAAAAGGGATTTTCATGCCAAAAATATTTGTAGACTTTTTTTAATAATTTTTAAAAACAATTATGAAATATGCTGGCTTCAAGTTTTGAAATTTGTATCAAGAATACATGTGGGTGAGGAGCCCTTCAAATTTTTATAACCACCAAAAAATTAGCATTTTATAAATATCACCATTTTGAGAGCATTTAACACATTTTGGTCCAGTGATATATATATATATATATATATATCGGGTTTTTATATAAAAATGTGACAATGAGTAGGTACGAGAGAAACAACAACAACAACATCATCAAGCCTTTATTCCACCACTATGTGGGGTTGACTACATGAATCCTTTTGCTCCATTGTATCTGTTTAAGAGTCAAATTCTCATTTAGATCTAATAAAGAAATATTATAAAAGAAACCTCCCCAAAAAACTAAGACCAACAAAATTTTCAGCAAATATTTTGATCAAAGAGAGCTTTGATATTTCATCCAACCCTAAGTGATTTTGACCAACACAAAACATTGGAGTCCCCTCCACATTCTTATAGTTTTGTTGTCATGAGAAATCAGGTCAGAAGAAAGGAATAGATGATAGTCTTTCTCATGCAAGCCTTTTACCTTGGTTAATCTCAATAATGAAATTGGAATTTGCTACAGTTTTCAAGCATTTACATTCTCTCAAATACTGTACTAAATGTTTTCTCAATAGAACCTCATGAATAAAGTGGTTGATCTAAAGAACTTGCATTTCTGAATACTGCAAGGCCCTGTAAACATATAAGGAAATTGACTTGAACAGTTAAAAAGGGTAGCAGATTTCAAATTAGTGATTACAAATTTTGATCAACCTACAGTTCACTGGATTTCTTTTACTTTCATTCACTTTCCTTTCATCCAAACCTAGCCTAAAGAAACAAAAATCATATCTGCTAACATAAATTTCTCCAATCACAACAGGACAATAACTTCTAAATGGTCTATTGATTAGATTGCTTGTAGAAATATACATATAAAACCACCATGAAGCTAACTGATACAGAGTTTCATACCTTTCAGCATTCTGTTTAAATCCTGTTTCATTGATCTTTTACAAGGCTTTAGGTTGAATTTTAACAGAGAATATTTGATTCTAAGCTAGAAGGCATAGAGTTTGCTTCATCGTGTCCTTTCATGGCTTCTAAACTCTGAAGTTAGATGTACAATCTATTTCTCAAAATTGCTTTGCCTTCGCCATAGCATTCAACCTTGGCTGTTCTAGAAATCTTCTTTCAAGTGCTGAAACTTTGGACCGTTCTTTCTAGCTGATCAAGGATAGAATCTCTAATGTCCGAAACTGAGGCCATTCTTGTATACTTTGAAGCTAGGCACTGAGCTCACCGTTTCCGGCAATACTAAGCAATATTTTCCCCTCATATTCACCTGCTTGCAAATCAGAAAGATAAGAGAAAAAAGAATGAGAAATAGATCAAGAAAAAAAAAGTATAGGAAGGACTTATTATTTAAGAAGAGATGCATTGTAAAAGGTATACTTTTCTCCACCAACATGGTAGAAATGCGCTTTTTTACTTGCAGCTGCTCATCCACTTAGGCTTCGTTTGGTACGGCTTTTTTATTGCTCCGTTTTAGTACAATTTTTTTTATTTTTGTATTAAAACTTCGTTTTAGAAAGCAGTAAAAAAGCCGTCCCAAACGAAGCCTTAGTCATCTGCTCTGTTACAACCCACACAAAATGATATACAAAATCGAGAGAATTATTTTCGTACTATCCACTTACTATAGATGTAATAATTTGACAAAAGAAAAATGAAAAATTAATTGTCATTAAATTTACCTCTGGCTTGCATTCTTATTAGCAAGGTGTTTGATTTCAATTAATAAAAAACTATGTGATCCCCAACATTATGTTTGCTCTTATTTAGGTTCTATGGATCACAAAACTCTCTAGTCTATTCCCAACCTGCCACTCCTATCAATCAGCCTTGGTCTTTGGCTATAAGAGTGATCGAAGGAGTGATAGTTGTACTAGGGACAAATGCAATTGTGGCCATAATATTTGTTGGGCATGCCCTCATTGTAACTACATTAATCATCCTCCTAAACATTGCTAGGAGAATTCAACTCGGCCTTATACTTCCATTAGTGCAATCATGCTTACCCTTTCCAGTGCTTCATCCATTAGATTATTTACTCTCAAAAAAATTATGATTGGTCATTTTGATAATATCAATCATCTATTGTGTCACCTCATGTTCTCTCATTCCTTCGATCCCATGTAGTTGTCTCAATTAATATGTCCTAGATTTTACTATTTTAGATTTAGGCACTTTTTCACATATAACATATATGATATAACCATGGTTTAAAATTGCGCAATATAAGGCTCGCCTAGAGGCACGCCTTTGCGCAATTCCAATAAAAAACGCCTCGATGCTTACGCCTCGAGTTTTTTTATGAGGCTTGCGCCTCAACTTGGTTGAGGCCCGCCTCACCTCCCTGGCATGAGGCTTATGCCTCACGTTATATATATTAAAACTTACATAAATCTTGAAGTAAATGCCCGACATTGGATTCTATAGGAGAGGACGAAGGGGATAGAGCAGTTCATCATAATGATGATTCAAATGAAGAACCTCTTAGTGATGACAGTGCTGATGACTTATGAGTTCTTATGTGATATGTCATTGCTATTTATTTTTGGAAATTAGAATTATATGTTAATGAAAAGAATACTGGGATTTGGGAAATATAGAATTTTGAGTTGAACTATATTTCATGTTGTCTTATTATTGAGATATTTTGATTTCACTTCATATATTATGTTTTTTATGTTTTATATTATTCACTCATTAGTATATAAAAAATTTATCATTTTATGTTTACGCAATCTTTTGATTTTTGAGGCTTACGTCTCAAAACGCCTTGAGGCTTACGCCTCGCCTCACGAATGAAAAACGCCTCAATACCCGAATACGCAATTTTAAGCATTGGATATAACCTTCATCTTTTTTCATATCTTCATATGACAGCACTATCACAGGTTAGAAAAGACATTGTACATTCTATGAAAACTTTTCTCCACAAGTTTCTAATTTCTATCAATTTATTATTTATTAACCATGATAGAAGTGGGCTCCAAAAATTCACACCCCGACCTCTCCGAGACCCCTTTCTTTTTTGGTTGTTGGCGAGGAGAGTTTTAATGAGTATAGGTTCCGGGGTAAATTTTCAAAAGGCATATTAAGTTTTAGATAAGACACTACCTAGAGATTTCACCCTAATTTTTTAAGGACTTTATGATATGAGTTCAGATTTCCTATAGGTGCAAACCCCTATAGTTAATTACCTCTCCCGATAACAAGAGAGAGCTTTTGATTAAGGATAGTCATTAGAATAGGCACTTAGTACCCATCATATAGTCGCAATAGAATTTGATATTGAAAATTGAAATTTTATCACCGTGCACTTAAACTAGATGGTGGGGGGAATGATGATGAACCCGATCAAGATCCCATGGTTCCGTCATCCCGAGCCATCATAGTCTCTAGTCGACTTAGTTAGAGGAGTTAATCGACCCAACCTGACCGAAAGATCCTTGTCGGCAACCATGGGTTACGTCTTTCAAGGTTACCTTGTAGACTTGGGATAAATGTTTATCTAAGGGGATATATTTGAGTCTAGCTTAGCTAACAAAAGGCTTTATGCCCCATCAATTATACATTATTTATTCATTACTCAAAGGTTTAAAACCATTGGGGAACATACGAGCTCTACACGTGATCATAATTTAGTGGTACCATTTGACGGCAAAGCCACACGGTAAGAAGACATGTGCCATTTGGCGGTGAAACCATCGTTTAGAGGACATGTGTCATGTCCTTACTGACAAGAGATGATTTGAGAATGAATCTTAGTGATATTCTCAACTAGACATTCGCTCTTTATGAGCTGAAGTGATTTTCAAATTTATCCATCTTGACAAACTATTATGGATGATGAATGAATTTTTACTTTAAGATTTTACATGTTTTATTTCAATTAGGCATTTTTGAATTTTTGAAATGTAATAAATTTTGAAAATTTTATTTATAATTGACCCCCAAACAATAACTTTGAGATTTGGGGACATTTCTTTGAAATTTATGTGGACCTCTCCGATTGATATTTGCATTCAACATGGTCATTATCGAGATTCTATAAGTATTGTCATTTCATTAATTGGACCTTGTCAATTCTATTTGCTTGCAAATGAACGATCAGGTCCAGCTCCTAATTTATGGAGTTATTGTATAGACGTTAGAACTGGGGGTATCCATTTTAATGTGTGAACTTTCGACCATGCATTTTTTCAGTGGTTCAGGTTGTGTCAATTCCGGTCCATTCAAAAAGGGGAAACGGACTTCAACTTAAGTTCACTTTTGACCCACGCAATATCCTTAGACTTCACGTCTATACATACATGCGGGTACATATTTTTTAATGCATTTCGTGTATATATATATATATATATATATATATATATATATATATATATATATATATATATATATATATATATATATATAATGTATTAGATGTATATGACATATCTGCATATTCACATACACACTCACATATTCATTTGCATGTTAACATACATGCATATGTATTTGTATGTTTGCATAACACATCTGTGTGATGACTCAATGCCATCGTGTAACGTTTAATCATATTTTCGTGTTGGTATGATATGTCACGACCCGACCCGAGACGAGACGGATCCCGCCCGCGCCGGATCGCGACGGAGAATAGCTAACCAGGATCTGGCTTTGGATTAGGTTACTGAACTGATCTTCCAAATTCTTAACTCAACAGAAGCGCACAGAACAACAGAGCTACTAAAAACATCAAATGCAGCGGAACAAAACATCTATCTTTTCATTTCCTCAAAATAATCATCTACAGAACAGTACATGGCTTTCAACAGAAAGAAAGACAGAACAGGAAAGCCATGACTGTACAAAAATCAAAAGTACAAAAGTACCTAATCTGATCAGACTCTGAAACCTAGTCCTGAACTTCCTTGCCCATCCCAGAACCTGAAAACCATCAGAAAGCAAGGGTGAGCTCAACAGCTCAGCAAAGCAACAAACCACCAATCTAAATCCTCAGAAAACAAAACCAAACTTATCAGACAGAAATCAGATCAGAAGTCGGAACAGAATCGGAAATCAAAACTTACGGACAGATATCAGATCACATCAGAGTCGTACAGATCGTATCAAAACAGAACAAATCAACAGAGTCAGAAACAGAAATCAGAATCGTACGGATCATATCATATCATAATCACAATTTCGTACAGAACAGAACAGATACAGAAAGTAGCACAGATACATATAGCTAAATGCCCTGACACTGACGGAATCTCTACGGATTCCGGCCCCTTATGCCTCCCTTCCCAGACACTGACTGAATCTCATAGGATTCAGGCCCCTTATGTCTCCCTTTGTGCTCACAGCACCAAAACAGATGTGCTTATAGCACCAAAACAGAATTCATCGGATCCGGAACAGAACAGATATCAGATTTCAGATTGAGCTCATTTCAGATTTCCCGTTTCACTAACTGAATCTCATAGGATCCAGGCCCCTTATAGCTCCCTTTTTATAGCTTATACACATAGCATTTCAATTCAGAAGAAATACGGACAATTCAGAAATTATCCAAAAATCGGGCAGCACAACGGCAGTATACGGAATTTACACAAAAATTCCTGCAAAGAAAATTTACCGAATTCGCACAGAATATAGATATCAACATTTCAGAACCTTTATTCTACTGCACAGATAAATTCCAATTTCACAGAAAAATCCGGTCGACTAAAAACACAGTCGAATCAAAAATACCCGGACGAAAATCTTCAGAAAATAACCAAAATGTGCACACTCGGCACGTCAACAATATACAGAAAGTTACGCGGTAAAAACTGAACCGATTAAAAGATACGGACGAAAATCGCTAACGGAAACAAAATCCGGACAGAATATACCGCCAAACACGACGGTTCTGAAAATTGAGAAAGGTAGAATGTGCCTTACCTCGAGCACAGCAATTTCCTCAACAGCCACTTCGGACGAAAACGGCTCCGCGTCGTCCGAAAATCCACTTTTGCACAAAAGTCCACGACTTTCTCTCTCCTCGGCTGATATTTTCGTTTTTAATGATTTTCTCTCTCCTCAAAATGACTTGAAATCAGCTTTAATATACACAGATCGGCCCGGCCGATCGCAGCATCGTCCCGGGACGATCCGACCAAAAGGATCGGCCTGGTCTCCCTTCAGGGCTATTGCATGGACGATATTTTCTACAGTGCCGATCGGCCTGGCCGATGTCTCCAATCGGCCTGGACGATGCATGCAGAAAATCACCTGGAGCAAAACTGGGCTAAAACTGGAGCTGAATTCCACTGATCGTCCCAGGACGATCCCAGATCGTCCTGGACGATACTGGAGCAGATCTTGATATTACAATCTCCCCAACTCAGAAAAATGTCGTCCTCGACATTATCCAGTCCAAACTCAGTCAAAACAAGTACGGGTACGACCGTCTCATATCAGACTCCTTCTCCCAAGTTGCTTCCCGTGCAGTCCGGTGCTTCCACTGGACTTTAACCATCGGAATCTCTTTATTTCTTAACTTTCGGACGTCGTACGCCAAAATAAGCTCTGGCTCTTCCTTGTACGCCAGATTCTCCTGAATCTCCACCTCATCAGCTGACAACTTCTTCCCAGAGTCTGAAACCCACTTCCTCAGAGTGGATACATGAAACACATTATGCACATCCGGCATAGAATCAGAAAGCAATAAGCGATAAGCAGATTTTCCAATTCTCTCCAAAATCTCAAATGGTCCAACATACCTTGGACTAAGCTTACTCACCTGACCAAATCTGCTCACACCCTTCATCGGGCTGACTTTGACATACACAAAGTCACCGACCTGAAATTCAACAAATCTGTGCTTCTGATTGTAATACTTCTGCTGTCGATCTTGAGCGGCTTTCAATCTTTCTCTTATCAAATTGATCTTCTGAGCAGTTTCATCAGCAAAAGTGGCCCCCAAAGCCTGTCTATCTCCGACCTCCGTCAGAGTCAAAGGAGTACGACACTTCCTGCCATACAGAGCCTCGTACGGTGCCATACCGATACTGGACTGAAAACTGTTGTTATAGGCAAACTCAATCAGCGGAATATGATCCTCCCAACTTCCGCTAAAGTCCAGAACACAAAGCCTCAACAGATCTTCCAGTACCTGAATCGTCCTCTCAGACTGTCCGTCGGTCTGAGGATGAAAGGCTGTACTGAAATGCAGTTTCGTACCCAAGCCTTGCTGAATGCCTTTCCAAAGTCTGGAAGTAAAACGTCCATCTCGATCAGATACGATCACACGAGGCACACCGTGCAATCTGACTATCTCCTTCACATAAATCTGTGCCAAGCGATCAACTGAATCCGTCTGTCTAATCGGAAGAAAATGGGCTGACTTGGTCAATCGATCTACAACCACCCAAATGGCATCATGTCCTTGTCTAGATCGAGGAAAACCCATCGCAAAATCCATCGTTACCTCCTCCCATTTCCACTCAGGATAGGCAACGACTGCAACAGTCCACCTGGTCGCTGATGCTCTGCCTTCACCAACTGACAGGCTTCGCATCTCGACACAAACTCTGCCACATCCTTCTTCATCCCAGGCCACCAAAACAAAAGCTTCATGTCAGCGTACATCTTACCACTGCCTGGATGAACAGTGTAGCCAGAATGATGAGATTCGTACAGAATCTCCTGCCTCAAGTCTCCAAACACAGGTACCCACAACCTGTTCTTACAGAAAATAGCACCAGAATCAGAAATTCGAAGTTCAGGAGTCTTACCAGATCCAATCTGAGCTATCAACTTCGAATAGTCAGAATCTGACTTCTGGGCTTCTTGAATCCGTGCTTCCAAAGAAGACTGAATACTCATCTGAGCCAACTCCAAATCATTGGAGGAAACCACCTCCAACTGCAATCTCTCCAAATCACGAATCAGAAAGTCATCACAGGTAAGCTGAATACCTGAGAATCCAGAAGACTTCCTGCTCAGAGCGTCCGCTACCACATTCGCCTTCCCAGGCTGATACTGAATAGTCAACTCGTAGTCCTTGATCAACTCGAGCCACCTCCTCTGTCTCAGATTCAGATCCTTCTGAGTAAAAATGTACTTCAGGCTCTTATGATCAGTAAAGATCTCACATCTGACGCCATACAAGTAATGACGCCAAATCTTCAAAGCAAAAACAACTGCAGCTAACTCCAGATCATGCGTCGGGTAATTCTTCTCATGTGGTTTCAACTGTCTCGAAGCATAAGCAATTACCTGACCATGCTGCATCAGAACACAACCCAATCCTTTCAGTGAAGCATCACTGAACACCTGAAAACCCTCCGTACCTGACGGAAGTGCCAACACTGGAGCTGAAGTCAAACACTCCTTCAATCTCTGAAAACTAGCTTCACACTCCGGTGTCCAAACAAAAGGTACTGACTTCTGAGTCAGTCTCGTCAGAGGAGTCGAAATCTGTGAAAATCCTTTCACAAACTTCCTATAATACCCGGCCATGCCCAAGAAACTACGTACCTCAAATACCGTAGTCGGCCTTGGCCAATCAGCAACAGCCTGAATCTTCTGGGGATCTACAGAAATGCCTTCTCCGCTAATCACATGCCCCAGAAATGAAATGCTCTTCAGCCAGAATTCACACTTGGAGAACTTGGCATACAGCTGATGCCTCCTCAAAGTCTCCAACACAATCCTCAAATGTCTGGCATGCTCATCCTCAGATGCAGAATATACCAGAATATCGTCAATGAAGACGATCACAAACTGATCCAAATACTCCCTGAATACTCGGTTCATCAGATCCATGAAAATCGCAGGCGCATTGGTTACCCCAAAAGGCATAACCAAAAACTCGTAGTGCCCGTACCGAGTACTGAAAGCAGTCTTCACCACATCAGCTTCCTTCACCTTCACCTGATAGTATCCGGATCTCAAATCAATCTTCGAAAATACCGAAGATCCGGAAAGCTGATCAAACAAGTCGTCTATCCGAGGCAAAGGATACTTGTTCTTGATCGTGACCTTGTTCAAATCTCTGTAATCAATACACATACGGAGTGTACCGTCCTTCTTCTTCACAAACAGAACAGGTGCTCCCCAGGGCGAAACACTAGGACGTACAAACCCTCTGTCAACCAACTCCTGAAGCTGAACTTTCAACTCAGAAAGTTCTTTCGGTGCCATCCTGTACGGAGCTTTCGATATAGGAGCTGTACCCGAAAAAACATCGATAGAGAACTCCACATCTCTATCCGGAGGTAATCCAACCAACTCCTCAGGAAAAACATCAGCAAACTCCCGTACCACAGGGATCTCAGAAACAGAACCAACCTCTAGGTTCAGATCCCGCACCGAAGCCAAAAATACTGGGCATCCCTTCTTCCACATCCTGCTTACCTCCAACACAGAAACCAGACTGGAGAGAACACCTCGTAATCCCTGAAATACAACTCTCTCCAGCCACAAGCAAACTCACTTGCTTCTTCAGACAGTCAATCTGAGCCTCATACTGACTCAACCAATCCATGCCCAGAATCACATCATACGAAGAAATCGGCAATCGAATCAAACTCGATTTCCACTTCTTGCCAGAAATCTCGATCTCACACAAACAAAACTGTCGAGCAATCAATGGATTCCCAGCCGGTAAAATCACAGACAAAGAAACCGGTAAAACCATCGAATCCAAATGTAAAATCTCAAAACAATGCTCGGACAGAAAAGAATGACTCGCTCCAGAGTCAAACAAAACACGACAGGGCTGATCAGAAATGTAAACCGTACCTGTCACAACATCCGGAGCATCACGAGCCTCCTGCTGACTCAGACTGTAAACTCGTGGCTGAACTGGAGCAGGAGTTGAAGCAACAGAACTACTCTGCTCCCTCTGAATCGTAGGTGGTCTCCGTGGTGCAGAACTAGAACCACCACCTCTACCAGCAAATCCCTCAGGGCGTGGAGGAACAGTCCTCGGTCTTCCTGCTGCTGAACCAACAGGTCTGACAAAGCCCTCAGATCGCTGCTCATATCCCATCTGTGGACATTCTGCAATCCGATGTCCTGACTGACCACATCGAAAGCACAGACCAGCCATCCTGTAGCACTGGCCAAAGTGTCGCCGTCCACAACTCTGGCACACAGGTGCCGTACTGACAGATCCAGAACTAGTCGTACTGGTAGCAGTACCAGACGATCCTCCGCTCTTCCGGGAATCTCCAAATCCAGATCCAGAGACGAATCTCCTCTTCCCAGAGGAACCACTGCCAGATGTCTCTCCTCCAAACCTCTTCCTACTCGCAGTCCACCGCTGCTGAGTAGCCGTCATGTCATTCTCAATCAGACGAGCTCGCTCCACAAGCTCAGAGAAATCAGTGATCCGGAACGGTATCAGAGGCTGCCTCAAAGTATCTCGCAAGCCTCTCAGAAATCTGTAGCACCTCTCAGCAGACGTGCTAACCAGCTGCGGAGCGTACCTGGCTAATGCAGTAAACTCAGCCTCGTACTGCATCACCGTCTTGCTCCCCTGAACAAGTCTCAGAAAACTCTCCTGCATCTGCTGTCGTGCAGAAGGGGGAACAAACCAGTCTCGAAATACTTCGGTGAACTCTTCCCAAGTGATCAAAGAGTTCAATCTGCCCTGAAATCTGGCTGCCTGCTGGCCATCCCACCAGTGCTCAGCCTCTCCGTCCAACAGAAAAACAGCTAACGGAACCTTCCTGTCTGCAGGACACTGCATCCCGTCAAAAGTCTTCTCCAATCTCCTCAGCCACTCCTCGGCTGCTCTGGGCTCAACAGCGCCCTCAAACCTCGGAGGCTTCAACCTCAAAAATAACTGCAGGTGTCGATCAATGTCCTCAGATCTAACAGTCGAAGCTCTGCTCTGAGTCTCGCTCATCATCTGAGCAACAAGTGAAGCAAACTGTGAAAGCGTATCAGCACCGACCACTGGGGCTGTACTCCCCACTGGTGCTGCCTGATCGTCACTCTGACCGTCTGTCATGTCTGGGTCTGGCTGATCCATACAGAAAAATCCAGAAAATCCGGAAAACTATCACAAAACAACACAAAATAACTCAACCCGAGACGAGACGGATCCCGCCCGCGCCGGATCGCGACGGAGAATAGCTAACCAGGATCTGGCTTTGGATTAGGTTACTGAACTGATCTTCCAAATTCTTAACTCAACAGAAGCGCACAGAACAACAGAGCTACTAAAAACATCAAATGCAGCGGAACAAAACATCTATCTTTTCATTTCCTCAAAATAATCATCTACAGAACAGTACATGGCTTTCAACAGAAAGAAAGACAGAACAGGAAAGCCATGACTGTACAAAAATCAAAAGTACAAAAGTACCTAATCTGATCAGACTCTGAAACCTAGTCCTGAACTTCCTTGCCCTTCCCAGAACCTGAAAACCATCAGAAAGCAAGGGTGAGCTCAACAGCTCAGCAAAGCAACAAACCACCAATCTAAATCCTCAGAAAACAAAACCAAACTTATCAGACAGAAATCAGATCAGAAGTCGGAACAGAATCGGAAATCAAAACTTACGGACAGATATCAGATCACATCAGAGTCGTACAGATCGTATCAAAACAGAACAAATCAACAGAGTCAGAAACAGAAATCAGAATCGTACGGATCATATCATATCATAATCACAATTTCGTACAGAACAGAACAGATACAGAAAGTAGCACAGATACATATAGCTAAATGCCCTGACACTGACGGAATCTCTACGGATTCCGGCCCCTTATGCCTCCCTTCCCAGACACTGACTGAATCTCATAGGATTCAGGCCCCTTATGTCTCCCTTTGTGCTCACGGCACCAAAACAGATGTGCTTATAGCACCAAAACAGAATTCATCGGATCCGGAACAGAACAGATATCAGATTTCAGATTGAGCTCATTTCAGATTTCCCGTTTCACTAACTGAATCTCATAGGATCCAGGCCCCTTATAGCTCCCTTTTTATAGCTTATACACATAGCATTTCAATTCAGAAGAAATACGGACAATTCAGAAATTATCCAAAAATCGGGCAGCACAACGGCAGTATACGGAATTTACACAAAAATTCCTGCAAAGAAAATTTACCGAATTCGCACAGAATATAGATATCAACATTTCAGAACCTTTATTCTACTGCACAGATAAATTCCAATTTCACAGAAAAATCCGGTCGACTAAAAACACAGTCGAATCAAAAATACCCGGACGAAAATCTTCAGAAAATAACCAAAATGTGCACACTCGGCACGTCAACAATATACAGAAAGTTACGCGGTAAAAACTGAACCGATTAAAAGATACGGACGAAAATCGCTAACGGAAACAAAATCCGGACAGAATATACCGCCAAACACGACGGTTCTGAAAATTGAGAAAGGTAGAATGTGCCTTACCTCGAGCACAGCAATTTCCTCAACAGCCACTTCGGACGAAAACGGCTCCGCGTCGTCCGAAAATCCACTTTTGCACAAAAGTCCACGACTTTCTCTCTCCTCGGCTGATATTTTCGTTTTTAATGATTTTCTCTCTCCTCAAAATGACTTGAAATCAGCTTTAATATACACAGATCGGCCCGGCCGATCGCAGCATCGTCCCGGGACGATCCGACCAAAAGGATCGGCCTGGTCTCCCTTCAGGGCTATTGCATGGACGATATTTTCTACAGTGCCGATCGGCCTGGCCGATGTCTCCAATCGGCCTGGACGATGCATGCAGAAAATCACCTGGAGCAAAACTGGGCTAAAACTGGAGCTGAATTCCACTGATCGTCCCAGGACGATCCCAGATCGTCCTGGACGATACTGGAGCAGATCTTGATATTACATGATACACTACCATGACATAATACATTCTGCATGTTGGATGATATGCTCACATAATGTGTTTTTGCACGTTGCAATGTATATAAACACAATATGCTAGTATGTTAATGTAACGAGCCGTCACGGTGTAACGTACTTTATATGTTGAATGATATGATTACATAATATATTCCACATGCAACAATGCATATGTACTCAGTGTATTTATATGCTAGGTGGGAATACCCATAACAATATCTACTCATGACTTACTGCATGCACTTATGATGTATTTGTATTGTGTAGTTGCATGCCTTCTAAAGTATTTGTATGATGCATATGTATATGCTCAATGCATTGGTACACATTTTAACATGCACTATTAAAATATCACACATTTTTCAAAACAACGACACTTCTCTAAGTTTAGGAAATCATATTTTAATGCAAGTGGGAGGACATTTTAAAGTATTTGAAATTAATCAATCGTGCAAATGATTTTCATCTGAGTGTGCATAAGATTCTATTTAGAAATTTGCAAACGCCTTATATCCGCTTGTACGAGTTTTGCGGATCCGATGATGTTATTTAGTCCATTTCATATTCTGCAAGCTGACATTTTCTTCAACCTAACTCGTAGGAGCATGCTTCTACCTACAAGTGAGTGGTATGATGCGTTACGAGTTCTCCACCTTTCATTTACAACTGGGCTAATCTATTCAGCGTGGCAACCTGGCTCTATAAGTTTGCTACTTCTGTTTACAAGTGATCCGTAGTTTTCACTATAAATTTCCTACTTCTGCTTGCAGGAGAATCATAGCGCTGTGATACGGGTCACTTGTTGCTTCTTGCAAGCAAGCTGTCGTACCGTGCAACCTTTTTTAACATCGTTTATGGGCAAGCAATAAACTTTCAAAAGCCACTAGCTATCTTATGTTGTTGAATTATGTTCAGTGTGACATCCTCCAACACTACTTGTGGGTAAGAATGTTGTGTGCATTTCAAGTTTAAGCTCTCTACTTGTGGACAAGCCGCATTCACCACGAGTTTGCTATTTTAATTTGTATGCAGGCTGTTATGCACATGATGAGCCATCTATTGTTGCTTGCTAGTGTTTGTGTTCATAAAATTTTGTTGCTTCTATTCGTAGATAATGTGTTGTATTCATTGTAACTTCCTTATCTACACTTGTAGGGGATTTGTCACATTCATTGCATATTAATCACCATTGTTCATGGGGGATTGCTGCATTTGTTTGCAAAATTATTAGTGTCAATTGTAGTAGGGCCATACTCATTTCAAATCCAATATTTCTTTAGTAGATTAGTATATTCATAAAAAACCCTCTTTGTTAGTGCCTGCAACTCATTTGCTCTCACTTGCGGGTCAACTGATTGAATATCACAAATCACCTTAATTTCATTGCCATCACTTATGGGCAAGTCATCATGTGCATCGAGAGTTTGTTCACCACAAGCCTCTTGTAGTTGCATGCTAGTGCGCTATCATCAAGCTTCATTATTACTTTCATCATTTATTATTTGATTGCATTTTTCATTTTAGATATTTAATTCAAGCCCGATTCCCTGTGGTTTTGATTGAAATCAAGTCCCCTATGATTCTGCTTAAGTTTTGTTCTCTATAAATCAATCCAAATTCCGGCATCCTCCCGACGTCTCCCTAGTTTAGGGGAAATTCGGGAGTTTAGCTTTGCCCACCACGCCAAGAAAGGTGTGCATGGTCGGTGTCGGACAACACCTAGGCCGTGGCCTTCTACCCCACCACACCAAGAAAAGCGTGTATAAGTTGCAAGGGTACCTACATGAAGAACTTGCAAATTTCCCCGGCAGACTTAAAGCGCGCATGGGTACTTAAATTTTACCTCACCGTGCTAAGAAATGCATGCACGAGGCTTACCTGCCACGTAGCGCGCATATGCTGTCTAGTCGTTGCACCAAAAGCGTTAACAATAGGATTCTTTTCTTGGGGTTTTAAGTTTAGCAAGCATTATACATGTTTAGGGAAGTTTTAGCATCTGACAGCCTAATATAGTAAGGCTCTCTATATTTCAAAAGAGGTCTATACTAAGGTCGGTATTCATTCATTTTTATAAATAGGGGGATCTCTCTTGAGTATGACACAAAATTTTCTTTTCTAACCCAAATGTTATTAAAAAAATACAAGTACAAGCATCAATTTTGCTTAAATTAATGAAAAATTGCATTTTGTAGAAGCATATTAGTACATCAACGTAAGCATTTAAAATGCAAGAAAATCACCGTGGCCATTGAAACTTACCAGGTGATTTGACAACACCATGAAACTGGTCTTTGTTGGTGAGATGTCTGACCTCAGAGCCATTTGCAGCCTCTATAATTCCGTCAACACTCTTTCTCTTGAGATGTTCTTTAGCTTCCTGCAAGGCTTTGATTACTGTCTTATCTCCCGACATTTCAAGAACCAATACCTCATAATCTTCTACAGATGCCTCCCACCGCTCCATCTGATAAAATATTCCAGATATAATCACCTTCAGCGTCTACAATAGCAAGTATATAAGCCAAAGGAAAAAGTGTCCTGCTCACCTTGGCATTACAATCTGCTCTCCTTAGGCGAGCCTTGCTGTATTTTGGTCGTAAAATAAGAGCAGCATTGCAATCTTCAATGGCTTTTTGCCATTCACCTAACTTAGACAGGCAAGCGGCACGATTGCTTAGTAGGATTGCATTCTGAGGGTCATGTTTAAGGCCATTTCCATAGGCAAGGGATGCCTCAGCAAATTTGGAGGCCTTGAAAAGATTATTACCCATTGACCGAGCTGATGCAACTGATCGAGCCTTTCGAGCAACAGCAGCAATTTCCCTGCTTCCAGGATCTATTTGTGCCGCCATTTGAGCTAATGAAACTGCATTTTCAAATTTTCCTTCAGCCATATCAACCTGTGCTCTTACCGAAAGATAATATGCGTTGCTCTGGGCGCCAAAGAACTTTGTTGAAGAAGCAGTCTCAAATTTGGGCGCATCAATCATTGATTCCTCTGCATCTTCCAGCTTGCGGAGCATCAATAAGGCCTCAGCTTGGTAGG
>CM039726.1:78036435-78140270 GCA_022539455.1 Dendrobium nobile | reverse complement strand
TTTTTTAATCCCATATATATATATATATATATTATGCTAAAAATTTAATTATATTATATTATTATATTAATCTGATATTATTATTTTAGTATAAAATTTAAATCCGTTAGCACCTTTTCCGTTTGGTTTTTACAAGCTAGAGAAGGAAAAAAATTATTTAGAGATAAAATAGAGGAGAGAAAAAAAAAGGGATTTAATAACCTTAAGGGAATATATTTTAACCACTTGGTCCTATTGGGAAATTTTTCGGTATCGATATAAGGAATTATTATTATATTTTTATTTCAATAATTTTATATTTTTTAAATTTTTCTGATCAATTTTATATTTTTATTACCAAAAAATAAGAATATTTTTGTATTGGTAAAATTTTTATCATGTAACTTTTTGAGATTATGAACGTCTTGAATATTTATTTGAGATTTTTTGTCTGTGATTTTAAAAGAGTAATGATTTTTATTAATTCAAAAAAAAATTTTGACATCTAAAAATAGTGTTTTAGTTCAATTAAAACTTCAAAATATCATTATATATAATCTCTAGTAATTTGATTAATTTCTAAAAATATGAATTCCTCCTCAGTATGGTTTTCTATTGCATATTGTTAAGACATTTTGTCAATTTATGAATTAAACTCAATTATTATTTATTTGTTGTAATACATTAGAAATGAATGTGTACAAGTGATTTAGCTGGTCAATATTAATGTTATAGTATTGTGATAATAATGTGTGAGTAAAAGACTAGTTGAACGATTGTTTGAGATTAATTGACCAGTATAGATAGGGGTGACGAACTTTCCTTTAAATACTATGATTTGATGTTATCTGATACAAAATTTCTGGCTCCGCCACTGGCTATAAGGAGTTATTACTGTGCTAATGGATTAAAGTGGCGACTATGTTTGATGAGCCAACGATTACTGACTATCAATTATTGATTACTAAAAAATACCATGATAATAAAAAAAATTTAATTGTTTTGTGTGAATATTGAAATGCATGTTACAGATTCATTGCTATTGTACGGATTTACTGATAATGTATTGATTTACTGTCACTGTATGAATTTACTTTTATTACATAGTTTTATTGCTACGACCACTAGATTCACTGGTACCGATATAGACACTGATACTATTATTGAACTATTACTAATACTACTATTGATTCACTATTATTGCTATTGTTATTGAATGACTGTTATTAGCTATAAGTTTGCTGAAAGTTTTTAATTCAAATTTACATAGGGATTCGTGAGGCTCTGTCCCACCATCTAACAAAAATGTAATAATACAACTCTCCTCTCAAGAGGGCAATACATCATATATATATATATATATTATATATATATATATATATATATATATATATAATATATATATATATATATTATTATATATATAATCATTGACCGTTTAAGAAACAATATAAATATTGTTGGAAACCATTATACGCAGAAACAAGATGTAGGAAGACAATGATATGTTGAACTTACATATATATATAATTAATTTTAGCAAACAAAAAAAGTAATTAAGGACAAACGGGCAAAAATAAAGCTAATAGTTAACATGTAAAATCAAATTTTAAAAAAATCGATCGGATCGTCCGGTTCAACTGGTTGAAGAGTAAACTGGTCGGCCGACGATCATTTTTTATGTAAAATCAGTTGCATTGAATAGTCCAAAACTGTTCGGACGGCAGTCGAACCAGCGAACTGTAGAAACGGCACAAATTTTCCAAAAACTGTCCTTTTAAGCGTAGGGAAATCTGATCCGTTGGAGATTTAGATCGTACGGTCCAGATTTGTAACAAAACTAAATTATTTGCAATTATGTGATCCCTCATTTCGTTCATTTGTAGCATATGCCTCCTCCGCGCCTCTGCTCGATCTCAACACATGAGAAATTCTGTTCCTTGCTGTTTGCCGCTGCTAGGTCATCCATTTTATAGATTTTATAAAGTTCAAATGTTTCATTTTTTTCAAATCTTATATTTTACAATTAAATAACAAATATGTTTTTTTTTTTTTCAGATTGATGTTTAGGTCAAGAAGGTTTGGTTCGATTCAGTTCAATCATTGTCGACGTCGCATGTCTCATAGATACATCTAGGGGTGTCAATTTCGGGTCAAGTGTCGGGATCGAATTGAACTCGGAACTGACCCGGGTTCAAACGGATCGACACGAACGTGACCTGGGTGGATAAACGGGTCGGAAATCCGAACCCGGACCCGACCCGGCGGGTTGCCGGGTTGACCCGACCCGACCCGGTTTGGGTTCTGCCGGTGCCAAAACGGCGGCAGGCGGACGCGAGCAGGGCGGTCGCGAGCGGGGCAGCAGCGTGGGCGCGAGCGGGGGCAGCAGCGTTGGCGCGGGCGAGCGCAGGCGCGTGCGAGGGTGCGGGGTAGCGCGCGGGCGGGCAGCAGGAGAGGCGGGATTTGATTTTTTTGAATTAAACGGGTTCGCGGGTTGACCGGCAACCCGTCGGGTTAACCCGAACCCGACCGTTTTTTAAACGGGTCAATTTCGGAACCCGAACCCGACCCGTTTTGAAATGATCTGTCGGGTTCAACCCGGATTTTCCGGGTCAGGTTTTCATGTCGTGTCAAATATTGACACCCCTAGATACATCTTAAAATAAATTGTATTTGTTTATTGTAAGCATTGGTTTGATGATTTTAAATCCTTTGTTCAATTTTATTTATGTAAGCAAATTTGTTTTTAGTATTCTTAAATCTATCTGTCGTGTCTGCTTAGAGAATAATTTGGAAAATATTGTGTATTGCTGAAATTGCATTTGTGAATTTTTGTATTTACTGAAATCAGATTTTAGTTTTCTGAAATCAGATTTCTTAATTGCTGGAATTGATATTCAGATTTGCTGAATTTGAGATTTTTATGTGCTCAAATTGCATTTGTGTTTTGCTAAAAATCAATTTCCATATTTGCTGAAATCAAATTTCTTAACTGGTTGCTGTATTCGGGTTTTATGTATTGAAATTGTATTTATGTTTTGCTAAAAGCAATCAAATGTGTAGAAATTAATTCTAATATTTGCTAAACTCAAGGTTAAATTCTCATATTATTATGTTAATTTTATTAATTTTGAATAATAATATTATTTATTACATTATCCGTTTCGATCGGTCGAACCGGTGAAATCGTGAAATCTCATTTTTCCGGTTCGTTGTCCGATCTGATTTCACAATCTGGTGTAAAATAGTAATTAAGGACTAAAGATAAAAATGCCTACGACAAGAAACCACGAGACATTATTTGGTGATCTGCAAGAGAATATCAGTCACCCTTCTCTTTAGAAGAACTAAATTTGCTTTAAATACTTGTTATTGATGAGGTTTTTCCTTCACTTCCTACTTGAAGATCTGATCGAAATCATGTCTATTTTGTGGTAGTTGTGCTCTTAAAATTAGGAGAATTATTTGTAAGGCGCGCGAATGCCGTCCGGAGATCAAAAATCAAATGAGCAATGTCGGTTACCGCTTTGGGTCATTGATTTGGACCCATTTGGTTGGGATTAAGTCTAATTTGGTGTCGTTGGGTTTGTATTTTTGATACAAATCAGTTCAACTATAGTTTGCTAAGATTGGAGTTCAGATGGTCCAATTTTAATTTTGAAATTTTCAACTTGATTTTGCCTTGAGATTCATGCCCGAACAAGATTAATTTTATTAATATATTAGTTGCCCTCTATTTTTGGTCACGAAGCCTGTTAGAATCTGAAAATATATGTTGCAGCTTTAGAGAAAAATTTTGACGTAATTTAAAATTGAAAAATAATCCAATCTTGAGTGTAGAGGTCCCGAATAACTTTGAAAGTGTCAAAATTGAGTCAATAATATCAAAAATAGCTTTGTGACCCTAAAAATGTCCAATATGGAAAGTCTCGGTCAAAAATTGGCCTAAAAACTTGTCAGAGCGGAACGTCGGTTTACGCCGCCTGCCCTAATTGCCCGTGCATTGTCGTGCACCTGCCCAGCCTTCCCAAGCTGCCGCGCCCCTATTTACTGCCCGCCTGCCCACGCGTTGTCGCGAGCCTGCCCACTGCCTGAGCCGTGGCCATTGTGGCCTACGCCACTACCGGTGTGGCTCAGGGTCGCATGACAACCACAGCGATTGACTTCGATTAGCCGATGGTTCGGTTAAACACCATTTTTTTTTAACTCCCCTACTACCTATAAATACCCCCCCCCCCCCCCCCCACCTCCCCCCCCCTTCTCTCTTCATACATCTTTCTATACAGGAGGCTTTCCTCATTTTAGATAAGTGGTATCCCTTATCTAACTACAGGGTCCTCCTATATAGAGTCATGACGAGTGATCACCTTCTTCGAGAGCTCTAACGACCAAGGGAAATCTACCCCCTATTACACAAAATAAAGGTGAGAGGAGGTCCAGCAAGACGACAAAGGCCGATGATGTTGTGTCCATCATTACTGGTGATTCTATGATCGTTCTCCATAAGAAGTTTCATTTTCCCAACGATCTTGTGGTGGGCTCTAAGATCTTGATTGTACGTGCTTTGTCCTCTAAGATGCCTGACCATTTTTTAGATTGTTTTACGAGCGAGGCTGCGATTTTCACCTCCTATGGAGTTGATCGATATTTCAACAATGTGCAAAGTCTATCCCAATTTTCATACAGAGTATGTCAGTGACGGTGGGACTTATCGCCTTCTTTAGAGATCGAGGGGTAGTTTTAATGCCTGAATGCCTTCTGTAGATGAGTCAATTCACTTATGATACACATGGACACATAACATTTAGATCCAAATGGTTGTACATTCATACCCAAGATCCATCGAAGAGTTAGGCTAGTGCATTTTTCTTTGTGAAAAATGATTGGGGCCTTATAGAGAAATGGGGGAAGATGAAAGATCTGTCCATCCTTACACGTTTAGAGCAGAGATATAATAAGATTCTCAAACATTCCTGACATAGAATATCTTCTTATGAGATTCGTTACTTGAACATATATAGAAGAAGATTTTTGTTTAGAATTTTATTAAATAGTATTCATAAAATAACTCATTTTATTTAAAGTTTTTTTAATGAAATCGGTTTGCAAAATTGACACCAGACGGCCTCAAAATCCCCACTTTTATCAATAAGTGTAAATTCCTTTAAATTTTGAATTAGTGCCCAAAAATTATGAAAAATTTAGTGTGATTAAATCACCATAATATTTATCTTATGACAAAAATGATTTATGATTTAGACTTATAATGACTTCTAAAAATATTAATTTGACTAGTTTAAAATACGGGCTATTACACCTTCGACCATCGTCGTTCGATTAAGGCCCTTCCGACCTCCATCGCATGTCGACTATGGTCCCTCCGACTACCGTAGCCCGACTAGGTCTTTTTGACCACCATCGTAGGCCGACTACGATTCCTCTGTCCATAGTCGCTCGACTACGGTCCTTTCGACCACCATCGTTTGTCGACTACTGTTCTTCCGACCACTGTTGCCCGCCAAATATGCTCCCTCCAACCACAGTATTCTGACTATGGTCCTTCTAACCTTCATGTTCTTCCGAATATGATCCTTCTGACCTCCATTTTCTATGGTCCCTCTGACCACCGTTGCCAAACTATGATTCTTTCAACCACCCTCCCCCCATCGACTACGATCTTTCTCACTACCATTGCTTACTAATACAGTCCCTCCAACCATCGTAACTCGACTACGGTCATTCTGACCTCCATCACCCACCAATTAAATATGGTTACTCTGACCATCGGCAGTCGACTATGGTTCATCTGACCTCCATATATTGCTTGCCAACTATGGTCCCTATTACCACAATCGCCTAACTATGGTCTTTCCGACCATCATTGTCCAACTACGATCCTTCCAACCTCTGTTACTTACCGATGAAGGTCCCTCTGACCTTTATAACCCAAATACAGTCTTTCTAACCCAATGTATATTCTAATACTCTCTTGAGAACAACTCTTATGACATTAGGTTCTTATAGCCTCAACCTTGTAAAGTGTTCTATATGATGTATATTTGCTACATTAAGCCAAAACCTTTGCCCGAGGAAGGGCATTTTTATAATTTACCAACAAACACAAGTGATTTCATTAAAACTGGGTAAAACTCTGTGGTTTTCTCCCCTTTTCATAGGTTTTCATGTCAAAATTCTGTTCTCTTTTGACTGCTGCTTCTCTCTCTCATATCTATGTGTGCTGGATCTTTAGATAAAGCTAGGACATTAAGCACTCTATCTCTCTACCACAATAAAATTTTTAGGACATAACATATATATAGCTGAGAAGATTAATGCTCCTCCTTCATTCTCTCAATTGTTTATGCAAACCACAATGACGGCTTCATTACTAGGTTTACCTAATTGCTTCACCTCAGCAAATATGAATATATTAAGTGTGAAGACGAACACATGCTTAACTTTGTAGTTATAGAAGTTAGTTCTTTGTAGAATCTAATTTTGTTGATTAATTGGGTCGTACTGTTGCTATGGACCTCAACTTAGTTTGTCATGTTCGTTGGGGGGAGGGGGGTGTAGGGGGCCATCCCCCTGCTTAGGTTCGGGAGCTTTGCACTCTAAATTTTTTATGTATAATGCACATGCATTATATACCCGGGCAGCCTGGCACTGTGTACCCGAGTACCCCAATGTTGTATTGTTCGATGAATTCTTGTGAAATCAACAGAGCAGAGCCCTGCAACGTTGTATTCTCGGCGGCGCAGTGCTATCAGACAGACCAAATGACATAGGTAGAGTGTCGCTGCTCTCCAAACTGGCATTGTAGCGCTTTGAGGCATACTAAACAATTTTCTTTTTTGATTTTCTTAAGGGTGGCGTCCTTGGGTGTTACTTGAGTTTCTCTATTTTTTTGAGTGTAAGAACGGTGTGAGATTGATGAGAAGCAACAAGAGAAGGAGAAAAAATAGAGATATATATTTATTTTTCCATACTTTCATAGTAGATTTTTTGGTGTGATGTGACTCCATAATTTTTAGTAGCCTAAATCATTCGTAAAAGAATTGTTAACTTCAATTCACGAGATGAAAATGCAAGGATGAACTAAGAGTGCAGTACGACACATCACTAAATTGAAGACTAAGGCTTCGTTTGGGACGGCTTTTTTATTGTTTTCTAAAACGGAGTTTTAATACAAAAATAAAAAAATTTGTACTACAACTCCGTTTTAGAAAGCAATAAAAAAACCGTCCCAAACGAAGCCTAAATGTAATATTTTTAGTAGTACTGCTGGGCTGATATATAAAAATATTAAATATAGAATATGATTATTATTTTGCGTGGAAAGTAGTTTCGAGGAATTTTAATTAAATATAAAAGTGTGGATCTTTTTTTTTTCTTTGATTGACCTGAAAACAACCTTACCATAAATGACAATCATCGAGTCAATTTTGGATTAGCGAGTTTATCCGAATACAATCCGATTTTTAAAACGGGTCGATAATTAAGACCTGAACCTAACCCTAAAAGAAGAATCTCAAACATGAATGGAATCAAAATTAAAGGAAGATGAACCTCGTTCGATGGTGAATAGCTTAATGACTAATAACACATCTCTAGCACGCAAAGTATATATACAGTTTTCCTATCTGTTCACACTCTTAAATAACATTTTTTTTTTATTTTTTTTTTATTTTTTTATTTTATTTTTTTTTTACACTCTTAAATAACATGAAAACAAATTAAACAACGATTGATATGCAATAGAAAATTGAAATTTAGTTTCGAAAGCTATTGAAACTTCTGCTTTTTACTCTGACAAGAGATTAGGCTTTATTTGGGTTAATTTTTCTGAACTGTAAATTTTTTTATTAAAAAAATATTTTAAAAAGTAGTAAGAAATTTATCTCAAATAAAACCTAAATCTAACTATCCTTATTTGAACAAATTTTAAGCTATTTACTTGATTTTCTTGTACTTGAACTATTCCTGCTTTTAATTACATTTAAGAATTTTAGAATTCTTTTGTTTTTAATTGGGTCATAAAAAGATGAGTATAATCTATGATTAATTTATAAATTTATTTATTAGGATTATGAGAAATAATCATAAATCAAGGACTAATGCATCAATCCTAATTAAATTTAAATTAGAATATTCTTAACTAATTTTTTTCCAGATTTGATTCCAAAAGCTATGCAAATAATTGCTTCTATAGGAAAATAATTTTAGTTGTTATGGCTAATATTTATTAGACAAAAAGGTACACCGGTCACATCCCAATAAAAAATCATATTTACTCAATCAATATAAATTAAATGATTGGGATTCCTCATTTTTCAATTCTCTTTTTTAAAGTAAATTTTTAGTACAAAAATTATAAATTTTATAATGAAAAATTATTTTAAAAAATAATAAGAAAGTCGTCCAAACAAAATCTTAAGCAGAGTAATAAGAAAGCCGTCCCAAACAAAATCTTAAGCATCCTTTGAGACGGCTTTCTAATTATTTTCTAAACAATTTTTTATAATAAAATTTTTATACTAAAATGCTATTTAAAAAAATAGAATTATGATTGTTTTACATATAAGTATCTATAATTCTTATATAAAAGAATAGAAGGTCAAATTCAAAAATTTATAAAAGAACATATTTTACACATGATGTTAGTCATCCATCACTGAATAATGATTGTGGCCATCTATGTGCTCACTATCATCGAATTTATGGTGATCTTTTATTGAAAGTCATTTGAGATATTATGATTGCTCATCATATAGAATTGCACGAGTAAATTTTACAGTCTCCCAATCTTAAAAATTACTTACATTTTTTTTGGACATTTGAGCCAATTAAGACAAACTCATACATACATTACATATGAAAGCTTCAAATTCAAGATTTTTTTGATTGTTAGCTAAAGCTCCCGACCAATACATTAAGATGACCAACATAATCACTCGAAAATTTGAAATCCATATGCAGTCTTCTTTATAAATTACAATCAAGGCACAACATTTATTTATTTATTTAACCTATCAAATCCAAATAGGCAAATACCTTATTAAAAATACGAATTAGAAATTCAAAAGCTCGTGGCCTCTTTCTCTGGCTCGAGCTTCAATTTCTGATCCAATAGCTACTAATTCCAAAGCAATCTTTTGTTGATAGTGCCCAACCATCTGGCTTATTTCTTCCTTCATTTGCTCAAGCTTCAAGATCTGTTTCCATAGCTATCACTTCCAAAGCATATTTTTATATCTGGGAGAATTAAATTGCATAAAATAACAAGCATAAGGTAGTTTATAAATGTTTGATAATTAAGCCTCCGGGTTGACTTGTTAGCATTTCCCTCCCCAATGGTTCATAGATTGCTTTGTTAATGCTATTCAGTAGCATATTTGGTGAGTCGAATGCATTCGTAGAATTAAAGAACATCTGGAAAACCTTTAAAAAAGATAGATGCAGATCTTTCCACTCTCTGGGCATTTGAGACATTGCAGAATCCCTGGACATCACAATTTGAAGAAGTTCTTTTTTCCTTTTTTCCAAAATGGTCCTTACAAAAGCGATGGCATCATCAATCTTGGCATTTGGATTCTCTTTTAAGTACAATAGAACTATGTTTGGTTTACCAGCCTTAGCTTCTTTCTGCAAATTAATTTTATTTCAGTAAACATCAACATCAACTGTGTACTTAAGTATAACAGGTTTTTATTGGTGAGCTAATTTCTTTTATTCTAGGTCTTATTTTAACAAAATAAGAAAATTAATAATGGATGTAATTAATAAAATATAGTTAACAAACCTCATAGCTCTCTAAGTCATTCAACAACCTACATGAAACCATAAGAGATTTAGTAATCATAGTATTGTTGAACTTCCAAAACTCTTCGGCATCAACTTTTGAGTTTGTCAAATAACATGCTGTAATAATAATCATTTCAACTGCAATTGAAGTTGTTGCATTTTCAATATATTGATCAATTGATGGATAATGAGAACTTCTGCTCCACTCAGCTTCCTTTAGCCACGACTTGAATATTTCTTTCCACTTCATAACATATAGATAAATTCACAACTCTATTAAATAGCTTCTTAAATGTATATGACGGTATAATTAATGTTGAATGTGAACTCACAGTGTTTTGAAGAATTTTCTTCACTTCATGACCATGTCTCTTAGGGAACTTCCGACAAATATCTTGAACTAAATTGTCGAGGGCAATGAAAATAACTTTGCTATGGCTTGTCAGAGATTCTCCCTCCCATCTATGATTAATGGGGATAAGCATAATCAATATTTTGTTGATAGAGCTAAGAATGCATATACAACAAATACATTCAATTTAATTTTTTTTTACAGAAAACTTGAAATTTAGATAGAGTTTCAAAGTTTTTTTCTTAATAAATTCTTATATGAATCCCTTTTTTTTTCATATAATTTATTATCTTGACATTCTATATTAAATGAGAAATATATTTTAAAATTATATGCACAAAATTATGCATGAATATGCCAATATAAATTTAAAACATATGTAAGCAAATTTTATTATTTTCTATATTTTTTTATATGCAACAATTTGAATCTTGATCATTCATGTTAGAGATCAAAAATAGAATCTCTCATCAATGTAAATGATGATTATATTCTATCAAAATTTTTAAAAAATTGTTGAGATATATAAGGTATTATACATATCTTCCATTTTTATTTTATAAAAACCTTAAAATATTAGAAACTCGGTTTTAGATAAATTTAATGATTTGGATGAAAAGTTAAGATTGAATGCATGGACTTTAAGCTACATTTTAATGTTGAACAGATTGTCTAAATATTATAAAAATGTAATATCAAATAATTTATTGAGGTAAAAGAACTATGAATAAGCAATGTGTGCAACGATCAATTCCTATCATTAGTAACATATAATATTTTCGTGCCTTTGAACTGCATCTGTAAGGATGGATAATTCATGCATTGAGCCTTTCTCATCAAAGAAATCATCTGCAATCGTAATCAAGATTGCACATTTTGTTGCTTCCTTCCTTGAATCTGTGTAAAGAGGGAGGCAACTTGAAGAAGCCATGGCAAAATAGCAATATGTTGTCTTCTCTCTGCCGAATCCCATCATGGAGAGACCAGTATCCTTAGACCACCTTTATATTGAAATTTAGATGAAATTAAAAAAATTTTGAGAAGAAAATTTATTTAAAAAATAACTGTAGAAATAAGACAAAAGACGAGACAAATATATTTTCTATGTAGTATAGTAAACAACCTCTGTAATTCATGAAGCTCCTTTCTATATGTTGATTGCCTCATCATAAAATTATCAAAAGCAAGTTTGAGGAGGTCATTATTTTGTAAGATCCTGCATTTTATTTAGTTATAAAAAAATAAATGTTCAACAACCAAATTATTTATCTTAATTTAACTCCTATAAATTTACCTATAGGGTGCATTCTTTCCCACCCAGAAGTAGTAGACCCCTCCTCCTTCAATGTACAATCTATGCTCCAAATGATCCATTCGTGCTAGCCATTTGTGCTCTAACTCATGCTCAATCTGATAAAGTATAGGTAGGTTTCATGCAAAAGGGTTTAGGAAATTTTACATAAAGAAATTGACTCACTCTTATATTGATTCACCTCTTGTTCAAATTTCTTTAATGAATATGAAATATTGGTTTCATTTTGGGATTTTATGCTCTTGAGACCCTTCTGCAAGATGTGCCAGGAGAATACTCCAGTCTTATCAAGATCATGCTCCTCCAAAAAAGCAATATGTGATGCTTTGTAAATGCTAAGCATGGGGCCAAAAAAGAAGGCATAGTTATCTTTCATATGTGATAGTATTTTCTCATCATCAATGAACCAACAAAACCTCCCTGTATAAAGGCCATTCACATCAAACAAATTTACTACTAGTAAAACTAAAATATGTGTATGTAATTATTCATAGATGAATAAATATTTATTTCTAATGTTTTAGAAATATTAAATATTTTATTCATGTAGTCAACTACTTACTTGGAGAAACTTGATAGCCATGCTTCCTTAATAGTCGAAAAGCTAAGGAATCATTGTAGATTTGAAATACATCATCATCTTTCTTTGGAACTTTTGATTCTTCTTCAATCCATTTTCTATGAAAAAATAAAAATATTGAAATTAATCATGTTAAGTTAATCTTTGAATTTTTAAATGCATATATAGAATTGTTTTTTTATCTTCTTGAAGGAGAGAAAATGTTTTATATATAGAATTGTTGTTAAATTTCAGCCATCTAATTTATTTTAGTTTCAACTAAAAATAGTTTCAACTAGGAGAAATTAATATCTGCAGACTAAATTATAATATAGTCCGGATGTAGCTCTAATACAAAACTAATACACAACTAATACATACCAATACATAGCTAATACACAACTAATACATACCAATACATACCAATACATAGCTAGTATACAATGTGTATTTGCTACGTGTTGTCATTTAACTAGAGTCCGGATGTAGCTCTATGTCCGGACTCCGCTCATAATAATTTCTTCAGATATAGAGAGCAAGTGTCATCTTACAAACAACTTGCGATTTTTAAAATTATAATAATTTTAAAAATAGTTAATAAAATTTTATATATAATGAACTTCAGATCGAATTTATATTAAAATGAATTATAAAAGAAGAAAAAAACATACCCGTATAGGTGATCCATCACATGCTTGATTTTTACAGAGAAATACTTTGCACATCCAAGCCTCTCCAAGTAATCAACCACGCAAAACTTCATAAAATCTTTGTCCATTGAGAACATGGGAGGAACTGTAAATATATTATATAAGTAAAAAGAATTTAAGTTTCCTCCAAAACTATTTTAATTGTCTAAAACATCTTTAAAAATACAAATAAGAAATTTGGGTCAAATATTTGTACTAAAATTTAAATAGAATGATTTATTAAATTATTAAATTTATTATGAGAAAAATATTTTATATGTTAAAATTGGTTGATTAACAATTTAATAATTTTAAAATTCATTAAGAAAAAAATTCATTATTTTATATTTATTTATTTATTGTAGTTATAATATTTTTCAACCTCATGGATTAATACCTCCGTGTTGGCAATTGGTAAGCAAGTGTCGAAAGTAAGATTTGTAAGTGTGATCTCCGGTAATCATGTAAGCACAAGCTGTCACTGATGGAGATTGCAAAAGTAGTGTGGAGCCATACTTTCCAAATGCAATCTCTCTCATTACAAGTCTCTCCTTGGTAATTATGTCTTCGGCCTCTTCACTTTTAAGTTTTTTTTCATTCAATTTAAATTCATAAAAAAATTCTTTATTGATTTGTTGAGCAGAAAAGACTTCCAAGCCTTTTGCCTTTGCAAGCTCAATCATCAAAAACCACCTTCGGAAATGAGCATGCCCACCCTCTTCTCTCTTTCTCATATTCATCAATTCTTTCTCTATGTTGTCTCTGAGAAATCTTAGTCCTACAAATGTACAAATGAGTATAACAAATTAATTCATTCATATATCTACATAAATATTAAATATGAGTTACAACTAATATAGAGTTCTTGTACCTTTGTTTATTCTATGAGAGAAATCATTACTCTCCCAAGTTTTTAGAGCGATTAAGCAAGCAAGAGTGGCCAAAAGATCATCATTGCTACAATGATGCTTATAATCTATAAGCTCATGATGATCATTATTAATAATACCATGTTGCTCATCGAACCAAAAGCCCATAGCATTTTGACTGCGTAGGACCCATTCCAAATACTCCGGGAACATTGGGCTAGTTGGGTCATCTGGGTCAGGCACCATGGCGACCCAAGCCGTCTCATATGCAGAGACAGGTAAGAGGGCGAAGAGGTTGGCAGATGGAAAGAAGAGCTCCTCTTTCATCCTCTCGATCATTTCTGCAAACCCCAATGATTGCTCCATCATTCGATAAACCTAATAACTTCACGTAAGTCAGCAAATATGAATAAATTTAGTGTGAAGACGAATGCATGCTTGCCTTTGTATTTATAGATGTATTATAGTGACATGTGATGCACACGCTTCACAATTATTTCAATAGACAAAGTTTAATTAATTACACTTTGCATGTGATTAAATCATATGCAAATGAATTATTAATGTTCGTTCTGCTATCTAATGTTTCTCACCAAAGAGGGGACCAACTAATAGTATGAATCTCTTTCGAACCTTAAAGAGGGGTAGAATCTTGTCATGAAAACATCAAAATGAAAATGTAGCTCATTAGATAGTGAGTGATTGGACTTCTTAGAAAAAGCCATATTGATGACTAATAACACAAGACCTCTGGCAAGCGAAATATAGATAAATTTCCTATCTATTCACATTCTGAAAGAAATTGAACATTTCACTAACCACGCAAATTAGGAAATTCTGAATCTTCCTCTCAAACCATGAATAAGATAAGAATTTTGTTGCTTTTCGGGTGCGGATGTGTGTAAGGATGCTGTTTTCTGGAAACTCTAGCGTCAAGCTTAATAATTGCTTAGTGAATAATGATTTTGTGGATGTCCCTGTTACTTTTATGGATTCACAAAAATTAATGTATGATGTGAAGGATAATTCGGGCATTGATCTTCGAGTCCATCTGGACTGGCTTCATGACTATAGTTCTGATTCTGAGTCTGTAGAATCTATTGGAGATGGTGATCCTGGTAATTTTTTTAACATGCTGCGCGACATTTCTCTTGCCTCGGTTGCCCCTCGTGCTAGGTCTCATGGGAGGGGCAGACGGGGTCGCTGACTTTTAGGCTGGTTGCTGCGTTGGTATTGTTTACTTGCTATTATGGGTTGGATGCTTTGTGGTCTGTTTGCTGCCTTCTTATTTTGTTTTGATATGGACGACGAGGAAGTAGCGCTGCTGCAAGCTTCGTGGATGGCCAGGGTTGGTTGGCAACCTGGTTGGCCCTTCTCCTTCGATTTTGAGTTTACCATTGGATGGCTCCGCCCTGGCAACTCGTTGCTAGTCTGAGTCCGCTCATTTTGACCCTTAATCGTACTGGTCTTTTCTTTAATTTTCTACTGCTCCGCTTGTAATCTTTTGATGTGGCCCTTTGCGGGGTCTTCTATTGTAACCTTCCTTTCTTTAATGTATTGTTTAAAAAAAAGAAAAAATTGTTGCTTTTCAAACACTATTGAATATTCCTTTCAATGACCAAAAAGATGAATCTTAATTAAATTTGTATTTAAAAGTCTAAATTTGTTTGGTGGCTCAAGATTAGCTAACTTCAATCATATTCATGCATGGACGGAGGGCCGTCTTGTGAAGCCATGCATTCACACTCTCTTCCTATTCATAAAACCAACTTTTTAGACAAGACAATGATCTGTTGACCGACTCTACCCATCAAAAAGAGGTTCTGATTTGATCCGCAAATGAAAAAATGATAAAATTGTTATAGCGAATCTGTCTTAATAAAAAATTTATTAATTTTAACTGTCATTAACTTTGTTAATTAAGTGATTAAAGGGTTTTTATTAGATTTTAGGGTATTAGGAGGATTCATGCAAGAAATTAATTATAAGGGGTTTTGTTAATTGTAAGCAGAGGCAAAGCCAAATTTTTTTTTATGGGGACACAAATTATGGATCTTAAAAATTTTTTGGAGCTTTTCAGTCTTAAAAGTTTTTTTTTTAGATTTATTATAATAAATATATATTATTATTTTTTTAATATTTAAATTTAATAAATAAAATAAAATTTATTTTAAAAATATTAATAATTATTCGAGCCGACTCTCGAGCTAAGCCTCATCAAGCTCCAACTCGAGCTCGACTCGTGAGCCCTATAAGCATGGCTCACGAGCTCATAAATGAGTCCAGCTTGAGCAAGCTCACTACCAAGCTCTATCGCAACAAAAATTATTACTTTTTCCAGCGGTTATAACCTCTACAATTTTCTTTGCAGCGGTTTTAAAACCGCTGTAATTGCGGTGCGCTGCAATGATATTCCGCAGCGATTTCAAAACCGCTGGGGTAGATTAAAGGATGTGCTGGTTATAGCAGCGGTTATAACCGGTGCGAAATTCTAGATTTGCATCGGTTAAAACCACAACTAAAATTGAAATCAATAATTATCTTCAGTATTGTAGCGGTTAAACCGCCACATTTCTGAGAAATTGTGGCGGTTAAAACCGCCACAAAATTACAAAATTGTTTTTTTTTTTTTTAAAATCAAAACCTGAATGTCCACTGCAATCTCATCGTGACAATTATAAGAAATTCATGTCCGAAACACCACAAATTAACTTCTAAAAAACCATACAAGGATTAAATATTATACCTTAATGTCTATAAGCATGATCAGATTGTTAATCAAACATCATATGGGGGAAATCGAAGTCCATAATAAGTTGGATTATTTGGAACCTTAATGTTTTGGCCATCTGAAATCAAGGGATCTGAATGTGCCTGTTGTTCGGCCTCGATCGCAATGCACTGATCATTTGGGACGATCACAGGTTGGCAGCTGCTCAGCCCACATGTCCAAGATTGGCTGCTTTACCGGCTGCACTTTTTTTGATGATTCCGGATAGCAAGGCATGATGTGGCTTCGAAGATAAAGCTAGACCATTAAACCATACACTACTGAACTTCATTGCTTAAATTTTCATTATAGTATTGTAGCTGAGGTAGAATTTTTAATCCTTGTATGGTTCTATTCTGTTATGAAACTTGGTTAAGGCAATGTACCGAAGGACTGTTCATTGTTTCCACGCAGTATAGTATTTTAGATGAATTTTGGTGATGAATAGTTTTATATTCTGGGAATTTTAGTGCAAATTAATAAAAATAATGATGAAGATTAAAAAAGATTAATGTTGATTTTTATTTGTTAGAGAAAAATATATTTAAATTATAATAGTTTATTGTTCAATTAATTTTCATTTAAAAATAAGATTTTATTTTTATAATTACTTTCATCTAAATAAAAAAAATTAAAGAATTAAGTATTAGATGAAAATAAAAAAAATTAAAGAATTAAGTATTATTAGTTAAAAAATAATAATTCCAACATAAGCAACTAAAATTAACCGAGTAGACTTGACTTTAAGCAACCAAAGAGGGGACCAACTAATGGTATGGTTCTATTATGTATTCGTTCAAAGACGAACCTTAAACAGTGATAGAATCTTGTTATGAAAACATCAAAAGGAAAATGTAGCTCATTAGATAGTGAGTGATTGGACTTCTTAGAAGAAGGCATAGTGAACTTATAACATATCTCTAGCAAGCAAAATATATATAATATTTTCCTATCTATTCACAGGTTTCGTTTGGGACGGTTTTTTAAAATGAAGTTTTAGTAAAAAATTTAAATTTTGATATTAAAATTTCGTTTTAAGAAGTAATAAAAAAATCTGAATCTGAAGCCATGAGACATTTAGGAAATTTATTACCCCACTCAACTACAAAATATGAATTTTGTTGCTTTTCGAACACTATTGAATATTCCTTTCAAAGACCAAAAAGATGAATCTTAATTAAATTTGAATTTAAAATTCTAAATTTGCTTGGTGGCTCAAGACTGGCTAGCTAACCTCAATCATATTCATGCATGGACGGAGGGCCGTCCTATGAAGCCATGCATTCAGACTCTCTTCCTATTCATAAAACCAACTTAGACAGACAATGATCGATCTGTTGACCGACTCTATCCATGAAGAGAAGCTCTAATTTTGGATGAAGCCGTCCTATACGTACGTTTCCAATGAGATAGCCTCTTTTATCATCAAAAATTTCACCAACATTGTCTTTAGTAACATCTTTTCCTGATAAATAGTTATAAATTAAATAAATAGTTTTAATATTAATTGTTAAGTAAACTTAAGCAAGTTTAAATTGACTAATTAACTAATTTAATAAGTATAGTTTAATAATTTTAATTCCGGCAGAAACTTCTAGGATTTTTAATTAAAATTCTTATTATTTAATAATATTTAATAAAAATAATCTTAATATATATTTTAATGGTTAAAATATATTATTAAAATAATCTTATAAATTATAATTTGTTTTGAATAATATTTAAATAAAAATAATATTTGATGAGTATTAAAAAATATTAAAAAAGATTATATTAAAAAAAATAATAATAAATTGTAATTAATTATTAATTTTAAAATTCTTTAAGTTATAATTTAAATAAAAAAGAGTAACTTTTATGGTAGAATTTAATGTGTGGCCTAATGGCTGGGTGCTAGATTATCCTTCGAATGAGTGAGGTTCAAACCTTGTGCAGGCTCGAGCCAGTTGGCAGCGTTCGCAAGCAAGCAGTGGCAGTTGGTTTGTGGGTGGGCAGGCGAGTAGGTTGGGGTAGCGGGTTTTTTATTTGAGCAGAATTTTGAAAATTTTATTTTAATTTTTCTGGCGGGTTTTTTATTTGAGCAGAATTTTGAAAATTTTATTTTAATTTTTCTGGCAGCTATTTTTGCTCGGATTATTTCTACCAAAAATCTAACAGAAATGTTACCGACGAAATTTTTTTTACCAGTGTTTGATTTCAAAAGCATGTTGTACTGGCGGAAAATTTTCTCTTGATTGCCTGAAATACCAATTACCGATGGATTTTGATCATTTTTCCATTGTGACAGCAACAAATCCTCGCAACAAAAATGAAAGAACGGTGGCGGTTTAGGAAGATGGGAGGGGAGAAACCCTAACCGAAAAAAAAAAAGAAAAAAGAAAAAAAAGCATACTTACTAATGTTATAATATTATTTATGCTTAAACGTGATTATGTAATATCAGTTCTGCTCCAGGTTCGTCCGGGACGAAGTTGGATCGTCCGGGACGATCGGTACAGGTTGTGCAGAAAATCAGTTTTGGTTGTATGATTCGTCGGGACGAAATTTGGATCGTCTGGACGAAAATTCTCCCGAGGACCTGTCGCCGGGGACGATGATGAAAATTTTGTCTGGACGAGGATTTTTCAGAGCACACATCGTCCGGGACGAAGTGCGATCGTCCAGGACGATCTGAGCATTTCTTAAGGGAAATGAGATATTTTGAAGAGAGAGAAAAAGAAAAATAAAATATCAGATTTTGATCCGAGGAGAGAGGAAGAAAAAGAGAAAAAGGAAAAGTTGATTTCGGGAAGCCGCGGGTCCGTTTTCGTTCGTCGAGACTGTTGAGGATTTTGCTGTACGCAAGGTAAGGCACATTCCGCCTTTCTCAATTTTCAGAACCGTCGAGTTTGGCGGTATTTTTCTGTCCGGATTTCGTTTCCGTTACCGATTTTCGTCCGTAACTTTTGATTGATTCAGTTTTTACCGCGTAACTTTCTGTATATTGTTGAAGTGCCGAGTGTGCAGTTTTTGGTTATTTTCCGAAGATTTTTGTCCGGGTATTTTTGATTCGGCAGCGTTTTCAGTTGATTTCATTTTTCTGTGAATCCGTAAATTCTCTGTGCAGTAGAATAAATGTTCTGGAATATGATTATCTATGTTATGTGCGAATTTGGTAAATTTTCTTTGCAGGAAATTTTGTGTAAATTCCGTCTACTGCCGTTGTGCTGCCCGATTTTTGTCTGATTTCTGATTTGCCCGGATTTCTTCTGAATTGAAATGATATCTGTATGTGCTATAAAAAGGGAGTTATAAGGGGCCTGGATCCTATGAGATTCAGTAAGTGTCAGGGAAATCTGAAATGAGCTCAAATCTGAAAATCTGATATCTGTTCTGTTCCGGATCCGATGAAATCTGTTCTGGTGCTGTAAGCACATCTGTTCTGGTGCCGTGAGCACAAAGGGAGTTATAAGGGGCCTGAATCCAAAGAGATTCAGTCAGTGTCAGGGAATTTAGCTATTAAATATATATCTGATATCTGATATCTAATTTGATCTGACTCTGCTTTCTGTATCCGTTCTGTAAGCGATAATAAGTTCCGTACGATATGATTTGATCTGTCTGATATCTAATTTGATATGATTTCGAATTCAGTATCTGTTCGGTAAGCAATTCTGATTTCTGATTTTGTAAATGTGATATGTCTGATTCTGTCCTGTTTCTGATACGATTTCTGTTCCGTACAACTCTGTATAATTCTGACTCTGTTGATTTATTATGTTCTGTTTGTACTCTGAATCCGTACGACTCTGATTCTGATTTGATATCTGTTCGTATCTGTTCTGATTCTATTATGTTTCTTTCTGATATGTCCGGTTTGACAATCTGTACAATTCTATTCCGATTTCTGATCTGATTTCTGTCTGATGAGTTTGGTTTTGAATTCTGAAAGTTTTGATTGGAGGTTTGTTGCTTTGCTGAGCTGTTGAGCTCACTCTTGTTTTCTGGTGGTTTTCAGGTTCTGGGAAAGGGAAGGAAGTCCAGGAGTAGATTTCTGAGTCTGATTCGTATAGGTATTTATTGTACCTTTTGATTTTTGTACAGTCATGGCTTTTCTGTTCTGTCTTTCTTTCTGTTCAAAAGCCATGCACTGTATTTGTAGATGATTGTATTTGAGGAAAAGACAAGATAGATGTTTTGTTCCGCTGTATTTGGTGATTTATAGTAGCTCTGTTGTTCTGTGTTTGTCTGGCCGTTTTGAGAATTATTTTGAAGATTCAGTTCCGAAACCAATTCCCAAATCAGATCCTGGTTAGTTTGTTTAGGCTGGTCGCGATCCGGTTTGGGCGGGATCCGTCCCCATCGAATCGGGTCGTGACAAAGCCTTTTGAGTGGTATCAGAGCATTGGTTTGGAAACTGGTTGGATTGTAAGACAGAGCTATAGGAAGTGATCAGTGAGTCTGTCTAGGGGTAGTTTTGGGTCGTTTGGCTTTTTATTGTGTTGTTTTCGTGTTGTTTTTGTGATAGTTTTCCGGATTTTCTGGATTTTTCTGTATGGATCAGCCAGACCCAGACATGACAGACGGGCAGAGTGCCAGTTAGGCAGCACCAGTGGGGAGTACAGCCCCAGTGGCCGGTGCTGATACACTTGCTCAGTTTGCTACACTTGTTGCTCAGATGATGAGCGAGACTCAGAGCAGAGCTGTTACTGTCAGATCAGAGGATATTGATAGACATTTACAGTTATTTTTGAGGTTGAAACCTCCGAGATTTGAGGGCGCTGTTGAGCCCAAAGCAGCCGAGGAGTGGCTGAGGAGATTGGAAAAGACTTTTGATGGAATGCAGTGTCCAGCGGATAGGAAAGTTCCGTTGGCAGTTTTTCTGTTGGATGGAGAGGCTGAGCACTGGTGGGAAGGCCAGCAGGCGGCCAGATTTCAGGGTAGGCTGAACTCTTTGATCACTTGGGACGAGTTCACTGAGGTATTTCGAGACTGGTTTGTTCCCCCTTCTGCACGACAGCAGATGCAGGAGAGTTTTCTGAGACTGGTTCAGGGGAGCAAGACGGTGATGCAGTACGAGGCTGAGTTTACTGCACTAGCCAGGTATGCTCCGCAGCTAGTGAGCACTTCTGCTGAGAGGTGCTACAGATTTCTGAGGGGATTGCGAGATAGTCTGAGGCAGCCCCTGGTGCCTTTTCACATTTCTGATTTCGCTGAGCTTGTGGAGCGAGCTCGTCTGATTGAGAATGATCTGATGGCTACTCAGCAGCGGTGGACTGCGAGTAGGAAGAGATTTGGCGGTGAGGCTTCTGGCAGTGGTTCCTCTGGGAAGAGGAGATTTGTGACTGGTTCTGGATCCGGAGTCAACAGATCTGACTCCAGGAGGAGTGGAGAATCGTCTGGTACTGCTACCAGTACGACGAGTTCAGGATCTGTCAGTGGGGCACCTGTGTGCCAGAGTTGTGGACGGCGACATCATGGCCAGTGCTATAGGATGGCTGGTCTGTGTTTCAGATGTGGTCAGCCTGGACATAGGATTGCAGAGTGTCCACAGGCTGGATTTGATCGACGTTCTGAGTTCCGACCTGAGGGCTCTGTTAGACCTACCGGTTCTGCAGCAGGAAGACCGAGGACTGTTCCTCCTCGCCCTGAGGGATTTTCTGGAAGAGGTGGTAGTACTAGTTCTGGACCACGGAGACCACCTACGGTTCAGAGGGAGTAGAGTAGTTCTGTTGCTTCAGCTCCTGCTTCAGTTCAGCCACGAGTTTACAGCCTGAGTCAGCAGGAGGCTCGTGATGCTCCGGATGTTGTGACAGGTACGATTTATATTTCTGATCAGCCCTGTCGTGTTTTGTTTGACTCTGGAGCTAGTCACTCTTTTCTGTCTGAGCGCTGTTTTGAGCTTTTGCGTTTGGATTCTGTTTTGTTGCCGATTTCTCTTTCTGTGATTTTACCGGCTGGAAGTAATTTGATTGCCCGCAAGTTTTGTTTTTGTGAGATTGACATTGCTGGCAAGAAGTGGAAGTCAAGCCTGATTTTGTTACCGATTTCTTCGTATGACGTAATTTTGAGCATGGATTGGCTGAGTCTGTATGAGGCTCAGATTGATTGTCTGAAGAAGCAAGTGAGTTTGCTTGTGGCTGGAGAGAGAGTTGTATTTCAGGGATTACGAGGTGTTCTCTCCAGTCTGATTTCTGCGTTGGAGGTGAGCAAAATGTGGAAGAAGGGTTACCCAGTGTTTTTGGCTTCGGTGCGGGATCTGAACCTGGAGGTTGGTTCTGTTTCTGAGATCCCAGTGGTACGGGAGTTTGCCGATGTTTTTCCTGAGGAGTTGGTTGGTTTACCTCCGGATAGAGAGGTGGAGTTCTCTATCGATGTTTTTCCGGGTACAGCTCCTATATCAAAAGCTCCGTACAGAATGGCACCGAAAGAACTTTCTGAGTTGAAAGTTCAGCTTCAGGAGCTAGTTGACAGAGGTTTTGTCCGTCCTAGTGTTTCGCCTTGGGGAGCACCTATTTTGTTCGTAAAGAAGAAGGACGGGACACTCCGTATGTGTGTTGATTACAGAGATTTGAACAAGGTCACTATCAAGAATAAGTATCCTTTGCCTCGGATCGACGACTTGTTTGATCAGCTTTCCGGATCTTCAGTATTTTCAAAGATTGATTTGCGATCCGGATACTATCAGGTGAAGGTGAAGGAATCTGATGTGGTGAAGACTACTTTCAGTACTCGGTACGGGCACTACGAGTTTTTAGTTATGCCTTTTGGGGTAACCAATGCGCCTGCTATTTTCATGGATCTGATGAACCGAGTATTCAGGGAGTTTCTGGATCAGTTCGTGATCGTCTTTATTGATGATATTTTGGTGTATTCTGCTTCTGAGGATGAGCATGCCAGACATTTGAGCATTGTGTTGGAGACCTTGAGGCGGCATCAGCTGTATGCCAAGTTCTCCAAGTGTGAATTCTGGCTGAAGAGTATTTCTTTTCTGGGGCATGTGATTAGCGGAGAAGGCATTTCTGTTGATCCCCAGAAGATTCAGGCGGTTGCTGATTGGCCAAGGCCGACTACGGTATTTGAGGTACGTAGTTTCTTGGGCATGGCCGGGTATTATAGGAAATTTGTGAAGGGATTTTCACAGATTTCGACGCCTCTGACGAGACTGACGCAGAAGTCAGTAGCTTTTGTTTGGACACCGGAGTGTGAAGCTAGTTTTCAGAAATTGAAGGACTGTTTGACTTCAGCTCCAGTGTTAGCACTTCCGTCAGGTACAGAAGGTTTTCAGGTCTTCAGTGATGCTTCACTGAAAGGACTGGGATGTGTTCTGATGCAGCGTGGTCAGGTAATTGCTTATGCTTCTAGACAGTTAAAGCCACATGAGAAGAATTACCCGACGCACGATCTGGAGTTAGCTGCTGTAGTATTTGCTTTGAAGATTTGGCGTCATTATCTGTATGGCGTCAGTTGTGAGATCTTTACTGATCATAAGAGCCTGAAGTATATTTTTACTCAGAAGGATCTGAACCTGAGACAGAGAAGGTGGCTCGAGTTAATCAAGGACTATGATCTGACTATTCAGTACCAGCCTGGGAAGGCTAATGTGGTAGCGGACGCTTTGAGCAGGAAGTCTTCTGGATTATCAGGTATTCAGCTTACTTCCGATGACTTTCTGATTAGAGATATGAAACGCTTGCAGTTGGAGGTGATTCTCTCCAATGGGTTGGATTTGGCTCAGATGAGTATTCAGTCTAATTTGGGGACAAGGATTCAAGAAGCCCAGAAGTCAGATTCTGATTATTCGAAGTTGATTGCTCAGATTGGATCTGGTAAGACTCCTGAACTTCGAATTTCTGATTCTGGTGCTATTTTCTGCAAGAACAGGTTATGGGTACCTGTATTTGGAGATTTGAGGCAGGAGATTCTGTATGAATCTCATCATTCTGGCTATACTATTCATCCAGGCAGTGGTAAGATGTATGCTGATATGAAGCTATTATTTTGGTGGCCTGGGATGAAGAAGGATGTGGCGGAGTTTGTGTCGAGATGCGAGGCCTGTCAGTTGGTGAAGGCAGAGCATCAGCGACCAGGTGGACTGTTGCAGTCGTTACCTATCCCTGAGTGGAAGTGGGAGGAGGTGACAATGGATTTTGCGATGGGTTTTCCTCGATCACGGCAAGGACACGATGCCATCTGGGTAGTCGTAGATCGATTGACGAAGTCAGCCCATTTTCTTCCGATCAGACAGACTGATTCAGTAGAGCGCTTGACACAGGTTTATGTTAAGGAGATTATCAGATTGCACGGTGTGCCTCGCGTGATTGTATCTGATCGAGACGGACGTTTTACTTCCAGACTTTGGAAGGGCATTCAGCAAGGCTTGTGTACTAAACTGCATTTCAGTACAGCTTTTCATCCTCAGACTGATGGACAGTCTGAGAGGACCATTCAGGTATTGGAAGATCTATTGAGACTTTGTGTTTTAGATTTTGGAGGAAGCTGGGAAGATCATATCCCTTTGATTGAGTTTGCTTACAACAATAGCTTCCAATCCAGTATTGGTATGGCACCGTACGAGGCTTTGTATGGCAGGAAGTGCCGGACTCCTTTGACTCTGACGGAGGTCGGAGATAGACAGACTTTGGGTGCCACTTTTGCTGATGAAACTGTTCAGAAAATTAATTTGATTAAAGAAAGATTGAAAGTAGCTCAGGACCGTCAGCAGAAGTATTACAATCAGAAGCACAGGTTCGTTGAGTTTCAAGTCGGTGACTTTGTGTATGTCAAAGTCAGCCCGATAAAAGGTGTGAGCAGATTTGGTCAGGTAAGCAAGCTTAGTCCAAGGTATGTTGGACCTTTTGAAATTTTAGAAAGGATTGGGAAAGCGGCTTACAGACTTTTGCTTTCTGATTCGATGCCCGACGTGCATAATGTGTTTCATGTATCCACTTTGAGGAAGTGGGTATCAGACTCTGGTAAGAAGGTATCTGCTGATGAAGTTGAGATTCAGGAGAATCTGGCGTACAAGGAAGAGCCAGAGTTGATTTTGGCATACGACGTCCGAAAACTACGAAGTAAACAGATTCCGATGGTTAAAGTCCAGTGGAAGCACCGTACTGCACGGGAAGCCACTTGGGAGAAGGAGTCTGACATGAGACAGTCGTACCCGTACTTGTTTTGACGGAGGTTGGATTGGATAATGTCGAGGACGACATTTTTTTTAAGTTGGGGAGATTGTAATATCAGTTCTGCTCCAGGTTCGTCCGGGACGAAGTTGGATCGTCCGGGACGATCGGTACAGGTTGTGCAGAAAATCAGTTTTGGTTGTATGATTCGTCGGGACGAAATTTGGATCGTCTGGACGAAAATTCTCCCGAGGACCTGTCGCCGGGGACGATGATGAAAATTTCGTCTGGACGAGGATTTTCCAGAGCACACATCGTCCGGGACGAAGTGCGATCGTCCAGGACGATCTGAGCATTTCTTAAGGGAAATGAGATATTTTGAAGAGAGAGAAAAAGAAAAATAAAATATCAGATTTTGATCCGAGGAGAGAGGAAGAAAAAGAGAAAAAGGAAAAGTTGATTTCGGGAAGCCGCGGGTCCGTTTTCGTTCGTCGAGACTGTTGAGGATTTTGCTGTACGCAAGGTAAGGCACATTCCGCCTTTCTCAATTTTCAGAACCGTTGAGTTTGGCGGTATTTTTCTGTCCGGATTTCGTTTCCGTTACCGATTTTCGTCCGTAACTTTTGATTGATTCAGTTTTTACCGCGTAACTTTCTGTATATTGTTGAAGTGCCGAGTGTGCAGTTTTTGGTTATTTTCCGATGATTTTTGTCCGGGTATTTTTGATTCGGCAGCGTTTTCAGTTGATTTCATTTTTCTGTGAATCCGTAAATTCTCTGTGCAGTAGAATAAATGTTCTGGAATATGATTATCTATGTTATGTGCGAATTTGGTAAATTTTCTTTGCAGGAAATTTTGTGTAAATTCCGTCTACTGCCGTTGTGCTGCCCGATTTTTGTCTGATTTCTGATTTGCCCGGATTTCTTCTGAATTGATATGATATCTGTATGTGCTATAAAAAGGGAGTTATAAGGGGCCTGGATCCTATGAGATTCAGTAAGTGTCAGGGAAATCTGAAATGAGCTCAAATCTGAAAATCTGATATCTGTTCTGTTCCGGATCCGATGAAATCTGTTCTGGTGCTGTAAGCACATCTGTTCTGGTGCCGTGAGCACAAAGGGAGTTATAAGGGGCCTGAATCCAAAGAGATTCAGTCAGTGTCAGGGAATTTAGCTATTAAATATATATCTGATATCTGATATCTAATTTGATCTGACTCTGCTTTCTGTATCCGTTCTGTAAGCGATAATAAGTTCCGTACGATATGATTTGATCTGTCTGATATCTAATTTGATATGATTTCGAATTCAGTATCTGTTCGGTAAGCAATTCTGATTTCTGATTTTGTAAATGTGATATGTCTGATTCTGTCCTGTTTCTGATACGATTTCTGTTCCGTACAACTCTGTATAATTCTGACTCTGTTGATTTATTATGTTCTGTTTGTACTCTGAATCCGTACGACTCTGATTCTGATTTGATATCTGTTCGTATCTGTTCTGATTCTATTCTGTTTCTTTCTGATATGTCCGGTTTGACAATCTGTACAATTCTATTCCGATTTCTGATCTGATTTCTGTCTGATGAGTTTGGTTTTGAATTCTGAAAGTTTTGATTGGAGGTTTGTTGCTTTGCTGAGCTGTTGAGCTCACTCTTGTTTTCTGGTGATTTTCAGGTTCTGGGAAAGGGAAGGAAGTCCAGGAGTAGATTTCTGAGTCTGATTCGTATAGGTATTTGTTGTACCTTTTGATTTTTGTACAGTCATGGCTTTTCTGTTCTGTCTTTCTTTCTGTTCAAAAGCCATGCACTGTATTTGTAGATGATTGTATTTGAGGAAAAGACAAGATAGATGTTTTGTTCCGCTGTATTTGGTGATTTATAGTAGCTCTGTTGTTCTGTGTTTGTCTGGCCGTTTTGAGAATTATTTTGAAGATTCAGTTCCGAAACCAATTCCCAAACCAGATCCTGGTTAGTTTGTTTAGGCTGGTCGCGATCCGGTTTGGGCGGGATCCGTCCCCGTCGAATCGGGTCGTGACAGATTAGACGTAATCTATTACTCAAATGGGTACACTCCAAACTGAGGTTTTAGCCTAAAACTACATTTGTTTCCAACTCCATCATGTGCAACACACATACCTTAGACGACAACATACAACGTCACATCATACACAAGATAGCATTCATAATTTTTTTTTGTATGATTTTAAAATACTTTGAACAATTTGAAATTAATTATTTTATTTATAAAAAAGAATAAAATTTATTTATATCAATTTTCCTTAAAAAACAAAATAGAATAATCAATGAACTATAGTTTTCTCAAAAATAACTTTGATACCCTCCAAGAAAATTCATATGATCATATATATGAATTTTAATATAATTTGTATGTCTCAAAAAAATTTGAAGTTGTTAGGTCATAAACTTAAAATTTGATCCTCTAAATTCCATTTTAAAAATTAGGGATTAAATATGGTGCAATTAGATAAAACAAACAAAAAATTTAACATATAATTGAAATTTTTAGAACATTTAATGGAGAAAACATCATAATAAATTTTTGGTTAGTCCAATAAAGTTCACTCAAATTTGAGTTCATTAAGCCATTAAAATGTCCAAAAACCATAAAGTAATCAAGAGGAATATGTCCATATTATTCAAAAGAGTATCCATGATTCTTATAGAATTGAACAGAATGTCATCTTCAAAATTTTATTGTAGAGCCTTTTTTTACCAATTTAGAGAGCATTCTAAGTTTAGAGAAATATGAGATTCTTAAAAATTTCTAGTGTGGAACTGGTCAGATAACACTGGCCAGCTATCCATAGACACTACTACCCAAGGTTGTGAAAATCGGACTGGACAACGAACCGTAAGAAGGAGAGATTAAAGGTTCAGATCGGTTGAATCAGGGTCAAATCGGATGACATACTAAATACTAATTTTATTAAAAAAAAAAATTACCATAATAATGATGCTATCATTATAAATTATGTAACCAAAACTTAAACAAAACACGAAATTATGAATGAAAAAATATACCTAAATAATTAAAAGTGCTCTTTTTAAAATAAAAGAGATATAAATTGTTTGAGCTCAAATGATAATTCTTGCCTGTTTTGAAAATAATCAAACATAAAAATATTCATAATCTTCAAATTGCTTCATATAGCATATCTTGATCTCAATGTTCTATATCTTAATTAGGTAGATGCAAGTTAGCATTAAATTCTCTTTTTTGATATTATAACAATGGAAAAGCATTTCGCCACACAAAAAAGAATCCTCTAAAATATTACTGCACAAAGCATCCTCTAACTGCAAATGTCTTTAATTCACCTACTTAAAAAATACTCATAATTTCTTAAAACATGACTTAAAAAATTCTCATAATTTCTAAAAACATGACTTCAACATTACAATATTTAAGTTATATATGAAGCAATTTTACAAACAAATGTTCTATAGGAAGCAATTTAAAACACCTTGCGGCTCTAGATTTTCGCAAGAGGTGTTTGGTCATATCGTAGCCTCCGGTTCCTACACAGGATGTCCAAATAAGCTAAATATATTAAAAATTTAAACATAATAAATAAATACAGTACATTTAAAAGTAAATACATTCATTTTGTAAGCAACTAATCTCTTTATTTTGAACATTCATAAATTTTTTTTTTCAATGCTTCTCAATCCCAAAGATCAACCTGCAGAAAGGATCGGAAAAAAATTATTGTGAAATTAATTTTGAAGCATGATACAAGAAGAAATTGTCCATACAATAAAAGTGAAGAATATTTACAAAAATAAAAAGTAGCATACTCTGAAAATACTCAGTAGCAAAGGAACACAAGTGTTAAAGCAGCTTAATCAAACAAATTCGAAATTGGATCAAACCATTTCTTCACTTCTAAAATTAAATATCGATGGTTCTGTTAAGTCTTCCTATGCTAGTGTTGGTAGGTTTATCCGTAATTTTATGGGTAAGGTTCTTTCCGCTTTTGCTGGCCCCAGTTACTTGTACCAATGCGATTACTGCTGAGCTTATGGGCTTAATATGTGCCATAAAATGGGAATTATTGATATTTGGGGTGAAGTGGATGCTATGACCTTCTCCTCACTCTCAAAGAGGACTTCGTTGGAAGACCTGATAATTTTTATTTAATTAGACAGATTAATTTGTCTCTCAGTAAGCTAAATTATCATATATCTCATGTTTTTTGTGAAGCTAACACATGCGCTGATAGGTTGACGAATTTTGGTTTCCTTCTTTTAAACTATCAGAAATTTGATGATATGAATCTCCCGTACCCTGTTAGAGGCATGATTAACCTAGACAAGTCTAGTTTACCTTATCTTAGGATTCGCTGATTTTTTTCTAGCCTTTTTTCTACAATTCTTCTGGTTCTCTCATTGGTTTGGATTGTTTCTCTTGTTTGGTGGCGGGATCTTCCTTTTTTAGATTGGTTAACATTTACTTTTGTTTGGTTTTTCGTGGCTTTTCTCTTTCGATTATGGGGAATGATTTTTGGTGGACATATGGGGTGTCGATTCTGTCTCATTGTTCTTCTCCTCTTTGCGAGAATTTCTTCTTAGCTACATTGCCTTGGGGCTTGCATTTATCTGGTGTTTTTAATTTATGCTATTGGATCAAGTATGAGCTAATGATTCTCAATTGTACTGATTTTCCTGTTGTTGGCCGAGCTTTACCAGGTACTGTAGTTGGTATATTTATTGTTGTTTTATTATCAATTGTGTTGATTTTTTTTGCGGTTGGCCGAACTTTACCTGGTAACCGCAGTTGGTAATTTTACTGTTGTTATATTAATTATTTGACCTTGTGCTTTAGTGAAGGGTGTGCTGCATCTAGTTGTGTTGTTTAGAGTTTCATGTCGTTGCACACTTATTGGTGTATGTTGTGGGACCAGAATGTTCTTCTGGTTATTTAGTATTATTGGCATTACAAAATCATCTGTTTCTTTCTTACCTAATATCTATTTCATGAACTCTATTGACTTTTTTATATTAATGGTAATTTTTGGGTTTAGTTGCACTATAGTTTTCTTCTTGCAGGTTAATTTTGAATTATTATTTTTGCTGTGGAAACTAGTTTTTTGAGCTACTGGATTAAACTAAATAGATGTGTGGAGAATTTTCTTCCTTTTATGCAAGGCTCATTTTTGGGTGATAACATCAAGCTTAATGATAATACTTTTCCCTTCTCTTTTTGGGTTTTGGCATCTGGCCATTATAGAACAGAGCCTGCATAGGGTACCCATACCCACACCCACCCATGTATCCACCCATACCTAATGGGTATGGGTGGGTATGGGTACGCCCATGGCCTTGTGGGTGAGTATGGGTGGGTACTCAACATTGGGGGATAAACTGATTTACATTACTAATCACCGTATATCTTATACTACTGCAATCCTCACTACGTAGTGTGCACCTCTTAACCATGCTGCGACTATGATAAATTATGATATGCGGCTAGAAAGTTTGCAATCAGAGCAAGGGCAACAAGCCTCAAGGCCATCAGTCCATGGAAGAATGTGTTCAAAAAATATGGAAAGTGGGTGGGTATAGGTGGGTACGGCATCCCGAAAGTCATCATGGTTGGGCGTGGGTGGGCGAAGCCCGTTACAGTAAAGCATGGGTATTTTTATAATTTCTTTCATCTAAATAAAAAAAATTAAAGAAGTATTATTAGTTAAAAAATAATAATTCCAACATAAGCAACTAAAATTAACCGAGTAGACTTGACTTTAAGCTACCAAAGAGGGGACCAACTAATGGTATGAAACTTAAATAGGGATAGAATCTTATCATGAAAACAACAAAAGGAAAATGCAGCTCATTAGATAGTGAGTGATTCGACTTCTTAGAAGAAGCCATATTGATGACCAATAACACATCTCTAGCAAGCGAACTATATATAATTTTCCTATCTATTCACATTCTGAAAGAAATTGATCATTTCACTAACAACGCAAATTAGGAGGTCTGAATCTTCCTCTCAAATCCTAAACAATTATAAAACCACTCAACTACAACATATGAATTTTGTTGAATATTCCTTTCAATGACCAAATAGATGAATCTTAATTAAATTTGTTTTTAAAATTCTAAAATTTCTTGTTTGGACGGAGGGCCGTTTTATGAAGCCATGTATTTGTATTCACACTCTCTTTCCATTCATAAAACTAGCTTAGAAAAGACAATTTAGAAGAATAGATCGGTTGACTGACTGATCTACCCATGAAGAGAAGCTCTAATTTTGGTGGAAAAAATGTCGGGGTTTTGATGTGATCCATAAATGACAAAATGGTAAAACTGTATTAGCTAATCTGTCTTAGTAATAAAAAGTAGTATTAATTTTACTTGTCATTAACTCTGTTAACTAAGTGATTCAACGCTTTTAATTATATTTTAGGTATTAAGAGGATTCATGCAGGAAATTAATTATAAGGGGTTTAGTTAATTATGAGCAGTGGCGGAGCCAAGATTTTTCTCTTATAACAGAGGCACAAATTATGGATCTTAAAAAAATTCTCATGATTTTTAAAATTTATGCGGGATTTTTAAATTTTAGGCGAGATTTTTAAAACTTAGGCGGAATTTAAAAAATGCAATGTTTGGCATTTATTCTTAAATTTTAAAAATATTTAAATTTAATAAATAAAATAAAATTATTTAAAAAAAAATTAATAATTATTCAAGCCGACTCGCGAGCTCACGAGCCGAGCCTTATCAAACTCGAACTCGAACTTGATTACTAAACAAACTTGAGAGTTTGTGCTTGAGCTCGACTCGTGAGCTCGATAAGCTTGGCTCACGAGCCCAAAAACAAGTCGAGCTAGAGCCAGCTAGCGAGCCGGCTTGGCTCACTTATATCCCTAGTTGAGGCACGTCCCCCAATGCCCCCACAATGACTCCGCCACTAATTGTAAGCCCTTAAAGCCATCTATACATTTTAGTTCAATAGTATGTCCCACTTGATGCACTTTATTTTGTAAAACATTATTCAACAGGTGTTGTGTCGATTTCACCACCTATGGATTCCATTTAGCAAGCCAAAATCATTTCTTTGATATGTGGATTAATCTAGTTAAAAAGAATTTTCATAACTATCAATCATATTTTGATGTGCTTTTTCTATAAAGTAAAAGAGGGTGGCATATTTTCTCTGTAGTATAGTAAACTATCTGTGCAATTTCGTAAGCTCCTTTCTATATATTGATTGCCTCATCATAAAATTATCAGTAGCAAGTTGGAGGACGTCATTATTTTGTAAGATCATGCATTTATTTAGTTATAAAAAAAATTACACATCAAAGGATGATTTGAATACCCAAAAAAAATACGAGGTACTTAAGGAGACCACCAACTCTTTACTGTTCAACTGAGCTACAAAAAAAGTTATATAAAAAAAAAACCTATGAGCTGGTGGTCCCCACTAAGCACAATTATAAGGCAACCTAATAACACACTAGATTGGCCAGAAGCCAACACCCAAAAATTGAAGATCCAGATATATCCATTCAACTTCGTCTTTCCACAAAAAATTGTCCTGCACCAAAAGATGAGAGCCTAAAAAACTTGCAACAAAGGATTAGTGATTGAAGCAGTTGGGCTTGGGCCGACACGTAGTCAACTACTTACTTGGAGAAACTTGATAGTCATGCATATTTAATAGTTAAAAGCTAATGAGTCATTGTAGATTTGAAATGCATCATCATCTTTCTTTGGGACTTCTGATTTTTCTGCATTCTATTTTCTTCGAAAAAATTCAAATATTGAAATTAATCGCTAGAACCACCCAACCACTCAACAAAATGAAAAGAAGGGGGTCAACTGAGGTGTAGAACCACTCACACTTACCAACCTAACAAAAGAACATAAATAATGAGGACAATTTAGATGCAAAACCACCAGCAAAAAAAAACTTGGAGGGGTCAATAAAGCACTCAGACCAGCGAAGACAAACAATACACCAGAAATTGACGACCAACAGCCAAACCAAATAGAATAGGGTCAAATTTTATGGAAATAAGGTTATCTTAGCTTGTCCTGTATTATAAGGACTTTGAAACCATGAAGCCCATTCTAATTATAGTTGGATTCAAAAGAAGAGAAACCAATACCTTTTTTTGTAAGCCAACCAACACGCATATTCCCCTCACACTAATTATAAGAAACAACATAATCAAATTGAGTAAGAAGAGGCTTGATTTTTTTAACTAAATAAAAGAGACTAGCATTGAAGCAATTGATATCAGACACTAAATAAACCAACATTAGATAATCTGACTCAATCCATATGTTATGAATATTATGATCCTTGCATAATTGAAGCTTAAATAAAAGAGTCATTGGCTCTAACCTTGCAAATAGGAATGCAAGAAGCAAAGACAAACACCAACACACCAAGATAATCTCTAACTAAACCCCCACAACGAGCCCCATGGTTGTTAAAAGCGCCATCAATATAAAATTTGAACTGACCCACTGACAATTTACACCAGTACACGACCTTTGTAAAGGCAAAGTTGTTGGGAGAATCAAAAGAGATATGAAAAAAAAGAAATCCATCTTTTACTACCTCCAAAGTGCTTGGGAAGAAGAAATTTAGCATAAACAAGTTGGTTGACTTTGTCCTTTATGGCAAAAAATGATATGATCAAAACTCATCTTAGTACCCTGGAGTTTGCAATTGTTTCGTTCCTTGCATAAAAATAAATCATAAGAGGAATGAAGGAAAGAATACGACCAGCACCCCTTTTATGAAACCAATAGTCAAGAATATTAAAATAAGAAGTATTATGATACCTCATATTAACCCCCAAAGCAACATCCATAGCATACCAAAACTTAATAGCAATCGGGCCATTAACAAAAAACATGCTCACTGGTCTCCATTTGATATCAACATTGACATTGAGAGGTAATGAAAACACCTTTCTTTCTTAATTTCTCATCCACTGGGATCAAACTTTTAAGTAATCTCTAGAGCGATAGAGTTCCTCATTTTTCTAAAAACAAGAATGTAAGTATTTCTAGCACGAAAATGATCCCAAATAGTGTTATTGTTAAAGTTACCATCAAAAGATAATTTGAATATAGGTTGATCCAACACATTGAGATTAATAGGAATGTCTTGAATAGCAACAATCATCGAAGTATGGAGATTATCAAAACCATATTATTGTTCTACTTATCATTCAAAATAAAATCAGCCACACACAGGTTGGAAATAGAATGTGTTAAAAAAAAAAAAGAAATCAAAGATCAAATACCTATCCAGTTATTTGCCAAAAGAAGCAAGAACCAACACCTATGCTCCATTGACTACATTGTTCTCCATGCCACTTTATTTTACAAATCCAATACCAAATAACAGATTTGACCTTTCTTAAGGAAGCATTGAGAGGGTTGAATATTCTTGCATTACTTGAAATTCATCTCTCCCATCATTTGCTAAACCTTAAGGATCTGATTCCATAGCTATTGCCTTCAAATCATACTTTTATAGCTGGTACAATTAAATTGCATGAGATGATTAGCCAAATATTGCTTGTGAAGCATTTTCCCTATCCACAGTTCTTGCCTTTTGTTTGAATCAAATGACAGTGGTGCCCCTTTTTTATTTTTTTTAGTGAAACTTTGTCTTTTGTTGTTTTAAAATATTTGCTACATAAATATCTAGATTGGCTAGTTATTTTCTTACCCAATGGTTAATTGATTACTTTGTTAATGTTATTGAGTAGCATAGTTAGTTGGATAGTCAAATACATTCTTAGAATTAAAGAACATCTGGAAAATCTTTAAGAAATATAGATGCAGATCTTTCCACTGTCTTGACATTTGAGACATTGCTGATTCATTGGGCATCACCATTTGAAGTACTCTTTTCCTTTTTTTCCAAAATGTTCCTTACAATAATATGTTTTGTTTGTGATTCGAAACATTTGCGATTGCACTTAGTCTATTTTGTTTTCACTTTTTACTTATGATGTAATAGATATAGTGATATTTTTGGCAAATTTTAGTAATGACTAAATTTTATTTATTGGGAATTCTAGTAACTGCGTGAACCGCAAGCGCAACTGTGCGATACGGGGACACGGGGCATGCGACACTCGTCGAGCGGCGATCATGGATGCAAGACGGGGATGTTGGACGGGGACGCGAACGTGGGATTGGGACGAGGAAGAAAATGGAGAAGCAGACGCTGGATGGGGACTTAGAGACAAGGATACAGGACAGGGATACAAACGCAAATGTGGGATGGAGACGCAGGCTGTGGGATGGGGGACGAGGGTTGAACTCGGGTCGATTTCGTGTTAGCAGGTTGTGTGAGACCTCGTTCCTTTGCTGTAGCTGCTGGAAAAGTAATTTTTCCCCAGGATCGGCCGGGCCGATGGTGAGATCGTCCAGGCCGATCTGCACTGTTCAAAATGTCGGCCTGAGAACAGTTCTGGGAGTCATCCAGGACGATTGATTTTGGTCTGATCGTCCCGGGACGATTTGGCGATCGGCCGGGCCGATCAGACTAAGGATATATGAAAATGAGCTCGTTTTGAGGAGAGAGAAAACATTTTATAAAATCAGATATTTTGAGGAGAGAGAAAGAGCGGAAAAGCAAAGGAAGATGTCCGATTTCGGGGCCCGCGGAGCGATTTTCGTCGTTCGTTGCTGTTGGATATTGTGTTTGTCTCGCTGTAAGGACTCCGAACCCTACTTCTGTTTTCGAAGATTTTGAGGTTTTGCGAAATGGTGCTCAGATTTGTGTTTTTGTAAGTGATTTTCGTACCCTGAACTTCGAACTTCGAATTTCTGATTCTGGTGCTATTTTCTGTAAGAACAGGTTGTGGGTACCTGTGTCTGGAGACTTGAGGCAGGAGATTCTGTACGAATCTCACCATTCTGGCTACACTGTTCATCCAGGCAGTGGTAAGATGTACGCTGATATGAAGCTTTTGTTTTGGTGGCCTGGGATGAAGAAAGATGTGGTAGAGTTTGTGTCGAGATGCGAAGCCTGTCAGTTGGTGAAGGCAGAGCATCAGCGACCAGGTGGACTGTTGCAGTCGTTGCCTATCCCTGAGTGGAAATGGGAGGAGGTAACGATGGATTTTGCGATGGGTTTTCCTCGATCTAGACAAGGACATGATGCCATTTGGGTGGTTGTAGATCGATTGACCAAGTCAGCCCATTTTCTTCCGATCAGACAGACGGATTCAGTTGATCGCTTGGCACAGATTTATGTGAAGGAAATAGTCAGATTGCACGGTGTGCCTCGTGTGATCATATCTGATCGAGATGGACGCTTTACTTCCAGACTTTGGAAAGGCATTCAGCAAGGCTTGGGTACGAAACTGCATTTCAGTACAGCCTTTCATCCTCAGACCGACGGACAGTCTGAGAGGACGATTCAGGTACTGGAAGATCTGTTGAGGCTTTGTGTTCTGGACTTTAGCGGAAGTTGGGAGGATCATATTCCGCTGATTGAGTTTGCTTATAACAACAGTTTTCAGTCCAGTATCGGTATGGCACCGTACGAGGCTCTGTATGGCAGGAAGTGTCGTACTCCTTTGACTCCGACCTCCTTCGGAGATAGACAGGCTTTGGGGGCTACTTTTGCTGATGAAACTGCTCAGAAGATTAATTTGATAAGAGAAAGATTGAAAGCTGCTCAAGATCGACAGCAGAAGTATTACAATCAGAAGCACAGATTTGTTGAATTTCAGGTCGGTGACTTTGTGTACGTCAAAGTCAGCCCGATGAAAGGTGTGAGCAGATTTGGTCAGGTAAGCAAGCTTAGTCCAAGGTATGTTGGACCTTTTGAAGTTTTGGAAAGAATTGGAAAAGCTGCTTACAAGTTATTGCTTTCTGAATCTATGCCTGATGTGCATAATGTGTTTCATGTATCCACTCTGAGGAAGTGGGTTTCAGACTCTGGGAAGAAGTTGTCAGCTGATGAGGTGGAGATTCAGGAGAATCTGGCGTACAAGGAAGAGCCAGAGCTTATTTTGGCGTACGACGTCCGAAAGTTAAGAAATAAAGAGATTCCGATGGTTAAAGTCCAGTGGAAGCACCGGACTGCACGGGAAGCAACTTGGGAGAAGGAGTCTGATATGAGACGGTCGTACCCGTACTTGTTTTGACTGAGTTTGGACTGGATAATGTCGAGGACGACATTTTTCTGAGTTGGGGAGATTGTAATATCAAGATCTGCTCCAGTATCGTCCAGGACGATCTGGGATCGTCCTGGGACGATCAGTGGAAATTCAGTTCCAGATTTTGCCCAGTTTTGCTCCAGGTGATTTTCTGCATGCATCGTCCAGGCCGATTGGAGACATCGGCCAGGCCGATCGGCACTGTAGAAAATATCGTCCATGCAATAGCCCTGAAGGGAGACCAGGCCGATCCTTTTGGTCAGATCGTCCCGGGACGATGCTGCGATCGGCCAGGCCGATCTGTGTATATTAAAGCTGATTTCAGTCGTTTTGAAGAGAGAGAAAAATCAGAAAATTAAAAATAAATATCTGAGGAGAGAGAAAGTCGTGGGATTTTGGAGAAAAGTGGATTTTCGGACGACGCGGAGCCGTTTTCGATCGAAGTGACTGTTGAGGAAGTTGCTGTGCTCGAGGTAAGGCACATTCTACCTTTCTCAATTTTCAGTTCCGTCGTGTTTGGCGGTATATTCTGTCCGGATTTTGTTTCCGTTAGCGATTTTCGTCCGTATCTTTTGATCGGTTCAGTTTTTACCGCGTAACTTTCTGTATATTGTTGACGTGCCGAGTGTGCACATTTTGGTTATTTTCTGAAGATTTTCGTCCGGGTATTTTTGATTCGACTGTGTTTTTAGTCGACCGGATTTTTCTGTGAAATTGGAATTTATCTGTGCAGTAGAATAAAGGTTCTGAAATGTTGATATCTGTATTCTGTGCGAATTCGGTAAATTTTCTTTGCAGGAATTTTTGTGTAAATTCCGTATACTGCCGTTGTGCTGCCCGATTTTTGGGTAATTTCTGAATTGTCCGGATTTCTTCTGAATTGAAATGCTATGTGTATAAGCTATAAAAAGGGAGTTATAAGGGGCCTGGATCCTATGAGATTCAGTTAGTGAAACGGGAAATCTGAAATGAGCTCAATCTGAAATCTGATATCTGTTCTGTTCCGGATCCGATGAATTCTGTTTTGGTGCTATAAGCACATCTGTTTTGGTGCCGTGAGCACAAAGGGAGACATAAGGGGCCTGAATCCTATGAGATTCAGTCAGTGTCTGGGAAGGGAGGCATAAGGGGCCGGAATCCGTAGAGATTCCGTCAGTGTCAGGGCATTTAGCTATATGTATCTGTACTACTTTCTGTATCTGTTCTGTTCTGTACGAAATTGTGATTATGACATGATATGATCCGTACGATTCTGATTTCTGTTTCTGACTCTGTTGATTTGTTCTGTTCTGATACAATCTGTACGACTCTGATGCGATCTGATGTCTGTCCGTAAGTTTTGATTTCCGATTCTGTTCTGACTTCTGATCTGATTTCTGTCTGATAAGTTTGGTTTTGTTTTCTGAGGATTTAGATTGGTGGTTTGTTACTTTGCTGAGCTGTTGAGCTCACCCTTGCTTTCTGGTGGTTTTCAGGTTCTGGGAAGGGCAAGGAAGTTCAGGATTAGATTTCAGAGTCTGATCAGATTAGGTACTTTTGTACTTTTGCTTTTTGTACAGTCATGGCTTTCCTGTTCTGTCTTTCTTTCTGTTGAAAGCCATGTACTGTTCTGTAGATGATTATTTTGAGGAAATGAAAAGATAGATGTTTTGTTCCGCTGCATTTGATGTTTTTAGTAGCTCTGTTGTTCTGTGTGCTTCTGTTGAGTTAAGAATTTGGAAGATCAGTTCAGTAACCTAATCCAAAGCCAGATCCTGGTTAGCTATTCTCCGTCGCGATCCGGCGCGGGCGGGATCCGTCTCGTCTCGGGTCGGGTCGTGACAAGCTTTTTTGGTATCAGAGCATTGGTTTTGGAAACAGGTTGGATTGTAAAACAGAGCTCTAGGAAGTGATCAGTGAGTCTGTCTGGGAGGTAGTTTTGGGTCGTTTGGCTTTTTATTGTGTTATTTTGTGTTGTTTTGTGATAGTTTTCCGGATTTTCTGGATTTTTCTGTATGGATCAGCCAGACCCAGACATGACAGACGGTCAGAGTAACGATCAGGCAGCACCAGTGGGGAGTACAGCCCCAGTGGTCGGTGCTGATACGCTTTCACAGTTTGCTTCACTTGTTGCTCAGATGATGAGCGAGACTCAGAGCAGAGCTTCGACTGTTAGATCTGAGGACATTGATCGACACCTGCAGTTATTTTTGAGGTTGAAGCCTCCGAGGTTTGAGGGCGCTGTTGAGCCCAGAGCAGCCGAGGAGTGGCTGAGGAGATTGGAGAAAACTTTTGACGGGATGCAGTGTCCTGCAGACAGGAAAGTTCCGTTAGCTGTTTTTCTGTTGGACGGAGAGGCTGAGCACTGGTGGGATGGCCAGCAAGCAGCCAGATTTCAGGGCAGACTGAACTCTTTGATTACTTGGGAAGAGTTCACTGAGGTATTCAGAGATTGGTTTGTTCCCCCTTCTGCACGACAGCAGATGCAGGAGAGTTTTCTGAGACTTGTTCAGGGGAGCAAGACGGTGATGCAGTACGAGGCTGAGTTTACTGCATTAGCCAGGTACGCTCCGCAGCTGGTTAGCACGTCTGCTGAGAGGTGCTACAGATTTCTGAGAGGCTTACGAGACACTTTGAGGCAGCCTCTGATACCGTTCCGGATTGCCGATTTCTCTGAGCTTGTGGAGCGAGCTCGTCTGATTGAGAATGACATGACGGCTACTCAGCAGCGGTGGACTGCGAGTAGGAAGAGGTTTGGAGGAGAGACATCTGGCAGTGGTTCCTCTGGGAAGAGGAGATTTGTTCCTGGATCTGGATCTGGAGAGTCCAGGAAGAGCGGAGGATCGTCTGGTACTGCTACCAGCACGACTAGTTCTGGATCTGTTAGTTCGGCACCTGTGTGCCAGAGTTGTGGACGGCGACACCATGGCCAGTGCTACAGGATAGCTGGTCTTTGTTTCAGATGTGGTCAGCCGGGACATAGGATTGCAGAATGTCCACAGATGGGATATGAGCAGCGATCTGAGGGCTTTGTCAGACCTGTTGGTTCAGCAGCAGGAAGACCGAGGACTGTTCCTCCACGCCCTGAGGGATTTGCTGGTAGAGGTGGTGGTTCTAGTTCTGCACCACGGAGACCACCTACGATTCAGAGGGAGCAGAGTAGTTCTGTTGCTTCAGCTCCTGTTCCAGTTCAGCCACGAGTTTACAGTCTGAGTCAGCAGGAGGCTCGTGATGCTCCGGATGTTGTGACAGGTACGGTTTATATTTCTGATCAGCCCTGTCGTGTTTTGTTTGACTCTGGAGCGAGTCATTCTTTTCTGTCCGAGCATTGTTTTGAGATTTTACATTTGGATTCGATGGTTTTACCGGTTTCTTTATCTGTGATTTTACCGGCTGGGAATCCATTGATTGCTCGACAGTTTTGTTTGTGTGAGATCGAGATTTCTGGCAAGAAGTGGAAATCGAGTTTGATTCGATTGCCGATTTCTTCGTATGATGTGATTCTGGGCATGGATTGGCTGAGTCAGTATGAGGCCCAGATAGACTGTCTGAAGAAGCAAGTGAGTTTGCTTGTGGCTGGAGAGAGAGTTGTATTTCAGGGATTACGAGGTGTTCTCTCCAGTCTGGTTTCTGCGTTGGAGGTGAGCAGGATGTGGAAGAAAGGATGTCCGGTATTTTTAGCTTCGGTGCGGGATCTGAACCTAGAGGTTGGTTCTGTTTCTGAGATCCCTGTGGTACGGGAGTTTGCTGATGTTTTTCCTGAGGAGTTGGTTGGTTTACCTCCGGATAGAGATGTGGAGTTCTCTATCGATGTTTTTCCGGGTACCGCTCCGATATCGAAAGCTCCGTACAGGATGGCACCGAAAGAACTTTCTGAGTTGAAAGTTCAGCTTCAGGAGTTGGTTGACAGAGGTTTTGTACGTCCTAGTGTTTCGCCCTGGGGAGCACCTATTCTGTTTGTGAAGAAGAAGGACGGTACACTCCGTATGTGTATTGATTACAGAGATTTGAACAAGGTCACGATCAAGAATAAGTATCCTTTGCCTCGGATAGACGACTTGTTTGATCAGCTTTCCGGATCTTCGGTATTTTCGAAGATTGATTTGAGATCCGGATACTATCAGGTGAAGGTGAAGGAAGCTGATGTGGTGAAGACTGCTTTTAGTACTCGGTACGGGCACTACGAGTTTTTGGTTATGCCTTTTGGGGTAACCAATGCGCCTGCGATTTTCATGGATCTGATGAACCGAGTATTCAGGAATATTTGGATCAGTTTGTGATCGTCTTCATTGACGATATTCTGGTATATTCTGCATCTGAGGATGAGCATGCCAGACATTTGAGGATTGTGTTGGAGACTTTGAGGAGGCATCAGCTGTATGCCAAGTTCTCTAAGTGTGAGTTCTGGCTGAAGAGCATTTCTTTTCTGGGGCACGTGGTTAGCGGAGAAGGCATTTCTGTAGATCCCCAGAAGATTCAGGCTGTTGCTGATTGGCCAAGGCCGACTACGGTATTTGAGGTACGTAGTTTCTTGGGCATGGCCGGGTATTATAGGAAGTTTGTGAAAGGATTTTCACAGATTTCGACTCCTCTGACGAGACTGACTCAGAAGTCAGTACCTTTTGTTTGGACACCGGAGTGTGAAGCTAGTTTCCAGAGATTGAAGGAGTGTTTGACTTCAGCTCCAGTGTTGGCACTTCCGTCAGGTACGGAGGGTTTTCAGGTGTTCAGTGATGCTTCACTGAAAGGATTGGGTTGTGTTCTGATGCAGCATGGTCAGGTAATTGCTTATGCTTCGAGACAGTTGAAACCACATGAAAAGAATTACCCGACGCATGATCTGGAGTTAGCTGCAGTTGTTTTTGCTTTGAAGATTTGGCGTCATTACCTGTATGGCGTCAGATGTGAGATCTTTACTGATCATAAGAGCCTGAAGTACATTTTTACTCAGAAGGATCTGAATCTGAGACAGAGGAGGTGGCTCGAGTTGATCAAGGACTACGATTTGACTATTCAGTATCAGCCTGGGAAGGCGAATGTGGTAGCGGACGCTCTGAGCAGGAAGTCTTCTGGATTCTCAGGTATTCAGCTTACCTGTGATGACTTTCTGATTCGTGATTTGGAGAGATTGCAGTTGGAGGTGGTTTCCTCCAGTGATTTGGAGTTGGCTCAGATGAGTATTCAGTCTTCTTTGGAAGCACGGATTCAAGAAGCCCAGAAGTCAGATTCTGATTATTCAAAGTTGATAGCTCAGATTGGATCTGGTAAGACTCCTGAACTTCGAATTTCTGATTCTGGTGCTATTTTCTGTAAGAACAGGTTGTGGGTACCTGTGTCTGGAGACTTGAGGCAGGAGATTCTGTACGAATCTCACCATTCTGGCTACACTGTTCATCCAGGCAGTGGTAAGATGTACGCTGATATGAAGCTTTTGTTTTGGTGGCCTGGGATGAAGAAAGATGTGGTAGAGTTTGTGTCGAGATGCGAAGCCTGTCAGTTGGTGAAGGCAGAGCATCAGCGACCAGGTGGACTGTTGCAGTCGTTGCCTATCCCTGAGTGGAAATGGGAGGAGGTAACGATGGATTTTGCGATGGGTTTTCCTCGATCTAGACAAGGACATGATGCCATTTGGGTGGTTGTAGATCGATTGACCAAGTCAGCCCATTTTCTTCCGATCAGACAGACGGATTCAGTTGATCGCTTGGCACAGATTTATGTGAAGGAAATAGTCAGATTGCACGGTGTGCCTCGTGTGATCATATCTGATCGAGATGGACGCTTTACTTCCAGACTTTGGAAAGGCATTCAGCAAGGCTTGGGTACGAAACTGCATTTCAGTACAGCCTTTCATCCTCAGACCGACGGACAGTCTGAGAGGACGATTCAGGTACTGGAAGATCTGTTGAGGCTTTGTGTTCTGGACTTTAGCGGAAGTTGGGAGGATCATATTCCGCTGATTGAGTTTGCTTATAACAACAGTTTTCAGTCCAGTATCGGTATGGCACCGTACGAGGCTCTGTATGGCAGGAAGTGTCGTACTCCTTTGACTCCGACCTCCTTCGGAGATAGACAGGCTTTGGGGGCTACTTTTGCTGATGAAACTGCTCAGAAGATTAATTTGATAAGAGAAAGATTGAAAGCTGCTCAAGATCGACAGCAGAAGTATTACAATCAGAAGCACAGATTTGTTGAATTTCAGGTCGGTGACTTTGTGTACGTCAAAGTCAGCCCGATGAAAGGTGTGAGCAGATTTGGTCAGGTAAGCAAGCTTAGTCCAAGGTATGTTGGACCTTTTGAAGTTTTGGAAAGAATTGGAAAAGCTGCTTACAAGTTATTGCTTTCTGAATCTATGCCTGATGTGCATAATGTGTTTCATGTATCCACTCTGAGGAAGTGGGTTTCAGACTCTGGGAAGAAGTTGTCAGCTGATGAGGTGGAGATTCAGGAGAATCTGGCGTACAAGGAAGAGCCAGAGCTTATTTTGGCGTACGACGTCCGAAAGTTAAGAAATAAAGAGATTCCGATGGTTAAAGTCCAGTGGAAGCACCGGACTGCACGGGAAGCAACTTGGGAGAAGGAGTCTGATATGAGACGGTCGTACCCGTACTTGTTTTGACTGAGTTTGGACTGGATAATGTCGAGGACGACATTTTTCTGAGTTGGGGAGATTGTAATATCAAGATCTGCTACAGTATCGTCCAGGACGATCTGGGATCGTCCTGGGACGATCAGTGGAAATTCAGTTCCAGATTTTGCCCAGTTTTGCTCCAGGTGATTTTCTGCATGCATCGTCCAGGCCGATTGGAGACATCGGCCAGGCCGATCGGCACTGTAGAAAATATCGTCCATGCAATAGCCCTGAAGGGAGACCAGGCCGATCCTTTTGGTCAGATCGTCCCGGGACGATGCTGCGATCGGCCAGGCCGATCTGTGTATATTAAAGCTGATTTCAGTCGTTTTGAAGAGAGAGAAAAATCAGAAAATTAAAAATAAATATCTGAGGAGAGAGAAAGTTGTGGGATTTTGGAGAAAAGTGGATTTTCGGACGACGCGGAGCCGTTTTCGATCGAAGTGACTGTTGAGGAAGTTGCTGTGCTCGAGGTAAGGCACATTCTACCTTTCTCAATTTTCAGTTCCGTCGTGTTTGGCGGTATATTCTGTCCGGATTTTGTTTCCGTTAGCGATTTTCGTCCGTATCTTTTGATCGGTTCAGTTTTTACCGCGTAACTTTCTGTATATTGTTGACGTGCCGAGTGTGCACATTTTGGTTATTTTCTGAAGATTTTCGTCCGGGTATTTTTGATTCGACTGTGTTTTTAGTCGACCGGATTTTTCTGTGAAATTGGAATTTATCTGTGCAGTAGAATAAAGGTTCTGAAATGTTGATATCTGTATTCTGTGCGAATTCGGTAAATTTTCTTTGCAGGAATTTTTGTGTAAATTCCGTATACTGCCGTTGTGCTGCCCGATTTTTGGGTAATTTCTGAATTGTCCGGGTTTCTTCTGAATTGAAATGCTATGTGTATAAGCTATAAAAAGGGAGTTATAAGGGGCCTGGATCCTATGAGATTCAGTTAGTGAAACGGGAAATCTGAAATGAGCTCAATCTGAAATCTGATATCTGTTCTGTTCCGGATCCGATGAATTCTGTTTTGGTGCTATAAGCACATCTGTTTTGGTGCCGTGAGCACAAAGGGAGACATAAGGGGCCTGAATCCTATGAGATTCAGTCAGTGTCTGGGAAGGGAGGCATAAGGGGCCGGAATCCGTAGAGATTCCGTCAGTGTCAGGGCATTTAGCTATATGTATCTGTACTACTTTCTGTATCTGTTCTGTTCTGTACGAAATTGTGATTATGACATGATATGATCCGTACGATTCTGATTTCTGTTTCTGACTCTGTTGATTTGTTCTGTTCTGATACAATCTGTACGACTCTGATGCGATCTGATGTCTGTCCGTAAGTTTTGATTTCCGATTCTGTTCTGACTTCTGATCTGATTTCTGTCTGATAAGTTTGGTTTTGTTTTCTGAGGATTTAGATTGGTGGTTTGTTGCTTTGCTGAGCTGTTGAGCTCACCCTTGCTTTCTGGTGGTTTTCAGGTTCTGGGAAGGGCAAGGAAGTTCAGGATTAGATTTCAGAGTCTGATCAGATTAGGTACTTTTGTACTTTTGCTTTTTGTACAGTCATGGCTTTCCTGTTCTGTCTTTCTTTCTGTTGAAAGCCATGTACTGTTCTGTAGATGATTATTTTGAGGAAATGAAAAGATAGATGTTTTGTTCCGCTGCATTTGATGTTTTTAGTAGCTCTGTTGTTCTGTGTGCTTCTGTTGAGTTAAGAATTTGGAAGATCAGTTCAGTAACCTAATCCAAAGCCAGATCCTGGTTAGCTATTCTCCGTCGCGATCCGGCGCGGGCGGGATCCGTCTCGTCTCGGGTCGGGTCGTGACACCTAGAGACAAGGATACAGGACAGGGATACAAACGCAAATGTGGGATGGAGACGCAGGCTGTGGGATGGAGACGCAGGCTGTTGGATGGGGGACGAGGGTTGAACTCGGGTCGATTTCGTGTTAGCAGGTTGACTCGAACATGACTGGATTTTAAAAATTGGTTGATAATTAAGATCCGATTCTAACCCATTTGTTAAGTGGGTTGGCCTGAATACGAGTTTTCTAGGTTAGGTTCCTGTTAAGTTTTCAGGTCTTATCTTAAATTGACACCTATAGTTAAGAACTATGAGTTGAATATATCTATTGAGTTATTTTGTGTTGGCTAACTTTTAAAAGAAAATCTATGTAAATACATCTATCTGAGTTAATTTTTTTCCAGATTTGATTACAAAAGCTATGTAAATAATTGCTTCAATAGTAAAATAATTTTAGCTGTAGTCATCATCTTTACTTTTTGGTTGGGTGTTTTAGCTTTCATTTGATCCGAACTTTTTATTGTTTCTTTAAAAAAAAAAATTAGTATAAAATTTTTAATTTAGGTATATTTTGTTTTCACTTTTTTTTTCTTATGATGCAATAGATATAGTGATATTTTAGGTGAATTTTAATGAAGAATATTTTTATTTTTTGAGGACTTTAGTAATTGTGTGAGCGGCGAGCTAAAGTATGTAACATAGCTAAAGTATGTAACATGCAAGCGGGATTGTGTGATATGGGGACATGGAGTGAGCTCTAGTCAAGAACTACGAGTTAATTGACATCTCTAGTCAATTAACTGATATGATGCGACTGTGTGATATAGGGTCATGCAAAGATGAGTATAATATATGATTAATTCATAAATTAATTTATTAGTATTGTTGCGTCCTGGAGTATTCGTGGCGGTTGAGAAATATATAGTTTAACATCTTAGCATTGTACGAAGATCTAGCACACAATCAGATAAGAGAGAGGGTGAAGCGTTCATAAGAGACATCAGAATTTTTACTTGGAAACCCCTGAAAAGGGAAAAAAAATCATGGGGTCTGGCCCAGTTTGAATGAATCCACTAGTACTTGTAGTTGATTACAAATGAGACCCTTCTTAGGGAGAAGGCTTTCTCTTGATGTTACAAATGTACGTCATATAGAGCGCATTACATGGTGGGAGTTACAATATAGACATGTTTGTTTGGTCGACACGATCATAGTAGGTAGGATGGAAACCAGAAAGACAGTTGTCTGGTGATGGAGGTCGAAAAAACCTTTGTAGCTGATGGAGGTCAGAAGGACCGTAGTCGGCAGGAGACCGGGTTCAGAAAGATTGTTGTCTAGTGATGGAGGTCGTATAGACCATAGTAGGCGACGGAGGTCGAAAGGACCGTAGTCGGCAGGAGACCGGGGTTCAGTAGAAGAGCGGTAATTTGGGAGATCTCTCGGCATCAAGTGGTGGCCCGGAAGAAGTCCGGGAATCAAGTGGTGGACTGATGGAGCTCAGGGCCTCAAATGACGGTTCGACGGAAGTCTGAGCCTTAAGTGGTGTTCTGGTGGAGCACAAAGCCTCAAGTGGTGGTTCGGTGGAAGTCCGGGCCTCAGGTGGTGGTCCGGTGGAAGTCCGGGCCACAGGTGGTGGTCCAGCATAGTCCGAACCTCAGGTGGTGGTCCGGTGGAAGTATGGGCCTCAGGTGGTGGTTCGGTAGAGCAACGGCATCAAGCGGTGGTCCGGCGGAGCAACGGTGTCAGGTGGTGGTCCGGTGGAGGTGAGGGCCTCAAGTGGTGGTCTGGCGGAGCAACGGCGTCAAGCGGTGGTCCGGCGGAGGTGAGGGCCTTAAGTGGTGGTCCGGCGGAGTAACGCTTAAGGCGGTGGTTCGGCGGAGCAATGGCGTCAGGCGGTGGTCCGGCGGAGGTGAGAGCCTGAAGTGGTGGTCCGGTGGAGCAACGACGTTAGGCGATGGTCCGGTGGAGGTGAGGGCCTCAAGTGGTGGTCCGACGAAGGAGAGGGCCTCAGGCGGTGGTCTGACGAAGGTCTGGCGGTGGTCCAACGAAACGATGGTCGAGGAGGAGCTTCTTCCTTCTATTCTCTTCTTCTCTTCTTGCTTCTTCTCCCTTTTCAAGAGAAATGAGGGGTTTATTTATAGATTTTCTAGAGTGGCATGGCCCGTAAATAAGCAGGAGATCAGGGGTAAATGTGGAGTGGTTGGATAGAGGACTGATATTGAATCCCTTGATCGTGTACCGTTTGCCAAACATTTGAAGGTCTTAATGATGCAGGAATTCAGTGATCTTGGGCTCGTTGGATTTGTCTCGTCGAGCCGCTCGATTCGCCTTCAAGCACGTCTTGTTTGGAAACTGTTTGGTAACCCAAATTATGGTTCGAACCTTCCAATAGTGCTTCAGGTCCTTGATTTGGACTCATTTGGGCTCGGATTGAGCCAAATTTGGTGTCGTTGCATTCATATTTCCAAGATGTTCAGTTCGACTATAAGTTTGTTGAAATCAGAGTTCGGATGGTCCCAATTTTAATTTTAGAAATTTCCAACTTGATTTTGCATCAAGATTCGTGCTTGATCAAGATAATTTTTTGAGGACATATCAAGTATTATGAGAAATAATCATAAATCAAGGATCAAAGAATCAATCCCAATTAAATTTAAATTAGAATATTCTCAACTGATTTTTTTCCAGATTTAATTCCAAAAGCTATTTAATGGACAAAAAGGTACACTATCACATCACTATAAAATATCAGAAATTAAATGATTGGGATTGCCTCATTTTCACCTTTTTGGTTAGGATTTTTCATCATCATTTGAGACTATTTTATTACTATCTTTTAAGCAATTTTTTATAATAGAATTTTTCTACTATAATATTGTTTTAGAAAACATAACAATAATGATTTTAGAGTATCCATAATTATTGTAGAAAAGAATAGAAGGTCAATTTCAAAAATTTATAAAAGAACATATTTTTACATATGATGTTAGTCATCCATCACCGAACAATGATTGTGGTCATCTATGGGTTCACTATCATCAAACTTATGATGATCTTTTATCGAAAGTCATTTGATATATTATGATTGCTCACCATATAGAATTGCATGAGTAAATATAAAAGTCTCCCTATCTTAGAAATAATGGAGTCCTCCTAAGTTTGAAAGTAAATATTTATTAATATAAAAGATCTGGCTAAAATTATATTATGTCTATCTTCTTTTCTTCAGCAGCGTCTCTATTAGATTGTATTTCAGTTCAACTTTTAACATACAAATCTATTTATTTTTTTAGTTTTTTTACATCATATAAAAATTATTATAAAGTGTGAGGTATATGTAGCAAACAACGTTCGAATAAAAATCACTCATAGGTTTTTTTGTGTGGGAAATTTGAGCCAATTAAGACAAATTCACACACACATTACATACGCAAGCTTCAAATACAAAACTTTTTTGTTGATAGCTAAAACACCTGACCGATACATTAAAATGACCTCCATAATCACTCAAAAAGACTTGAAATTCATATGCAGTCTTCTTCATAAAACTACAATCAAGGCACAACATTTATTTATTTATTTAACCTATCAAATCCAAAATACCTTATTAGAAATACGAAATAGAAATGCAGCTCAAATAATCCATGGCATATATGGTTGAAATCAAAAGCTCGTGGCCTCTTTCTATAACTCGAGTTTCAATATCTGCTCCAATAGCTACTAATTCCAAAGCATATTTTTGTTGCTAGGGCCTAACTATCTTGCTTATTTCTCCATTCATTTGCTCAAGCTTCAAGATCTGCTTCCATAGCTACCACTTCCAAAGCATACTTTTATATCTGGTAGAATTAAATTGCATGAAATAACCAGCAGAAGGTAGCTTGTGAGACATTTTCTTTATCCACGGATCTAGCCATTTGTTCGAATTAAATGACAGTATTGTCCCTTTGTTACTAGATCTGCTGAACTTTTCTTTTTGTAGTTGAATTTTAGTTTTTGTTGTTTCTAACTGTTTGATAATTAAGCCTCGAGGTTGACTTGTTAACATTTCCCTCCCCAATGGTTCATAGATTGCTTTGTTAATGCTATCGAGTAGCATATTTGGCGAGTCAAATGCATTCGTAGAATTAAAGAACATCTGGAAAACCTTTAAGAAAGATAGATGCAGATCTTTCCACTCTCTGGGCATTTGAGACGTTGCAGAATCTCTGGACATCGCCATTTGAAGAAGTTCTTTTTTCCTTTTTTCCAAAATGGTCCTTACAAAAGCAATGGCATCATCAATCTTGGCCTTTGGATTCTCTTTCAAGTACAATAGAACTATGTTTGGTTTACCAGCCTTAGCTTCTTTCTGCAATTTAATTTTATTTCAGTAAACACCAACATCAATTGTGTACTCAAATACAACTAATTTTTATTGGTGGGCTAATTTCTTTTATTCTAGGTCATACTTTAACAAAATAAGAAAAGGAATAATGAATGCAATTAATAAAATATAGTTAACAAACCTCATAGCTCTCCAAGTCATTCAACAAGCGACATGAAATCATAAGAGATTTAGTAATCATAGTATTGTTGAAGTTCCAAAACTCTTCGGCATCAACTTTTGAGTTTGTCAAATAACATGCTGTAAGAATAATCATATCAACTGCAATTGAAGTTGTCGCATTTTCAATATATTGATCAATTGATGGATAATGAGAACTTCTGCTCCACTCAGCTTCCTTTAGCCACGACTTGAATATTTCTTTCCACTTCATAACATATAGATAAATTCACAACTCTATTAAATAGCTTCTTAAATGTATATGACGGTATAATTAATGTTGAATGTGAACTCACAGTGTTTTGAAGAATTTTCTTCACTTCATGACCATGTCTCTTAGAAAACTTCCGACAAATATCTTGAACTAAATTGTCGAGGGCAGTGAAAATAACTTTGCTATGGCTTGTCAGAGATTCTCCCTCCCATCTATGATTAATGGGGATAAGCATAATCAATATCTTGTTGATAGAGCTAAGAATGCATATACAACAAATACATTCAATTAATTTTTTTTTTACAGAAAACTTGAAATTTAGATAGAGTTTCAAAGTTTTTTTCTTAATAAATTCTTATATGAATCCCTTTTTTTTCATATAATTTATTATCTTGAAAGTCTATATTAAATGAGAAATATATTTTAAAATTATATGCACAAAATTATGCATGAATATGCCAATATAAATTTAAAACATATGTAAGCAAATTTTATTATTTTCCATAATTTTTTATATGCAACAATTTGAATCTTGGTCATTCATGTTAGAGATCAAAAATAGCATCTCTCAACAATGTAAATGATGATTATATTCTATCAAAATTTTTTTAAAAAATGTTGAGATATATAAAGTATAATACATATCATCGAATATTATTTCATAAAAACCTTAAAATATTAGAAATTCAGTTTTAGATAAATTTAATGAATTAGATGAAAAGTTAAGATTGAATGCATGGACTTTAAGCCACATTTTAATGTTGAACAGATTGTCTATTTATTATAAAAATGTTATATCAAATAGTTTATTGAGATAAAAGAACTATAAATAAGCAAAGTGTGTAATGATCAATTCCTATCATAAGTAACATATAGTATTTTCCTGCCTTTGAACCGCATCTGTTAGGATGGACAATTCATGCATTGAGCCTTTCTCATCAAAGAAATCATCTGCAACCGTAATCAAGATTGCACATTTTGTTGCTTCCTTCCTTGAATATGTGTCAAGAGGGAGGCAACTTGAAGAAGCCATGGCAAAATAGCAGTATGTTGTCTTCTCTCTGCCGAATCCCATCATGGAGAGACCAGTATCCTTAGACCACCTTTATATACAAATTGAGATGGAGTTAAAAAAATTTGAGAATAATTTTTTTTTTTTTTTAAATAATTGTTGAAATAAGGCAAAAGAGGAGGCAAATATATTTTTCTCTGTAGTATAGTAAAATACCTGCGTAATTCCTGAATCTCCTTTGTATATGTTGATTGCCTCATCATAAAATTATCAATAGCAAGTTGGAGGAGGTCATTATTTTGTAAGATCCTGCATTTTATTTATTTATATAAAAAAAATAAACGTTCAACAACCAAATTATTTATCTTAATTAAACTCCTATAAATTTACCTATAGGGTGCATTCTTTCCCACCCAGAAGTTGTAGATCCCTCCCCCTTCAATGTATAATCTATGCTCCAAATGATCCATTCGTGCTAGCCATTTGTGCTCTAACTCATGTTCAATCTGATAAAGTATAGGTAGGTTTCATGCAAAAGGGTTTATGAAATTTTACATAAAGAAATCGACTCACTCTTATATTGATTCACCTCTAGTTCAAATTTCTTTAATGAATATGAAATATTGGTTTCATTTTGGGATTTTATGCTCTTGAGACCCTTCTGCAAGAAGTGCCAGGAGAACACTCCAGCCTTATCAAGATCTTGATCCTCCAAAAAAGCAATATGTGATGCTTTGTAAATGCTAAGCATGGGGCCTAAAAAGAAGGCATAGTTATCTTTCATATGTGATAGCATTTTCTCATCATCAATGAACCAACAAAATCTTCCTGTACAAAGTCCATTAACATCAAACACATTTACTAGTAAAAAAAATGTTTATGTAATTATTCATATATGAATAAATATTTATTTCTAATGTTTTAGAAATATTTAATATTTTATTCATGTAGTCAACTACTTACTTGGAGAAACTTGATAGCCATGCATCCTTAATAGTCGAAAAGCTAAGGAATCATTGTAGATTTGAAATACATGACCATCTTTCTTTGGAACTTTTGATTCTTCTTCAATCCATTTTCTATGAAAAAATACAAATATTAAAATTAATCATGTTAACTTCATCTATGAATTTTTAAATGCATAGAATAGTTTTTTATCTTCTTGAAGGAAAGAACATGTTTTATATATTTTGTAAAAAAAAAAGGCCAAGTTGTCAAACTTCAACATCTAATTTATTTTAGTTTCAACTTAAAATGGTTGAAACTATCAGATATAGGAGAAATCAATACGTATAGATTAAATATAGTATATAGTGTGTACGAGCCAATAAACAGCAAATACGCAACTAAAATCTACCAATACATAGCTAGTACACAATGTGTATTAGCTACGTGTTGTCATTTGATTAGAATCTGGATGTAGCTCTATGTCCGGACTCCGCCAATAATAATTTCTTCAGATATAAAGAGCAAGTGTCATCTGACAATTAACTTGTGATTTTTAAAATTATAATAATTTTAAAAATAGTTAATAAAGTTATATATATAATGAACTTCAGATCAAATTTATATTAAAATGAATTATAAAAGAAAAAAAAACATACCCGTATAGGTGATCCATCACATGCTTGATTTCTATAGAGAAATGCTCAGCACATCCAAGCCTCTCCAAGTAATCTACCACGCTAAGCTTCATAAAATCTTTGTCCATTGAGAACATTGGAGGAACTGTAAATATATTATATAAGTACAAAGAATTTAAGTTTCCTCCAAAAACTATTTTAATTGTCTAAAACTTCTTTAAAAATATAAATAAGAAATTTGGGTCAAATATTTCTACTAAAATTTAAATAAAATGATTTATTAAATTATTAAATTTATTACCAGAAAAATACTTTATATATTAAAATTGGCTGATTAACAATTTAATAATTTTAAAATCCATTAAGAAAAAAATTCATTTTTTTATATTTATTTATTGATTGTAGTTATAATATTTTTCAACCTCATGGGTTAATACCTCCGTGTTGGCAATTGGTAAGAAAGTGTTGAAGGTAAGATTTGTAAGTGTGATCTCCGGTAATCATGTAAGCACAAGCGGTCACTGATGGAGATTGCAAAACTAGGGTGGAGCCATAGTTTCCAAATGCAATCTCTCTCATTACAAGTATCTCCTTCGTAATTATGTCTTCAGCCTCTTCACTTTTAAGTTTTTTTTCATTCAATTTAAATTCATAAAAAAATTCATTATTGATTTGTTGAGCAGAAAAGACTTTCAAGCCTTTTGCCTTTGCAAGCTCAGCCATCAAAAACCACCTACGAAAATGAGCATGCCCAACTTTGTCACCACCCTCTTCTCTCTTTCTCATATTCATCAATTCTTTCTCCATGTTATCTTGGAGAAATCTCAATCCTACATATGTACAAATGAGTATAACAAATTAATTCATTCTTATATCTACATAAATATAAAATACGTGTTACAACTAATATAGAGTTCTTGTACCTTTGTTTATTCTATGAGAGAAATCATTACTCTCCCAAGTTTTTAGAGCGATTAAGCAAGCAAGAGTGGCCAAAAGATCATCATTGCTACATTGATGCTTATAATCTATAAGCTCGTGATGATCATTATTAATACCATGTTGCTCGTCAAACCAAAAGCCCAGAGCATTTTGACTGCATAGGATCCAGTCTAAATACTCAGGAAACATTGGGCTAGTCGGGTCATCTGGGTCAGGCACCATGGCAACCCAAGCTGTCTCATATGCAGAGACAGGTAAGAGGGCGAAGAGGTTGGCTGATGGAGAGAAGAGCTCCTCCTTCATCCTCTCGATCATTTTTGCAACCCCAATGATTGCTCCATCACTATGTAAACCTAATAAGTTCACCTCAACAATATATGAATATATTAAGTGTGAAGAAGAATGCATGGTTGCCTTTGTATTTATAGATGTATTATAGTGACATGTGATGCACACGCTTCATAATTATTTCAATAGACAAGGTTTAATTAATTACACTTTGCATGTGATTAAATCGTATGCAAATGAATTATTAATGTTCTTTCTGCTATCTAACGTTTCTCACCAAAGAGGGGACCAATTAATAGTATGAATCTATTACGAACCTTATAGAGGGATAGAATCTTGTCATGAAAACATCAAAAGGAAAATATAGCTCATTAGATAGTGAGTGATTGGACTTCTTAGAAAAAGCCATACTGATGACTAATAACACAAGACCTCTGGCAAACGAAATATATATAATATTCCTATCTATTCACATTTTGAAAGAAATTGTACATTTCACTAACCACGTGAATTAGGAGGTCTGAATCTTCCTGTCAAATCCTAAACAATTATAGAACCACTCAACTACAGGATATGAATTTTGTTGCTTTTCGAACACTATTGAATATTCCTTTCAATGAACAAAAAGATGAATCTTAATTAAATTTGTATTTAAAATTCTAAATTTGCTTGGTGGCTCAATTCAAAGCTCAATCATGCATGGACGGAGGGCCGTCTTATGAAGCCATGTATTTGTATTCACACTCTCTTTTATTCATAAAACTAACTTACTTAGGAAAGACACTATAGATGAATTAATAGATAGGTCGACTTACTCTAACCATGAAGAAAAGCTCTAATTTTGGAGAAAAAAATGTCTGAGCTTGGCTCTGATATGTGAGTGAAAAATGACAAAATGATGGCTTATATTAATAGTAGGCTTATATTAATAGTAGCAAATCTTTTTCGATGTTCCACGGTTCCAAGAAAAAAAAAAACAAATGATTGTCACATATTCCAATAAATTTTTTAACAGATTTCCGATGAAATATTTTCATCCTATTTATGAAATAAATATTTTCCTTAACTTATAATTTAAATAAAAAAGAGTAGCTTTTACAGTAGAACATGCTCTGCAGTCTAATGGATGGGTGTTAGATTATACTCCAAATGAGCGAGGTTCAAACCTTGTGCAGGCTCGAGCCAATTGGCAGTGTTCACAGGCGAGCGGTGGCAGTTGGTTTGTGGGTGGGCAGGCGGGCGGGTTTGGGTAGCGGGTTTGCAGGGAAACGAGCAGTAGGCATATTTGAGAAGAATTTCGAAAAATTTATTTTAATTTTTTTGGCAGCAATTTTTGCGCGGATTGTTTTTGCCAAAAATCTGATGGAAACGTTCCCGACGGACTTTTGTCACCGGTGTTTGGTTTCAAAAGCGTGTTTTACCCATGAAAAATTTGCACGAAATACTAATTACCGACGGCAGCAGCAGATTCTCACAACAAGAATGACAGAAAGGCGACGGGTGAGGAAGATGGGAGGGGAGGTCGAAACCCTAGCAGAAAAAACTAAAAAAGCATACTTACTAATGTTATGATATAATTTATGCTTAAACTTGATTAGACGCAATCTATTATTCAAATGGCGTTTTAGTCCAAAACTACGTTACTTTAATTTGGTCGTCTGTACATTTGGTTCCAATTACTCCATCATGTGCAACACACATAGTTGAGATACATTAGGTGACAACATACAATGTCACATCATACACAATATAGCATTCATAATTTTTTTTTGTATGATTTTAAAATACTTTGAACAAGGTTTGAAATTAATTATTTTATTCATAAAAAAAAAAATTATTTCTACCAAATTTGCATTTGGTCGTTTTTTTTCCCTTAAAAAACAAAATAGAATAGTCAATGAACCATAAAATAGTATGTATTAGTCAACAGTAATTAGATCATAAACTTCAAATTTTGATTATGAGATCCTCTAATCCATTTTAAATTTTGCCATTGGATGAGACAAACAAAAAAATTTAACTTATAATTGAATTATTTAGAACATTTAACGGAGAAAACATCTTATAATTTTTTGTTAGTCCAATAAAGTTCACTTAAATTTGAGCTCATTAAGCCATTAAAATGTCAAAAAATGATAAAGTAATCGAGATGAATCTGTTCATATTATTCTAAAGAGTATTCATGATTATTATAAAAATGAACAGTGTTTCATATCATGAACAAAAAGGAAAAATATTTCTTGAACTGGTCAGACATCACTGGCCAACAATCCATAGACACTACTGCCCAAGGTTGTGAAAATTGGATTGTCCAAGGATTCGGAAGGAGATGCACAAAGTTTGACAGTTCGAATTGGGGTAAAACCGGATGACATAAAAAATAAGAATTTTTTTTAAAAAAATAAAAATAAAATTACAATACTAATGATGATATCATTATAAATTGTTGCAACTCGAGCTAACGAGATTATATTTTTTATGATAACAAAGATTGTGGCTCACATCTTGTTGTCTATTTGTATTTGTAATATATTTTTGTTTGTGTGTGTACTTACTTTTCAGGAACACCATGCAATATCTAATGAAGATTCAAGACTCAAAATTGGGTAGAATAGATTATGTTGTAATGAGCATGTAATATTCGTTGATGTATTTTTTATTTCTTGAGTCAAGTCCTGTAAAGATGCTTGCTAGCATGGTGATCATGCACACACACAGTCAAGGGAGTGAGATTGAGTCAAAACTAAAAGTTCATGTTCTAAACTAATCATACTATACGATTTATATCGTATTGTAAGATCAGCTCATCAAAACAACAAATTGAACTAATCGTACCGGACGATTTGGATCGTCTAAGACAATCAATTATGATCATAAAAAATAGTTGCCAATCATAATTTAGGCAAGATTTCACGATTCGAATTTTTCTCTAATCATCCAGGACGATCTATATCGTACTGGACGATGTATGACAATAATGCCTAATTTGATCCTATGATTAGGGGACTAATAATGATTAAATTGCTCGATTAGATCATACATGACGATCTTACATTCGTACTGGACAATCTTTTATACTTTTTGGGACGACCACCGATTGTACCAGATGAAATACCATAATTTTTCTTCTAATCATCTAGGATGAACCCCAATATCATACAAGACGATTTGTGCTGGATTATCCTAATTGAAATAATGTACTTTAGTATAGATGATTACTAAAGTCAGTTATGCTCTCTAACTAAACAAAGCAGGATTATAATGTATGGATTATTAGCTATACACCTGATACAACGTATACACCTGATACAACGTATCTAATTGACGACTAGCCTTAATCGAAAGTTCCCTCTCGTTATCTTGAGGGGTAATTAACTATAGGGGCTTGTGCCTATAGGAAACCAAAACACAGATCATAAAGTCATCGCAAAATGAGGGCGAAATTTTTGGGTAATGTCTTATCTACAAACTCATCTGTCTTCCCAAAATTTATCCTGAAACTTAATATGTTAAAACTTCTCCAAACTCAAAGAAAAAGTAATTGCGGGCGGAGGCCGGGGCCGAATTTTCGGAGACCACAATGGTTTTGACAATATAACTCCTAAAATTTTTGTATTCATGTATTGCATTAGGATTTGTATTTGGTTGATGAATTTCGAGTGATGTATCAAGAAATTTTCATAATGGCTATACCATAAGACTAATAAGAGAGGAAAATATGACAAAATCGAACATAAATTAATCACGAACACGTTAAAATAGGAAGTCAATGAAATGGAATTTCACATAAAATAAAAATGGACATTTGGATGTTTAAAATTCATAGCATATATATCTTTTAACAACAATGGAACTTACACGTTGCTTGGTGGCTCAAGACAAATCTCAATCATGCATGGACGGAGGGCAGTCTTATAAAGCAATGCATTCACGAATTTTTATTGCGTTCGGTAAAAATACCGAGCATACCGATTGTACCGAGCGCCTGTACCAAGCACAATACCGAGCACTTTAATGAAGTGGCGTTTAGTCGAGCTTGAGCCAGCTCTCGCGCTAACTCGGCTCACTTATATCCCTAATGCCCACAACGGTGTAAACCCTTAAAGCCATCTATACATATTAGTACAATAGTATGTCCCACTTGATGCCCTTTATGTTGTAAGAAATTATTCATTAATTATTATTTAACATGTGTTGTCTCAATTTCACCACCTATAAATTCCATTTTGCAATCCAACATCATTTTTTTGATATGTGAACTTTAGTTTAAAAAGCAATTTCATAGTTGTCAATCATAATTTGATGTGCTTTTTTTTATAGATTGATTAGTAGATTATGTTTTGTTATTGCACAAAGATTCGCACAAATGCAAATTAAATAAGTTAAAAAAAAAAGAATAATGTAAAAATAAAATTCAAAGGATATGACCTAGTAGATTATGATTAAGTCAACCCTCCTCTATAATTAACTAAAGAAGGCAATGTTTAGATCACTTGCTTGGCCTCTTGTGATTATTGGAAATATTCAAGCAATGGTACTTACAAAGTAATGATACTTACAGTGGCACCCTTGGATGAAGTAGGTGTCACCATTAGTCATTATTTTGTAAGTTTTGTCTATATTTCACAACCTATTAACTTCATTTTTAAAGCCTAAAGCCTCTTTTACATCGATGGAGTCTATTTATAATCACTTCAAACATTCATAAATCGGTGTGCTTTTTTTATTAGACATGTTGAGGGTAGTGAGTAAGTATTTTAGATCTTAATATTGCACAAAGATCCACCCATATACAGATAAAAGAAGTATACAATGACGCTAGAGCTTCTTTGCAAAAAACAAAGAAAGGGGAAAATTTATGAAGTTATGCCTAGTTGAAATAAAGGATGAAGCAATGGACAAGAGAGATCTAAGGAAAAAGAACTTGAAATCAATATGAGCAAGTTGTACATTTCCAATGAGTTAGCCCCCTTTATCAAGAATTTGATCAATTCACAATCCACGAAGGAATGTTGTAAGGAAATATTGTAAACTTGTTTACAGCGTCAACTCATTCCAAGATCAGGATCAACAACCTCGACATATACTTCCTTATCATCACTCAAAGGCAATCTTAAGGATAGGGAACATATATTGGAAAAACAAATTATACAATTCTTGTAAACTTAACTGCACAACTTTAATATGCATACATAACTACACAACATTAATAGGATGAAGCAGGAAAGCTGGATATACTTAACTACATAACATTAATATGTATACATAGCTCAATGCTCATTGGCTTATTTCTCCCTTCAGTTGCTCAAGTTTCGAGGTCTGCTTTCATAGCTATCATTTCCATAGGATACTTTTATATCTGGCAAAATTAAATTGCATGAAATAACGAGCATAAGGTAGCTTGTGAGACATTTTATTTATTGGTGGATCTAGCAATTTAATTTGTTTGAATTAAATGACAATTGTGTCCCTTTGGTACTACATATGCTAAACTCTTCATTTTGTAGTCGAATTTTAGTTTTTGTTGTTTCTAAATGTTTGATCATTAAGCCTACAGGTTGACTTGTTAACATTTCCCTCCCCAATGGTTCATAGATTGCTTTGTTAATGCTATTGAGTAGCATATTTGGCGAGTCGAATGCATTCGTAGAATTAAAGAACATCTGGAAAATCTTTAAGAAAGATAGATGAAGATCTTTCCACTCTCTGGGCATTTGTGATGTTGTAGAATCTCTGGAAATCACCATTTGAAGAAGTTCTTTTTTCCTTTTTTTCAAAATGGTCCTTACAAAAGCAATGGCACCATCAATCTTGGCCTTCGGATTCTCTTTCAAGTATAGTAGAACTATGTTTGGTTTACTATGTTGGGAAATTTCTATATGTGGGCCAATATATTTTTATACATATAAATAAAGAATTATACATTAGATGCTATCTAAAATTAAGCCAATTAAATTTGTGATCTATTTAAGTATTAAATAATTATTTGGCTTATGTGGCATCTCATTTAAATTTTGTATGGAATTAATTTGTGTAGAGGCCGGGTATTTATTTTATTTTAATGATGGGCTGAAATAAAATATTTACACTTAAAGTATAAAAGGGTCGTGGTCCCCATTTTAAGCGGTGAAGTTCTCATTTCCCTCATTTCCCATCTTGAGTGAAAAGAAGGGGTCTCTCGCTCTCTTGGAGAACACCGCTCTAAACGTGGAAGATCGAAAGACCTTAATTCTGCTTTTCAATGGATTCAGGTACGCTTCCGAAAATTCTTCTCGATGATTTAGCATGTCGTTCGGAGACGATCGAATTGATTTTTATGTCTCCATTAAATCCTAACATACCAGCCTTAGCTTCTTTCTACAAATTAATTTTATTACAGTAAAGATCAACATCACTTTCATAGCAGAATGATTAATCAATAGAATTTGCTAAATTGTAATTTTATACTTCCACCAACATTTGGAAAACAACAAAATTAGATTTTTCCTATTATAACAAATCCTTTTAATAATCTTCTTCTATGTTTAATTAATTTTATAACTTGGAATATTATTTTAATAATTGTAGTATGTAATAAAATGTAGTTGACATACCTCATAGCTCTCTATGTCATTCAACAAGCGGCATGAAACCATATGAGAATTGGTAATCGTAGTACTGCTAAAGTCCCAACAACTCTCTTCAAGAGTTATTTTTGAGTTTGTCAAATAACAAGCTGTAAGAATCATCATTTGAACTGCAATTGAAGTCTTTGCAATTTCAATATATTGATCAATTGATGGATAACGAGGACTTTTGCTCCACTCAGCTTCCTTTAGCCATGACTTGAATATTTCTTTCCACTTCATAACATATAAATGAAGTCACAACTGTAAATGAGTTCTCTTTGGTTCGTGTTAATGTTCGTCATTCGAAGGTGTCTCGTGGTAGGGGTCGTGGAAAGGGCCGTGACAGGGGCCGTCGTAGGCGTTGATGACTTGTTGTTTTGTGTTACTTCTGCCATGATTTTCGGTTTATGACTCTCGATGTCCTCGCCATTTTATCCGTGCTGATTTGGGGCTATGATGTGGCCGGGGCTCGTGCCCTATCTTTTGCTTGCGGCAACCTTTGGTGCATCGTATACTGGACGCTTTTATCACCTCATTGGATGGCCCGTGCGTGCTGGTGGGGCACTGGTAGTCTCGGCCAAATACTGAGCCCAACTAACTACTAGCACCCTTTCCTCTATTAATGTTTCTCATCGTTTAATTTCTGTTTTGACTACTTTTGTTGTAACTCTTCTTTTATCAATAAAATAGTTTTGTTAAAAAAAAAAAAGTCACAACTGTATCGATTAGCTTCTTAATTGTACACAATGGTGAAATTAATGTTGTGAATAATTCATGTGAAACTCACTGCATCTTGAAGAATTTTCTTCACATCATGGCCATGTCGCTTAAAAGACTTTAGAGAAATATCCTGAACTAAATTCTCGAGGGCATTAAAAATAACTTTGCTATGGCTTATTAAGCATTCTCCTTCCCATCTATAATTAAAGGGTATAAAGATAATCAATTTTTTGTTAATTGTGCTAAGAATGCATATAGAGCAAATACATTCAATTCAAAATTTTTAATGACTCTTTGAAATGTAGATACAATTTCAATTCTTTTCTATTTTAAAAAACACTTTTATGAATACCTATTTTTTTCATATATTTTGTTTCCTCAAGTTTTATATGAAATGAGAAATATATGTTAAAGTTATAATGCAAAAAAAAAAAAAAAAAAACATGTTTGAATATAAAAATAATACATTGTATCAATATATATATATATATATATATATATATATATATATATATATATATATATATATATATATATATATATATATATATAATTTGATCTTAATTTAGATATAAATAATTTTCATTAATAAATTTTATTATATGTTTGTAGATATTTTTTTTTTATTATATTTTGAATCTTACACCATCATTTAGATATCAAAGATATTATCTCTCAAATGCGTAAATGGTCATTATATTCTATAAAAGCTTTTAAAAAGTTGGAATATATAATGCAAGTATGAATAATTATTTATATATTTGATTAATATAATAATTAATTAGATAAATTAAATGGTTTCAATGAAAAGAAAAAAATGAATAAATTTTAAGTCACATTTAAATGTTGAGCATATTACTGTATAAAAAAAGTATTGCCAAATTATTTATTGAAATAAAAGAACTATAAATAAGCCGAAAGTGCAATGATAAATTCCAATCAAGGGTACTTATAATGTGTTCTCGCCTTTGTACTGCATCTATTAGGATGGATAATTCTTGCATTGAGCCTTTTACATCAAAGAAATCATCTGCAACTGTAATCAAAATCGCGCATTTTGCGGCTTCCTTCCTTGAATCTGTGTCAAAAGGAAGGCAACTTGAAGAAGCCATGGAAAATAGCAGTATGTTGTCTTCTCCCTACCGAATCCCATCATGGAGAGACCAGTATCCTTGGACCACCTTTATATTTAAATTGAGAGGTAATTAAAAAAAATTGAGACAGAAATTTATTTAAGAAAATACTTCATATGACTAAAAAGATGCAATTCTCTTTTCTCTATATGACAATAAACTACCTGTGCAATTCATTAAGCTCCTTTCTATATAGTGATTGCCTCATCATAAAGTTATATATGGCAAATTGTAGGAGATCATTATTTTGTAAGATCCTGCATTTTATTTAGTCATAAAAAAAAATTAAACTTTCAAGTAGCTAATTCGTCATCGTATTTAAACTCTTATAAATTTACTTGTACGGTGCATTCTTTCCAGCCCAAAAGTTGTAGACCCCTCCTCTTTCAATGTACAATCTATACTCCAAATGATCCATTCGTGCTAGCCATTTATGCTCTAACTCATGCTCAATCTGGTGAAGTATAGGTAGGTTTCATACATAAGAGATTATGAAATTTTGCATAAAGAAATTGATTCACTCTTATACTGATTCACCTCTTGTTCAAATTTCTTTAATGAATATGAAATATTGGTTTCATTTTGGGATTTCATGCTCTTGAGTCCCTTCTGCAAGATGTGCAAGGAGAACAATCCAGCCTTATCAAGATCATGATCGTCCAAAAAAGCAATATGTGATGCTTTGTAAATGCTAAGAATGGGGCCTAAAAAGAAGGCATAGTTATCTTTCATATGTGATAGTATTTTCTCATCATCAATGAACCAACAAAACCTCCCTGTACAAAGGCCAGTCACATCAAACACATTTACTAGTAAAACAAAAATATGTTTATGTAATTATTCATAGATGAATAAATATTTATTTCTAATGTTTTATAAATATTAAATATTTTATTCATGTAGTCAACTACTTACTTGGAGAAACTGGATAGCCATGCATCCTTAATAGCCGAAAAGCTAAGGAATCATTGTAGATTTGAAATACGTCAACATCTTTCCTTGGGACTTCTGATTCTTCTTCAATCCATTTTCTATGAAAAAATACAAATATTGAAATTAATCATGTTAACTTCATTTATGAATTTTTAAATCCATAGAATAGTTTATTATCTTCTTGAAGGATAGAAAATGTTTTATATATTTTGTACAATATCTACATCATATAAAATTGGTGAATTATCAAAAAAAAGGCTAAGTTGTCAAATTTCAACCATCAAATTTATTTTAGTTTCAACTTAAAATGGTTGAAACTATTAGATACAGGAGAAATTAATACGTGCAGACTAAATTATAATACATAGTGTGTACGAGTCAATACACAACTAATACCCACAAATACACATAAAGAGCAATAATTTCTCCAGATATAAAGAACAAGTGTCATATGGCAAACAACTTGTGATTTTTAAAATCATATTAATTTCAAAGATATTTGGTAAACTTTTATATATAATGAACTTCAGATCGAATTATTTATGTTAAAATGAATTATAAAGGAAAAAAAATACTCGTATAGGTGATCCATCGCATGCTTGATTTCTTCAGAGAAATGCTCCGCACATCCAAGCCTCTCCAAGTGATCAACCACACAAAGCTTCATAAAATCTTTATCCATTGAGAAGATGGGAGGAACTGTAAATATAATATATAAGTTAAAAGAATTTAAGTTTCTCCAAAAATATTTTAATTGTCTAAAACTTCTTTAAAAATACAAATAAGAAATTTGGGTCAAATATTTCTACAAAAATTTAAATAGAATGATATATTAAATTATTACATTTATTCTGAGAAAAATATTTTATAAGTTAGAATTGGTTGATTAAAAATTTAATAATTTTAAAATTCATTAAGAAAAAATTCATTATTTTATATTTATGTATTGATTGCAATTATAATGTTTTTCAACTTCATGGATTATTTCCTCTGTGTTGGCAATTGGTAAGCAAGTGTTGAAGGTAAGATTTGTAAGTCTGATCTCCAGTAATCATGTAAGCACAAGCGGTTACTGATGGAGATCGCAAAAGTAGTGTGGGGCCATAGTTTTCAAATGCATTCTCTCTCATCACAAGTCTCTCCTTCTTAATCATGTCTTCTGTCTCTTCTCTGCTAAGCTTTTTTTCATTCAATTTAAATTCATAAAAAAGTTCATTATTGATCTGTTGAGAAGAAATGACTTTCAAGCCTTTTGCCTTGCAAAGCTCAACCATCAAAAACCACATACGAAAAGGAGCATTCCCAACTTCGTCACCACCCTCTTTTCTCTTTCTCATATTCATCAATTCTTTCTCCATGTTGTACTGGAGAAATCTTAGTCCTAAGTATGTACAAATGAGTATAATAAATTAATTCATTCATATATCTACATAAATATAAAATATGCGGTACAACTAATATAGAGTTCTTGTACCTTTGTTTATTCTATGAGAGAAACCATTACTCTCCCAAGTTTTTAGAGCAATTAAGCAAGCAATAGTGGCCAAAAGATCATCACTGCTACATTGATGCTTATAATCTATAAGCTCATGATGGTCATTATTAATATCATGTTGCTCATCGAACCAAAAGCCTAGAGCACTTTGACTGCGTAGGACCCAGTCCAAATACTCCGGAAACATTGGACTAGTTGGGTCATCAGGGTCAGGCACCATGGCAACCCAAGCCGTCTCATATGCAGAGACAGGAAAGAGGGTGAAGAGGTTGGCCGATGGAGAGAAGAGCTCCTCCTTCATCCTCTCGATCATTTTTGCAAACCCCAATGATTGCTCCATCACTAGGTAAACCTAATAACTTCACCTCAGCAAATATGAATATATTAAGTGTGAAGAAGAATGCATGATTGCCTTTGTATTTATAGATGCATTATAGGACATGTGATACACATGCTTCACAATTATTTCAATAGACAAAGTTTAATTAATTACACTTTGCCTGTGATTAAATCATATGTAAATGAATTATTAACTTCTATTCTCATCATGAAACACTACGGGAAAACACGCGATTACCGTCGGAATTTCCGGCGGATATTTTTGCGCCGGTAAGCATCCCGCAGGTTATTTACGGCGTATTTTGCGTCGTAAACATCCCGCAGGTTATTTACGGCGTATCAACGGCGTTTTATCCGCCGGTAATTGCCGGCGCAATCGTACGACGGAAATTACCGGTGCATATGTCGCCGGATTCAGCGGTCGAAATGTCGACGGCTGCCATCATTTTTTGCGCCGGTAATGCGTTGTAAAGATTATTAGACTTGACTTTAAGCTACCAAAGAGGTGACCAACTAATGGTATGAACCTTAAATAGGGATAGAATCTTATCATGAAAACAACAAAAGGAAAATACAGCTCATTAGATAGTGAGTGTTTCGACTTCTTAGAAGAAGCCATACTGATGACCAATTACACATCTCTAGCAAGCGAAATATATATAATTTTCCTATCTATTCACATTCTGAATTTCACTAACAACGCAAATTAGGAGGTCTGAATCTTCCTCTCAAATCCTAAACAATTATAAAACCACTCAACTACAACATATGAATTTTGTTGAATATTCCTTTCAATGACCAAATAGATGAATCTTAATTAAATTTGTATTTAAAATTCTAAAATTTCTTGTTTGGACGGAGGGCCGTTTTATGAAGCCATGTATTTGTATTCACACTCTCTTTCCATTCATAAAACTAGCTTAGAAAAGACAATTTAGAAGAATAGATCGGTTGACTGATCTTCCCATGAAGAGAAGCTCTAATTTTGGTGGAAAAAATGTCGGGGTTTTGATGTGATCCATAAATGACAAAATGGTAAAACTGTATTAGCTAATCTGTCTTAGTAATAAAAAGTAGTATTAATTTTACTTGTCATTAACTCTGTTAATTAAGTGATTCAACGCTTTTAATTATATTTTAGGTATTAAGAGGATTCATGCAGGAAATTAATTATAAGGGGTTTAGTTAATTATGAGCAGTGGCGGAGCCAAGATTTTTCTCTTATAACATAGGCACAAATTATGGATTTAAAAAAATTCTCAGGATTTTTAAAATTTATGCGGGATTTTTAAATTTTAGGCGAGATTTTTAAAACTTAGGCGGAATTTAAAAAATGCAATGTTTGGCATTTATTCTTAAATTTTAAAAATATTTAAATTTAATAAATAAAATAAAATTATTTAAAAAAAAATTAATAATTATTCGAGCCGACTCGCGAGCTCACGAGCCGAGCCTTATCAAGCTCGAACTCGAGCTTGATTACTAAACAAACTTGAGAGTTTGTGCTTGAGCTCGACTCGTGAGCTCGATAAGCTTGGCTCACGAGCCCAAAAACAAGTCGAGCTAGAGCCAGCTAGCGAGCCGGCTTGGCTCACTTATATCCCTAGTTGAGGCACGTCCCCCAATGCCCCCACAATGACTCCGCCACTAATTGTAAGCCCTTAAAGCCATCTATACATTTTAGTTCAATAGTATGTCCCACTTGATGCACTTTATTTTGTAAAACATTATTCAACAGGTGTTGTGTCGATTTCACCACCTATGGATTCCATTTAGCAAGCCAAAATCATTTCTTTGATATGTGGATTAATCTAGTTAAAAAGAATTTTCATAACTATCAATCATATTTTGATGTGCTTTTTCTATAAAAGTGTTGTGTGCTAGAAATAAAGTAAAAGAGGGTGGCATATTTTCTCTGTAGTATAGTATACTATCTGTGCAATTTCGTAAGCTCCTTTCTATATATTGATTGCCTCATCATAAAATTATCAGTAGCAAGTTGGAGGACGTCATTATTTTGTAAGATCATGCATTTATTTAGTTATAAAAAAAATTACACATCAAAGGATGATTTGAATACCAAAAAAAAAAACGAGGTACTTAAGGAGACCACCAACTCTTTACTGTTCAACTGAGCTACAAAAAAAGTTATATATAAAAAAAAAACCTATGAGCTGGTGGTCCCCACTAAGCACAATTATAAGGTAACCTAATAACACACTAGGTTGGCCAGAAGCCAACACCCAAAAATTGAAGATCCAGATATATCCATTCAACTTCGTCTTTCCACAAAAAATTGTCCTGCACCAAAAGATGAGAGCCTAAAAAACTTGCAACAAAGGATTAGTGATTGAAGCAGTTGGGCTTGGGTAGACACGTAGTCAACTACTTACTTGGAGAAACTTGATAGTCATGCATATTTAATAGTTAAAAGCTAATGAGTCATTGTAGATTTGAAATGCATCATCATCTTTCTTTGGGACTTCTGATTCTTCTGCATTTTATTTTCTTCGAAAAAATTCAAATATTGAAATTAATCGCTAGAACCACCCAACCACTCAACAAAATGAAAAGAAGGGGGTCAACTGAGGTGTAGAACCACTCACACTTACCAACCTAACAAAAGAACATAAATAATGAGGACAATTTAGATGCAAAACCACCAGCAAAAAAAAACTTGGAGGGGTCAATAAAGCACCCAGACCAACGAAGACAAACAATACACCAGAAATTGACGACCAACAACCAAACCAAATAGAATAGGGTCAAATTTTATGGAAATAAGGTTATCTTAGCTTGTCCTGTATTATAAGGACTTTGAAACCATGAAGCCCATTCTCATTATAGTTGGTTTCAGTAGAAGAGAAACCAATACCTTTTTTTGTAAGCCAACCAACACGCATATTCCCCTCTCACTAATTATAAGAAACAACATAATCAAATTGAGTAAGAAGAGGCTTGATTTTTTTAACTAAATAAAAGAGACTAGCATTGAAGCAATTGATATCAGACACTAAATAAACCAACATTAGATAATCTGACTCAATCCATATGTTATGAATATTATGATCCTTGCATAATTGAAGCTTAAATAAAAGAGTCATTGGCTCTAACCTTGCAAATAGGAATGCAAGAAGCAAAGACAAACACCAACACACCAAGATAATCTCTAACTAAACCCCCACAACGAGCCCCATGGTTGTTAAAAGCGCCATCAATATAAAATTTGAACTGACCCACTGACAATTTACACCAGTACACGACCTTTGTAAAGGAAAAGTTGTTGGGAGAATCAAAAGATATATGAAAAAAAAAGAAATCCATCTTTTACTACCTCCAAAGTGCTTGGGAAGAAGAAATTTAGCATAAACAAGTTGGTTGACTTTGTCCTTTATGGCAAAAAATGATATGATCAAAACTCATCTTAGTACCCTGGAGTTTGCAATTGTTTCGTTCCTTGCATAAAAATAAATCATAAGAGGAATGAAGGAAAGAATACGACCAGCACCCCTTTTATGAAACCAATAGTCAAGAATATTAAAATAAGAAGTATTATGATACCTCATATTAACCCCCAAAGCAACATCCATAGCATACCAAAACTTAATAGCAATCGGGCCATTAACAAAAAACATGCTCACTGGTCTCCATTTGATATCAACATTGACATTGAGAGGTAATGAAAACACCTTTCTTTCTTAATTTTTCATCCACTGGGATCAAACTTTTAAGTAATCTCCTAGTGAAAACAAAAATATTCTTTAGAGCGATAGAGTTCCTCATTTTTCTAAAAACAAGAATGTAAGTATTTCTAGCACGAAAATGATCCCAAATAGTGTTATTGTTAAAGTTACCATCAAAAGATAATTTGAATATAGGTTGATCCAACACATTGAGATTAATAGGAATGTCTTGAATAGCAACAATCATCGAAGTATGGAGATTATCAAAACCATATTATTGTTCTACTTATCATTCAAAATAAAATCAGCCACACACAAGTCGGAAATAGAATGTGTTAAAAAAAAAAAAGAAATCAAAGATCAAATACCTATCCAGTCATTTGCCAAAAGAAGCAAGAACCAACACCTATGCTCCATTGACTACATTGTTCTCCATGCCACTTTATTTTACAAATCCAATACCAAATAACAGATTTGACCTTTCTTAAGGAAGCATTGAGAGGGTTGAATATTCTTGCATTACTTGAAATTCATCTCTCCCATCATTTGCTAAACCTTCAGGATCTGATTCCATAGCTATTGCCTTCAAGTCATACTTTTATAGCTGGTACAATTAAATTGCATGAGATGATTAGCCAAATATTGCTTGTGAAGCATTTTCCCTATCCACAGTTCTTGCCTTTTGTTTGAATCAAATGACAGTGGTGCCCCTTTTTTATTTTTTTTAGTGAAACTTTGTCTTTTGTTGTTTTAAAATATTTGCTACATAAATATCTAGATTGGCTAGTTATTTTCTTACCCAATGGTTAATTGATTACTTTGTTAATGTTATTGAGTAGCATAGTTAGTTGGATAGTCAAATACATTCTTAGAATTAAAGAACATCTGGAAAATCTTTAAGAAATATAGATGCAGATCTTTCCACTGTCTTGACATTTGAGACATTGCTGATTCATTGGGCATCACCATTTGAAGTACTCTTTTCCTTTTTTTCCAAAATGTTCCTTACAATAATATGTTTTGTTTGTGATTCGAAACATTTGCGATTGCACTTAGTCTATTTTGTTTTCACTTTTTACTTATGATGTAATAGATATAGTGATATTTTTGGCAAATTTTAGTAATGACTAAATTTTATTTATTGGGAATTCTAGTAACTGCGTGAACCGCAAGCGCAACTGTGCGATACGGGGACACGGGGCATGCGACACTCGTCGAGCGGCGATCATGGATGCAAGACGGGGATGTTGGACGGGGACGCGAACGTGGGATTGGGACGAGGAAGAAAATGGAGAAGCAGACGCTGGATGGGGACTTAGAGACAAGGATACAGGACAGGGATACAAACGCAAATGTGGGATGGAGACGCAGGCTGTGGGATGGGGGACGAGGGTTGAACTCGGGTCGATTTCGTGTTAGCAGGTTGTGTGAGACCTCGTTCCTTTGCTGTAGCTGCTGGAAAAGTAATTTTTCCCCAGGATCGGCCGGGCCGATGGTGAGATCGTCCAGGCCGATCTGCACTGTTCAAAATGTCGGCCTGAGAACAGTTCTGGGAGTCATCCAGGACGATTGATTTTGGTCTGATCGTCCCGGGACGATTTGGCGATCGGCCGGGCCGATCAGACTAAGGATATATGAAAATGAGCTCGTTTTGAGGAGAGAGAAAACATTTTATAAAATCAGATATTTTGAGGAGAGAGAAAGAGCGGAAAAGCAAAGGAAGATGTCCGATTTCGGGGCCCGCGGAGCGATTTTCGTCGTTCGTTGCTGTTGGATATTGTGTTTGTCTCGCTGTAAGGACTCCGAACCCTACTTCTGTTTTCGAAGATTTTGAGGTTTTGCGAAATGGTGCTCAGATTTGTGTTTTTGTAAGTGATTTTCGTACCCAGTTTGGTACTGACGAAGATTTCACCGCATAACTTTTGGTATGTTGTAGAGACGATTATTCTGCACATATTAAGTATTTTCTGGAAGATTTCGTCCGGTCCGTTTTGATTCTGCGGGGTTTTATTTTGACTGTAATTTATTATGATGTCCGAATTGGTTTGAGCAGTAGAAGAATAGTCTTATATTGTTGCTGTGCACGTTCTGTATTAATTTGGTGGATTGTAGTTTCTGGAGATTTTTGTGTAAATTCTGTAGACTGCCGTTACTCTGCCCGATTTTCGTACGATTACTGATTTTCCCGGAATTGATAGATTGAATTGATATGTTCATGACCATTGATATGATCGTTCTAGATTTCTTTAATATTGCTTATTGCATCGATTATTGCATTGACTATTGATTGACTCGATTGATTCTGAAAGACAAGTGGAAACCTAGTTGAACGTTGGTTATAGAAACCAACGTATGGATATCTACAACAGCAATATGGATTTCTACAACAGCAATATTGATAATGACCAGTTAATCTGGTTGATTTCTACAACAGCACTATTGATAATGACCAGTTAATCTGGTTGATTTCTACAACAGCACTATTGATAATGACTAGTGTTTGTGCTTGTCGAGTAAGACCATGGTATGAAATTGCATGTATATGATATTGCATCGCATAGATTTCCCGATCTGCATCGATTGATTGATTTCCGATTGATTTGATCGACTTGATAGTATAGACTGGATTTGATTGATTGATGATTTGACGGATTCATTGATTTTATTGATTTATCGTATCGCTTTTCTGATTGGATTTATCGTATTACTTTTCTGATTGATTTTCTCGACTTGATTGATTCATAGATGCTGGCACCGATATTGATATGGATCCTGCGTATTGACACTGATATTGATATAGATTGTATCGATTGATAGATACCGATATCGACATTGATAGATATGATATTGACATATGGATACTATTGATACGACAGATCCTGATAGGTTATTGATATACTGATACATTGATTCGTCGTGCCGATTATCGATTGATTGATTGAATGGATTATTGCCGTATGGATTTGATTTATCGTACGATAGATTTCTTTATGGAACTGATTGTATTGATTTGATTTCAATTGATCTTTCACCGTATTTATTTGATTGTTTATTGGGATTTGAGCCGATAGATATAATTGACTGGAAAGTGTTCTATTGATTGAGACTGCCGTAGTGTCATTGAATATTGTAGATTGACATCGAGTAAATCGTATTGAATAATCGGATTGACTAGACGACACGATTGATTGAACTGATAGTATTGATTGATAGACACTGCTACGATGGATAGATATTGGCTTCCAGTCACTTACTGATTTGGTTGCTGGGGAATATTGATTTATCGATGTTTTTACCGCTGTGATTATTGATTATTGATTTCTGTACTGCATTGACTACAGATTTGATTTCCGCTGCATCGACTATTGATTTCATTGACGACGGATTTCCGTACTGCATAGACTCATTGACCATTGATTGATTTGACTTGATTGACTTGCATATTGATAGCATCGCCGTGCTTTGATTTCAGTTGTAGGCTTTGGTGACCTGCTGGGCTTGTAAGCTCATTATATGTGGTTAAAATTTTCAGGTCCGAGCAAGGCAACTGGAATGGAGTTCGATCAGAATGTCAGACGAATCCTTTCACTATTGACACCTGGGTCATCACAGGTTGACTCGAACATGACTGGATTTTAAAAATGGGTTAATAATTAAGATCCGATTCTAACCCATTTGTTAAGTGGGTTGGCCTGAATACGAGTTTTCTAGGTTAGGTTCCTGTTAAGTTTTCAGGTCTTATCTTAAATTGACACCTATAGTTAAGAACTATGAGTTGAATATATCTATTGAGTTATTTTGTGTTGGCTAACTTTTAAAAGAAAATCTATGTAAATATATCTATCTGAGTTAATTTTTTTCCAGATTTGATTACAAAAGCTATGTAAATAATTGCTTCAATAGTAAAATAATTTTAGCTGTAGTCATCATCTTTACTTTTTGGTTGGGTGTTTTATCTTTCATTTGATCCGAACTTTTTATTGTTTCTTAAAAAAAAAAAATTAGTATAAAATTTTTAATTTAGGTATATTTTGTTTTCACTTTTTTTTTCTTATGATGCAATAGATATAGTGATATTTTAGGTGAATTTTAATGAAGAATATTTTTATTTGTTGAGGACTTTAGTAACTGTGTGAGCGGCGAGCTAAAGTATGTAACATAGCTAAAGTATGTAACATGCAAGCGGGATTGTGTGATATGGGGACATGGAGCGAGCTCTAGTCAAGAACTACGAGTTAATTGACATCTCTAGTCAATTAACTGATACGATGCGACTGTGTGATATAGGGTCATGCAAAGATGAGTATAATATATGATTAATTCATAAATTAATTTATTAGTATTGTTGCGTCCTGGAGTATTCGTGGCGGTTGAGAAATATATAGTTTAACATCTTAGCATTGTACGAAGATCTAGCACACAATCAGATAAGAGAGAGGGTGAAGCGTTCATAAGAGACATCAGAATTTTTACTTGGAAACCCCTGAAAAGGGGAAAAAATCATGAGGTCTGGCCCAATTTGAATGAATCCACTAGTACTTGTAGTTGATTACAAATGAGACCCTTCTTAGGGAGAAGGCTTTCGCTTGATGTTACAAATGTACGTCATATAGAGCGCATTACATGGTGGGAGTTACAATATAGACATGTTTGTTTGGTCGACATGATCATAGTAGGTAGGATGGAAACCAGAAAGACAGTTGTCTGGTGATGGAGGTCGAAAAAACCTTTGTAGCTGATGGAGGTCAGAAGGACCGTAGTCGGCAGGAGACCAAGTTCAGAAAGATTGTTGTCTAGTGATGGAGGTCGTATGGACCATAGTAGGCGACGGAGGTCGAAAGGACCGTAGTCGGCAGGAGACCGGGGTTCAGTAGAAGAGCGGTAATTTGGGAGAACTCTCGGCATCAAGTGGTGGCCCGGAAGAAGTCCGGGAATCAAGTGGTGGACTGATGGAGCTCAGGGCCTCAAATGACGGTTCGACGGAAGTCTGAGCTTTAAGTGGTGTTCTGGTGGAGCACAAAGCCTCAAGTGGTGGTTCGGTAGAAGTCCGGGCCTCAGGTGGTGGTTCGGTGGAAGTCCGGGCCACAGGTGGTGGTCCAGCAGAGTCCGAACCCTAGGTGGTGGTCCGGTGGAAGTATGGGCCTCAGGTGGTGGTTCGGTAGAGCAACGGCATCAAGCGGTGGTCCGGCGGAGCAACGGTGTCAGGTGGTGGTCCGGTGGAGGTGAGGGCCTCAAGTGGTGGTCTGGCGGAGCAACGGCGTCAAGCGGTGGTCCGGCAGAGGTGAGGGCCTTAAGTGGTGGTCCGGCGGAGTAACGCTTAAGGCGGTGGTTCGGCGGAGCAATGGCGTCAGGCGGTGGTCCGGCGGAGGTGAGAGCCTGAAGTGGTGGTCCGGTGGAGCAACGACGTTAGGCGATGGTCTGGTGGAGGTGAGGGCCTCAAGTGGTGGTCCGACGAAGGAGAGGGCCTCAGGCAGTGGTCTGACGAAGGTCTGGCGGTGGTCCAACGAAACGATGGTCGAGGAGGAGCTTCTTCCTTCTATTCTCTTCTTCTCTTCTTGCTTCTTCTCCCTTTTCAAGAGAAATGAGGGGTTTATTTATAGATTTTCTAGAGTGGCATGGCCCGTAAATAAGCAGGAGATCAGGGGTAAATGTGGAGTGGTTGGATAGAAGACTGATATTGAATCCCTTGATAGTGTACCGTTTGCCAAACATTTGAAGGTCTTAATGATGCAGGAATTCAGTGATCTTGGGCTCGTTGGATTTGTCTCGTCGAGCCGCTCGATTCGCCTTCAAGCACGTCTTGTTTGGAAACTGTTTGGTAACCCAAATTATGGTTCGAACCTTCCAATAGTGCTTCAGGTCCTTGATTTGGACTCATTTGGGCTCGGATTGAGCCAAATTTGGTGTCGTTGCATTCATATTTCCAAGATGTTCAGTTCGACTATAAGTTGTTGAAATCAGAGTTCGGATGATCCCAATTTTAATTTTAGAAATTTCCAACTTGATTTTGCATCAAGATTCGTGCTTGATCAAGATAATTTTTTGAGGACATATCAAGTATTATGAGAAATAATCATAAATCAAGGACCAAAGAATCAATCCCAATTAAATTTAAATTAGAATATTCTCAATTGATTTTTTTCCAGATTTAATTCCAAAAGCTATTTAAATTGGATTTTGGGCTTAGATGGGAGGGCTAATATTTAATGGACAAAAAGGTACGCTGTCACATCACTATAAAATATCAGAAATTAAATGATTGGGATTGCCTCATTTTCACCTTTTTGGTTAGGATTTTTCATCATCATTTGAGATTATTTTATTACTATCTTTTAAGCAATTTTTTATAATAGAATTTTTCTACTATAATATTGTTTTAGAAAACATAACAATAATGATTTTAGAGTATCCATAATTATTGTAGAAAAGAATAGAAGGTCAATTTCAAAAATTTATAAAAGAACATATTTTTACATATGATGTTAGTCATCCATCACCGAACAATGATTGTGGTCATCTATGGGTTCACTATCATCAAACTTATGATGATCTTTTATCGAAAGTCATTTGATATATTAGGATTGCTCACCTTATAGAATTGCATGAGTAAATATAAAAGTCTCCCTATCTTAGAAATAATGGAGTCCTCCAAGTTTGAAAGTAAATATTTATTAATATAAAAGATCTGGCTAAAATTATATTATGTCTATCTTCTTTTCTTCTGCAGCGTCTCTATTAGATTGTATTTTAGTTCAACTTTTAACATACAAATCAATTTAATTTTTTAGTTTTTTTACATCATATAAAAATTATTATAAAGTGTGAGGTATATGTAGCAAACAACGTTCGAATAAAAATCACTCATAGGTTTTTTTGTGTGGGAAATTTGAGCCAATTAAGACAAATTCACACACACATTACATACGCAAGCTTCAAATACAAAACTTTTTTGTTGATAGCTAAAACACCTGACCGATACATTAAAATGACCTCCATAATCACTCAAAAAGACTTGAAATTCATATGCAGTCTTCTTCATAAAACTACAATCAAGGCACAACATTTATTTATTTATTTAACCTATCAAATCCAAAATACCTTATTAGAAATACGAAATAGAAATGCAGCTCAAATAATCCATAGCATATATGGTTGAAATCAAAAGCTCGTGGCCTCTTTCTATAACTCGAGTTTCAATATCTGCTCCAATAGCTACTAATTCCAAAGCATATTTTTGTTGCTAGGGCCTAACTATCTTGCTTATTTCTCCATTCATTTGCTCAAGCTTCAAGATCTGCTTCCATAGCTACCACTTCCAAAGCATATTTTTATATCTGGTAGAATTAAATTGCATGAAATAACCAGCAGAAGGTAGCTTGTGAGACATTTTCTTTATCCACGGATCTAGCCATTTGTTTGAATTAAATGACAGTATTGTCCCTTTGTTACTAGATCTGCTAAACTTTTCTTTTTGTAGTTGAATTTTAGTTTTTGTTGCTTCTAACTGTTTGATAATTAAGCCTCGAGGTTGACTTGTTAACATTTCCCTCCCCAATGGTTCATAGATTGCTTTGTTAATGCTATCGAGTAGCATATTTGGCGAGTCAAATGCATTCATAGAATTAAAGAACATCTGGAAAACCTTTAAGAAAGATAGATGCAGATCTTTCCACTCTCTGGGCATTTGAGACGTTGCAGAATCTCTGGACATCGCCATTTGAAGAAGTTCTTTTTTCCTTTTTTCCAAAATGGTCCTTACAAAAGCAATGGCATCATCAATCTTGGCCTTTGGATTCTCTTTCAAGTACAATAGAACTATGTTTGGTTTACCAGCCTTAGCTTCTTTCTGCAATTTAATTTTATTTCAGTAAACACCAACATCAATTGTGTACTCAAATACACCAACATCAATTGGTCATACTTTAACAAAATAAGAAAAGGAATAATGAATGCAATTAATAAAATAAAGTTAACAAACCTCATAGCTCTCCAAGTCATTCAACAAGCGACATGAAATCATAAGAGATTTAGTAATCATAGTATTGTTGAAGCTCCAAAACTCTTCGGCATCAACTTTTGAGTTTGTCAAATAACATGCTGTAAGAATAATCATATCAACTGCAATTGAAGTTGTCGCATTTTCAATATATTGATCAATTGATGGATAATGAGAACTTCTGCTCCACTCAGCTTCCTTTAGCCACGACTTGAATATTTCTTTCCACTTCATAACATATAGATAAATTCACAACTCTATTAAATAGCTTCTTAAATGTATATGACGATATAATTAATGTTGAATGTGAACTCACAGTGTTTTGAAGAATTTTCTTCACGCCATGACCATGTCTCTTAGGGAACTTGAGAGAAATATCTTGAACTAAATTGTCTAGGGCAGTGAAAATAACTTTGCTATGGCTTGTCAGAGATTCTCCCTCCCATCTATAATTATTTGGGATAAGCATAATCAATATTTTATTGATAGAGCTAAGAATGCATATACAACAAATACATTCAATTTAATTTAATTTAATTTTTTTTTTACAGAAAACTTGAAATTTAGATAGAGTTTCAAAGTTTTTTTCTTATTAAACTCTTATATGAATCCCTTTTTTTTTCACATAATTTATTATCTTGAAATTTTATATTAAATGAGAAATATATTTTAAAATTATATGCACAAAATTGTGCATGAATATGCCAATATACATTTAAAACATATGTAAGCAAATTTTATTATTTTCTATAATTTTTTATATGCAACAATTTAAATCTTGGTCCTTCATGTTAGAGATCAAAAATAGCATCTCTCATCAATGTAAATGATGACTATATTCTATCAAAATTTTAAAAAAATTGTTGAGATATATAAAGTAGGATACATATCATCAAATATTATTCTATGAAAACCCTAAAATATTAGAAATTCAGTTTTAGATAAATTTAATGATTTGGATGAAAAGTTAAGATTGAATGCATGGACTTTAAGCCACATTTTAATGTTGAACAGATTGTCATTTATTATAAAAATGTTATATCAAATAGTTTATTGAGATAAAAGAACTATAAATAAGCAAAGTGTGTAATGATCAATTCCTATCATAAGTAACATATAGTATTTTCCTGCCTTTGAACCGCATCTGCTAGGATGGACAATTCATGCATTGAGCCTTTCTCATCAAAGAAATCATCTGCAACCGTAATCAAGATTGCACATTTTGTTGCTTCCTTCCTTGAATATGTGTCAAGAGGGAGGCAACTTGAAGAAGCCATGGCAAAATAGCAGTATGTTGTCTTCTCTCTGCCAAATCCCATCATGGAGAGACCAGTATTCTTAGACCACCTTTATATACAAATTGAGATGGAGTTAAAAAAATTTGAGAATAAATTTTTTTTTTTTTTAAAATAATTGTTGAAATAAGGCAAAAGAGGAGGCAAATATATTTTTCTCTGTAGTATAGTAAACTACCTGCGTAATTCCTGAATCTCCTTTGTATATGTTGATTGCCTCATCATAAAATTATCAATAGCAAGTTGGAGGAGGTCATTATTTTGTAAGATCCTGCATTTTATTTATTTATATAAAAAAAATAAACGTTCAACAACCAAATTATTTATCTTAATTAAACTCCTATAAATTTACCTATAGGGTGCATTCTTTCCCACCCAGAAGTTGTAGATCCCTCCCCCTTCAATGTATAATCTATGCTCCAAATGATCCATTCGTGCTAGCCATTTGTGCTCTAACTCATGCTCAATCTGGTAAAGTATAGGTAGGTTTCATGCAAAAGGGTTTATGAAATTTTACATAAAGAAATCGACTCACTCTTATACTAATTCACCTCTAGTTCAAATTTCTTTAATGAATATGAAATATTGGTTTCATTTTGGGATTTTATGCTCTTGAGTCCCTTCTGCAAGATGTGCCAGGAGAATACTCCAGCCTTATCAAGATCTTGATCCTCCAAAAAAGCAATATGTGATGCTTTGTAAATGCTAAGCATGGGGCCTAAAAAGAAGGCATAGTTATCTTTCATATGTGATAGCATTTTCTCATCATCAATGAACCAACAAATTCTTCCTGTACAAAGTCCATTCACATCAAACACAGTTACTAGTAAAAAAAATGTTTATGTAATTATTCATATATGAATAAATATTTATTTCTAATGTTTTAGAAATATTTAATATTTTATTCATGCAGTCAACTACTTACTTGGAGAAACTTGATAGCCATGCATCCTTAATAGTCGAAAAGCTAAGGAATCATTGTAGATTTGAAATACATGACCAACTTTCTTTGGAACTTCTGATTCTTCTTCAATCCATTTTCTATGAAAAAATACAAATATTAAAATTAATCATGTTAACTTCATCTATGAATTTTTAAATGCATAGAATAGTTTTTTATCTTCTTGAAGGAAAGAACATGTTTTATATATTTTGTAAAAAAAAAAAGGCCAAGTTGTCAAACTTCAACATCTAATTTATTTTAGTTTCAACTTAAAATGGTTGAAACTATCAGATATAGGAGAAATCAATACGTATAGATTAAATATAGTATATAGTGTGTACGAGCCAATAAACAGCCAATACGCAACTAAAATCTACCAATACATAGCTAGTACACAATGTGTATTAGCTACGTGTTGTCATTTGATTAGAGTCTGGATGTAGCTCTATGTCCGGACTCTGCCAATCATAATTTCTTCAGATATAAAGAGCAAGTGTCATCTGACAATTAACTTGTGATTTTTAAAATTATAATAATTTTAAAAATAGTTAATAAAGTTATATATATAATGAACTTCAGATCAAATTTATATTAAAATGAATTATAAAAGAAAAAAAAAAACATACCCGTATAGGTGATCCATCACATGCTTGATTTCTATAGAGAAATGCTCAGCACATCCAAGCCTCTCCAAGTGATCAACCACGCTAAGCTTCATAAAATCTTTGTCCATTGAGAACATGGGAGGAACTGTAAATATATTCTATAAGTACAAAGAATTTAAGTTTCCTCCAAAAACTATTTTAATTGTCTAAAACTTCTTTAAAAATATAAATAAGAAATTTGGGTCAAATATTTCAACAAAAATTTAAATAAAATGATTTATTAAATTATTAAATTTATTACCAGAAAAATATTTTATATATTAAAATTGGTTGATTAACAATTTAATAATTTTAAAATCCATTAAGAAAAAAATTCATTTTTTTATATTTATTTATTGATTGTAGTTATAATATTTTTCAACCTCATGGGTTAATACCTCCGTGTTGGCAATTGGTAAGAAAGTGTTGAAGGTAAGATTTGTAAGTGTGATCTCCGGTAATCATGTAAGCACAAGCGGTCACTGATGGAGATTGCAAAACTAGGGTGGAGCCATAGTTTCCAAATGCAATATCTCTCATTACAAGTATCTCCTTCGTAATTATGTCTTCATCCTCTTCACTTTTAAGTTTTTTTTCATTCAATTTAAATTCATAAAAAAATTCATTATTGATTTGTTGAGCAGAAAAGACTTTCAAGCCTTTTGCCTTTGCAAGCTCAGCCATCAAAAACCACCTACGAAAATGAGCATGCCCAACTTTGTCACTATCCTCTTCTCTCTTTCTCATATTCATCAATTCTTTCTCCATGTTATCTTGGAGAAATCTCAATCCTACATATGTACAAATGAGTATAACAAATTAATTCATTCTTATATCTACATAAATATAAAATACGCGTTACAGCTAATATAGAGTTCTTGTACCTTTGTTTATTATATGAGAGAAATCATTACTCTCCCAAGTTTTTAGAGCGATTAAGCAAGCAAGAGTGGCCAAAAGATCATCATTGCTACATTGATGCTTATAATCTATAAGCTCGTGATGATCATTATTAATACCATGTTGCTCGTCAAACCAAAAGCCCAGAGCATTTTGACTGCTTAGGATCCAGTCTAAATACTTAGGAAACATTGGGCTAGTCGGGTCATCTGGGTCAGGCACCATGGCAACCCAAGCCGTCTCATATGCAGAGACAGGTAAAAGGGCGAAGAGGTTGGCTGATGGAGAGAAGAGCTCCTCCTTCATTCTCTCGATCATTTTTGCAAACCCCAATGATTGCTCCATCACTATGTAAACCTAATAAGTTCACCTCAACAATATATGAATATATTAAGTGTGAAGAAGAATGCATGGTTGCCTTTGTATTTATAGATGTATTATAGTGACATGTGATGCACACGCTTCATAATTATTTCAATAGACAAGGTTTAATTAATTACACTTTGCATGTGATTAAATCGTATGCAAATGAATTATTAATGTTCTTTCTGCTATCTAACGTTTCTCACCAAAGAGGGGACCAATTAATAGTATGAATCTATTACGAACCTTATAGAGGGATAGAATCTTGTCATGAAAACATCAAAAGGAAAATATAGCTCATTAGATAGTGAGTGATTGGACTTCTTAGAAAAAGCCATACTGATGACTAATAACACAAGACCTCTGGCAAACGAAATATATATAATATTCCTATCTATTCACATTTTGAAAGAAATTGTACATTTCACTAACCACGTGAATTAGGAGGTCTGAATCTTCCTGTCAAATCCTAAACAATTATAGAACCACTCAACTACAAGATATGAATTTTGTTGCTTTTCGAACACTATTGAATATTCCTTTCAATGAACAAAAAGATGAATCTTAATTAAATTTGTATTTAAAATTCTAAATTTGCTTGGTGGCTCAATTCAAAGCTCAATCATGCATGGACGGAGGGCCGTCTTATGAAGCCATGTATTTGTATTCACACTCTCTTTTTATTCATAAAACTAACTTACTTAGGAAAGACACTATAGATGAATTAATAGATAGGTCGACTTACTCTAACCATGAAGAAAAGCTCTAATTTTGGAGAAAAAAATGTCTGAGCTTGGCTCTGATATGTGAGTGAAAAATGACAAAATGATGGCTTATATTAATAGTAGGCTTATATTAATAGTAGCAAATCTTTTTCGATGTTCCACGGTTCCAAGAAAAAAAAAACAAATGATTGTCACATATTCCAATAAAATTTTTAACAGATTTCCGATGAAATATTTTCATCCTATTTATGAAATAAATTTTTTTTTTTTTTTTTTTTTTAACAAAACATAAATTCATTACTCAACCAACAAAGGTTACAACAGCTACAGAATGGAAACAAAGTAAAAGAGAAACAACAGGAATTATAGGCGAAAAAAAGCTCAGTAGACGGCCGAGGCTCCCAGCGACCCAGTCGCCACGCACGGACCGTCCAATAAAAGGTTGCCACAAGCAAGACGACCAGGCCGCGAGTCCCGACCACATCATTGCTATAGCCCATAAAACCACAAAGCCTCGGCAAACGAAGAAACGAACGAAAAGCATGGAAAATCAATGTCGGCGACGTCGTCTCCCCCAAAATTTTCCCCGCTTCTGCTCAAATTTATCACTAACCACAGAGACGTCGTAATCCGTATCCGAATACACTTCATCATCAGTAGATTCCGATATGGAATCAACAGCCGACCATTTTGTTTGGTTCCTAATTTCCAAACCAGAGCAATCACCTAAAGAGTTAGCCATCGCTTGCGGATTAATCAGATTAACGGGAACATCAACAATCGTATCCAAAGCCGGAACACCATTCTCACTGTCGTTAGGCAGGAAAGGCACCGCCTCACCCATCTCCGAATCCAAAACAATATCAGAGTTAACAACAGTACCCTCCACTAAAGTATTAAGTTTCTCTGAAGTAAAAATTGCCAAGTCAGCAGTAGCAACATTAGGAACAAAAGGGGTAGCATTGGGAGAAAGAACACCTCCAACAACCTCAGGCAAGATTCCAACACCATTAATTAACCTATTATCTACCAAAACAGAAACCGAGTCAATTAATACATTAGGAACAGCATCAACTGGAGCGGAATCAAACAACTTAGCAGTATCTAAGTTTGAAGGCATAATAACAGGATTCAGTCCATCAATCGCATCAACGCAAGCAACCTCCGCCCCCTCCCTAAGCAAAGACGAAGCGTTAAGCTCAGTAATCACAGGTTCAGACAGAACACCACCATTATTACCACCAACATTTAATTCCACCCCATCCGACTCAGCTAAAACCGGAGCATCAGTAACCAATTCCCCCCCAGCTGGAGAAGGAACAACCAAAACCGTTCTGCACGACCCATTAGTATGCCCGATACATTTGCACACAGAACAAAAATTAGGAAATTCATCAAGAATGACATCCTAGACATAGCCCAAAGAATCAGAACCAAGCCAAACTTGTTTAGGGTAGGATTTCGTGATATCAAGCTCAACTAAAACACGAGCATTAGAGGGCCGAGAACCCACCGAAGTCGCTTCATCAATTTTTAAAGGTTTACCAAAGATTTCAGCTAAACCAAACAGAATGCGGGGTGCAAAAAAATGGGGACGAAGGCGCGGAAAAGAAATCCAAATCGGAATAATCGGAGATTCCATCCCTATATCCAGAGTCGGAGACCACTTCGTAAGCTTCATATAACAATTGAACACAATGTAAGACCGGTGACAAAACACCCGGCAGTAATCAAGATCGTTTGCTAACTTAATCAGAATATGGGTTTGATCTAAAACAGTTACAGAAACTTCTCCCTTAAGCTTTAGGTTAAAAAAAAATTTTCTTATAGCTTCCAGAGAAGGTCTCTTAGAAGGAAAAAAACCAACTAAAGAAAACTGGAAAGGGATCGCAAGCTCAGAAATCTCAAGATCCGAGATCCACAAAGACGGTAATCCACGGTGAGTCGAACGCCTAAGATCAGGAAAAATCGTTTTTGAGCCATCAAGAGCCTCTCTAAACGAACGAGAGTGAGGAAACCCACCCAAAAAACCAGGGTCCTTAAGTTTAGAAGAAGACATACCGGAAAGACCGGCAAAACCAACGGAAAAACACACGCAAAAGCTCCAGAAAGAAGAAAAAAGGCAGGAAAAAATAACTTTCCTGCAACAGAGACGATCTCCGGCGCAAGATTCCCCTCCCCGAAGGCGGGGAGACGGAGGCACAAAACCCCCAAAAGCGAAACCCTAGCAGAGCATGCGTGACGATTGACAAGCTTTCAAGCAAAAAAGTAGTTTATCATGCACCTTTTTTATGAAATAAATATTTTCCTTAACTTATAATTTAAATAAAAAAGAGTAGCTTTTACATTAGAACATGCTCTGCAGTCTAATGGATGGGTGTTAGATTATACTCCAAATGAGCGAGGTTCAAACCTTGTGCAGGCTCGAGCCAATTGGCAGTGTTCACAGGCGAGCGGTGGCAGTTGGTTTGTGGGTGGGCAGGCGGGCTGGTTTGGGTAGCGGGTTTGCAGGGAAACGAGCAGTAGGCATATTTGAGAAGAATTTCGAAAAATTTATTTTAATTTTTTTGGCAGCAATTTTTGCGCGGATTGTTTTTGCCAAAAATCTGTTGGAAACATTCCCGACGGACTTTTGTCACCGGTGTTTGGTTTCAAAAGCGTGTTTTACCCATGAAAAATTTGCACGAAATACTAATTACCAACGGCAACAGCAGATTCTCACAACAAGAATGACAGAAAGGCGACGGGTGAGGAAGATGGGAGGGGAGGTCGAAACCTTAGCAGAAAAAACTAAAAAAGCATACTTACTAATGTTATGATATAATTTATGCTTAAACTTGATTAGACGCAATCTATTATTCAAATGGCGTTTTAGTCCAAAACTACGTTACTTTAATTTGGTCGTCTGTACATTTGGTTCCAATTACTCCATCATGTGCAACACACATAGTTGAGATACATAGGTGACAACATACAATGTCACATCATACACAATATAGCATTCATAATTTTTTTTTGTATGATTTTAAAATACTTTGAACAAGGTTTGAAATTAATTATTTTATTCATAAAAAAAAATTATTTCTACCAAATTTGCATTTGGTCGTTTTTTTTTTCCCTTAAAAAACAAAATAGAATAGTCAATGAACCATAAAATAGTATGTATTAGTCAACAGTAATTAGATCATAAACTTCAAATTTTGATTATGAGATCCTCTAATCCATTTTAAATTTTGCCATTGGATGAGACAAACAAAAAAATTTAACTTATAATTGAATTATTTAGAACATTTAACGGAGAAAACATCTTATAATTTTTTGTTAGTCCAATAAAGTTCACTTAAATTTGAGCTCATTAAGCCATTAAAATGTCAAAAAATGATAAAGTAATCGAGATGAATCTGTTCATATTATTCTAAAGAGTATTCATGATTATTATAAAAATGAACAGTGTTTCATATCATGAACAAAAAGGAAAAATATTTCTTGAACTGGTCAGACATCACTGGCCAACAATCCATAGACACTACTGCCCAAGGTTGTGAAAATTGGATCACACTACTTCCCAAGGTTGTGAAAATTGGATTGTCCAAGGATTCGGAAGGAGATGCACAAAGTTTGACAGTTCGAATTGGGATAAAACCGGATGACATAAAAAATAAGATTTTTTTTTAAAAAATAAAAATAAAATTACAATACTAATGATGATATCATTATAAATTGTTGCAACTCGAGCTAACGAGATTATATTTTTTATGATAACAAAGATTGTGGCTCACATCCTGTTGTCTATTTGTATTTGTAATATATTTTTGTTTGTGTGTGTACTTACTTTTCAGGAACACCATGCAATATCTAATGAAGATTCAAGACTCAAAATTGGGTAGAATAGATTATGTTGTAATGAGCATGTAATATTCGTTGATGTATTTTTATTTCTTGAGTCAAGTCCTGTAAAGATGCTTGCTAGCATGGTGATCATGCACACACACAGTCAAGGGAGTGAGATTGAGTCAAAACTAAAAGTTCATGTTCTAAACTAATCATACTATACGATTTATATCGTATTGTAAGATCAGCTCATCAAAACAGCAAATTGAACTAATCGTACCGGACGATTTGGATCGTCTAAGACAATCAATTATGATCATAAAAAATAGTTGCCAATCATAATTTTGGCAAGATTTCACGATTCGAATTTTTCTCTAATCATCCAGGACGATCTATATCATACTGGACGATGTATGACAATAATGCCTAATTTGATCCTATGATTAGGGGACTAATAATGATTAAATTGCTCGATTAGATCATACATGACGATCTTACATTCGTACTGGACAATCTTTTATACTTTTTGGGACGACCACCGATTGTACCAGATGAAATACCATAATTTTTCTTCTAATCATCTAGGATGAACCCCAATATCATACAAGACGATTTGTGGTGGATTATCCTAATTGAAATAATGTACTTTAGTATAGATGATTACTAAAGTCAGTTATGCTCTCTAACTAAACAAAGCAGGATTATAATGTATGGATTATTAGCTATACACCTGATACAACGTATACACCTGATACAACGTATCTAATTGACGACTAGCCTTAATCGAAAGTTCCCTCTCGTTATCTTGAGGGGTAATTAACTATAGGGGCTTGTGCCTATAGGAAACCAAAACACAGATAATAAAGTCATCGCAAAATGAGGGCGAAATTTTTGGGTAATGTCTTATCTACAAACTCATCTGTCTTCCCAAAATTTATCCTGAAACTTAATATGTTAAAACTTCTCCAAACCCAAAGAAAAAGTAACTGCGGGCGGAGGCCGGGGCCGAATTTTCGGAGACCACAATGGTTTTGACAATATAACTCCTAAAATTTTTGTATTCATGTATTGCATTAGGATTTGTATTTGGTTGATGAATTTCGAGTGATGTATCAAGAAATTTTCATAATGGCTATACCATAAGACTAATAAGAGAGTAAAATATGACAAAATCGAACATAAATTAATCACGAACACGTTAAAATAGGAAGTCAATGAAATGGAATTTCACATAAAATAAAAATGGACATTTGGATGTTTAAAATTCATAGCATATATATCTTTTAACAACAATGGAACTTACACGTTGCTTGGTGGCTCAAGACAAATCTCAATCATGCATGGATGGAGGGCAGTCTTATAAAGTCATGCATTCACGAATTTTTATTGCATTCGGTAAAAATACCGAGCATACCGAGTGTACCGAGCGCCTGTACCAAGCACAATACCGAGCACTTTAATGACGTGGCGTTTAGTCGAGCTTGAGCCAGCTCTCGCGCTAACTCGGCTCACTTATATCCCTAATGCCCACAACGGTGTAAACCCTTAAAGCCATCTATACATATTAGTACAATAGTATGTCCCACTTGATGCCCTTTATGTTGTAAGAAATTATTCATTAATTATTATTTAACATGTGTTGTCTCAATTTCACCACCTATAAATTCCATTTTGCAATCCAACATCATTTTTTTGATATGTGAATTTTAGTTTAAAATGCAATTTCATAGTTGTCAATCATAATTTGATGTGCTTTTTTTTATAGATTGATCAGTAGATTATGTTTTGTTATTGCACAAAGATTCGCACAAATGCACATTAAATAAGTTAAAAAAAAAAAAGAATAATGTAAAAATAAAATTCAAAGGATATGACCTAGTAGATTATGATTAAGTCAACCCTCCTCTATAATTAACTAAAGAAGGCAATGTTTAGATCACTTGCTTGGCCTCTTGTGATTATTGGAAATATTCAAGCAATGGTACTTACAAAGTAATGATACTTACAGTGGCACCCTTGGATGAAGTAGGTGTCACCATTAGTCATTATTTTGTAAGTTTTGTCTATATTTCACAACCTATTAACTTCATTTTTAAAGCCTAAAGCCTCTTTTACATCGATGGAGTCTATTTATAATCACTTCAAACAGTTTCCATTCATAAATCGGTGTGCTTTTTTTATTAGACATGTTGAGGGTTGGAGAATTTAGGGTAGTGAGTAAGTATTTTAGATCTTAATATTGCACAAAGATCCACTCATATACAGATAAAAGAAGTATACAATGACGCTAGAGCTTCTTTGCAAAAAACAAAGAAAGGGGAAAATTTATGAAGTTATGCCTAGTTGAAATAAAGGATGAAGCAATGGACAAGAGAGATCTAAGGAAAAAGAACTTGAAATCAATATGAGCAAGTTGTACATTTCCAATGAGTTAGCCCCCTTTATCAAGAATTTGATCAATTCACAATCCACGAAGGAATGTTGTAAGGAAATATTGTAAACTTGTTTACAGCGTCAACTCGTTCCAAGATCAGGATCAACAACCTCGACATATACTTCCTTATCATCACTCAAAGGCAATCTTAAGGATAGGGAACATATATTGGAAAAACAAATTATACAATTCTTGTAAACTTAACTGCACAACTTTAATATGCATACATAACTACACAACATTAATAGGATGAAGCAGGAAAGCAGGATACTTAACTAAACAACATTAATAGGATGAAGCAGGAAAGCTGGATATACTTAACTACACAACATTAATATGTATACATAGCTCAATGCTCATTGGCTTATTTCTCCCTTCAGTTGCTCAAGTTTCGAGGTCTGCTTTCATAGCTATCATTTCCATAGGATACTTTTATATCTGGCAAAATTAAATTGCATGAAATAACGAGCATAATGTAGCTTGTGAGACATTTTATTTATTGGTGGATCTAGCAATTTAATTTATTTGAATTAAATGACAATTGTGTCCCTTTGGTACTACATATGCTAAACTCTTCATTTTGTAGTCGAATTTTAGTTTTTGTTGTTTCTAAATGTTTGATCATTAAGCCTACAGGTTGACTTGTTAACATTTCCCTCCCCAATGGTTCATAGATTGCTTTGTTAATGCTATTGAGTAGCATATTTGGCGAGTCGAATGCATTCGTAGAATTAAAGAACATCTGGAAAATCTTTAAGAAAGATAGATGAAGATCTTTCCACTCTCTGGGCATTTGTGATGTTGTAGAATCTCTGGACATCACCATTTGAAGAAGTTCTTTTTTCCTTTTTTTCAAAATGGTCCTTACAAAAGCAATGGCACCATCAATCTTGGCCTTCGGATTCTCTTTCAAGTATAGTAGAACTATGTTTGGTTTACCAGCCTTAGCTTCTTTCTGCAAATTAATTTTATTACAGTAAAGATCAACATCACTTTCATAGCAGAATGATTAATCAATAGAATTTGCTAAATTGTAATTTTATACTTCCACCAACATTTGGAAAACAACAAAATTAGATTTTTCCTATTATAACAAATCCTTTTAATCTTCTTCTTCTATGTTTAATTAATTTTATAACTTGGAATATTATTTTAATAATTGTAGTATGTAATAAAATGTAGTTGACATACCTCATAGCTCTCTATGTCATTCAACAAGCGGCATGAAACCATATGAGAATTGGTAATCGTAGTACTGCTAAAGTCCCAACAACTCTCTTCAAGAGTTATTTTTGAGTTTGTCAAATAACAAGCTGTAAGAATCATCATTTGAACTGCAATTGAAGTCTTTGCAATTTCAATATATTGATCAATTGATGGATAACGAGGACTTTTGCTCCACTCAGCTTCCTTTAGCCATGACTTGAATATTTCTTTCCACTTCATAACATATAAATGAAGTTGCAACTGTATCGATTAGCTTCTTAATTGTACACAATGGTGAAATTAATGTTGTGAATAATTCATGTGAAACTCACTGCATCTTGAAGAATTTTCTTCACATCATGGCCATGTCGCTTAAAAGACTTTAGAGAAATATCCTGAACTAAATTCTCGAGGGCAGTAAAAATAACTTTGTTATGGCTTATTAAGCATTCTCCTTCCCATCTATAATTAAAGGGTATAAAGATAATCAATATTTTGTTAATTGTGTTAAGAATGCATACAGAGCAAATACATTCAATTCAAAATTTTTAACGACTCTTTGAAATGTAGATACAATTTCAATTCTTTTCTATTTTAATAAACTCTTTTATGAATACCTATTTTTTCATATATTTTGTTTCCTCAAGTTTTATATGAAATGAGAAATATATGTTAAAATTATAATGCAAAAAAAAAAAAACATGTTTGAATATAAAAATAATACATTGTATATATATATATATATATATATATATTAAAGGATAATATATTGATTAAAAATCGTAAAATTACATAAGCAAGAAAACCTACATTTGCGCAGAAAAGATACAGCAAAAAAGAATAAAATAAGTTAAACGCGAGCTCAGTATTTGGTTTAGGCTTCTAGCGTCCCAGTCATCTAGCACGGACCTTCCAGTAAAGTGTAAAACACGAACCAACAAGCCATCCCGCAAAACACACCTCCGGTTGCCACCAGCAAAAACGCCCGGAACGCGAGCCCCGACTACATCACAGCTCATAACCATCCACAGTATCATAGCGATCAGAAAAGGCGACGAAAATCCGAACATCAGCAAGAAACACAAGACACCAAAACTCATCTTCTGCGTCTACCTCTCCCCTGAAACTTTCCTCGAGAGCCACTTTTTGATGGACGCACACGCGCAAAATCACAGTCGGATTCCACCAGTTCCTGATCCGAAGATTCCTCAGATGAATCATACAACCAATCATTTTGTTTCCTCATATCCACTCCAGAGGGATTACCCACACAGGTAGCCATCACATGGGAATCAACTACACTGACAGGGACCTCAACTAAAGTGTTAGAAATCGAAATATCATCTCTAACAGAAGACTTCGACCGCACCTCAATACCATCCGGAACCACTACAACACAATCAGCACCCTTTAAGACTGGACCAACTCCATTCGAGTTCACAACACCCAGTATAGGTGATCCAACGGAATCCCTCCTATTCACCGCTCCAGACATCACCTCCGACACCACATTCTCCTTAGAAACCAGAATGACATCTTCCCTAACACTAACATCCAGCCCAATCGATGGAACAAAAGGAGTAGCATTAGGAGATAATAAAAAAACATCATCCACACGATTAACCTCCTCATCAGTTATAACCGTGCCAATATTCACGACCACAGGGGACAAAAGATTTCCCAAAACAGATTGATCCACACTAGAATTATCCACATTTACAGAAAGAGGGATAGCAGAGTCACTGACCATAGAAGGAAGAAAACGTCCATCCTCTTCAACATCCCTTCCCGATTCCAGAGCAATCAGATTAGTCACAGCAGCAACATTAGCACATGGTTCAGGAACATCAAAAATCACCTCATTCGACGGTCTAACCTCAAGGACAGAAACACCCAAAGGATTAGACGCAGAATCAAGGTTAGGATGCAAAATTCTACAACCCTTAATCGAATGCCCCAAGGCAGAACAATGCACACAGAATACAGGAACGTCTTCGAATACCACATTTTGAACATAACCTATGCTCTCCGAACCAATCCAAATTTTATCCGGGAAACATTTAGACACATCCAGTTCAACCAACACACGCGTCAAAGACGGTCTTGATCCAATGGAAGTAGCATTATCAGTTTTCAAAGGTTTCCCAAAAACAGAACCTAAACCATGTAAAATACGTGAAGCAAACAAATGCGGTCGGAGGTTCGGGAAAGATATCCATATGGGGATGACCGGAGAATCAACATCAATATCTAAAGAGGGGGACCATTTACTCAATTTCATGTAACAATTACTCACAAAATACGATCTATGAGCAAAAACTCTACAGTAATCCAGGTCGTTAAAAAGCTTAATCAAAACATTCTGTTGATTCAAAACCGTAACCGAAACCTCACCAATCAGTTTTAATTTAAAGAATACATTGTATATATATATATATATATATATTAATATATATATATATATATATATTATATATTATTAATATATAAAATTTGATCTTAATTTAGATATACAAAGTTTTCATTAATAAATTTTATTATATGTTTGTAGATATTTTTTTTATAATAATTTGAATCTTACACCATCATTTTTGATATCAAAGATATTATCTCTCAAATGCGTAAATGGTCGTTATATTCTATAAAAGCTTTTAAAAAGTTGGAATATATAATGCAAGTATGAATAATTATTTATATATTTGATTAATATAATAATTAATTAGATAAATTAAATGGTATAAATGAAAATAAAAAATGAATGAATTTTAAGTCACATTTAAAAATGTTGAAAAAAATTTGTATAAAAAAAGTATTGCAAAATTATTTATTGAAATAAAAGAACTATAAATAAGCCGAAAGTGCAATGATAAATTCCAATCAAGGGTACTTATAATATGTTCTCGCCTTTGTACGGCATATGTTAGGATGGATAATTCTTGCATTGAGTCTTTCTCATCAAAGAAATCATCTGCAACTGTAATCAAAATTGCGCACTTTGCGGCTTCCTTCCTTGAATCTGTGTCAAAAGGGAGGCAACTTGATGAAGCCATGGCAAAATAGCAGTATGCTGTATTCTCCCTACCGAATCCCATCATGGAGAGACCAGTATCGTTGGACCACCTTTTATATTTAAATAGAGAGGTAATTAAAAAATTTTGAGACGCAAATTTATTTAAGAAAATACTTCATATGAAAAAAAAGATACATTTATCTTTTCTCTATATTACAATAAACTACCTGTGCAATTCATTAAGCTCCTTTCTATATAGTGATTGCCTCATCATAAAGTTATAAATGGCAAATTGTAGGAGATCATTATTTTGTAAGATCCTGTATTTTATTTAGTCATTAAAAAAAAAAAAGAATGAACTGTCAAGTAGCTAATTCTTCATCATATTTAAGCTCTTATAAATTTACATGTACGGTGCATTCTTTCCAGCCCAAAAGTTGTAGACCCCTCCTCTTTCAATGTACAATCTATACTCCAAATGATCCATTCGTGCTAGCCATTTAAGCTCTAACTCATGTTCAATCTGGTGAAGTATAGGTTGGTTTCATACATAAAGGATTATGAAATTTTGCATATGGAAATTGATTCACTCTACAACGACCCATTTGCTGTTTGAATGTGACTACTCATTTTCGGTGCTGACTAGAATCATTCATGCTTTTTCGAATCACTACTTGAGGCCTAATGTTGCTCAGGCTTTCAATTTTGCTAGAAATATGATGGCCAATCGTGACTTGAAAAGCCCTACTCTTTTAGCTCTAAATGCTATTGTTTATCATTTGTGGTTTGAGAGAAATGACAAGCGGTTTAACAAAGTGGCTGTTTGTGTGGTGACCTTGTCGGAAAAAATTCTGAATGCTCTTAAACTTAAACTATCTACCTGGAAGAAAGGGGATTGGGAGATAGAGAGGCTTTTTGGCAAGCCTGTTGGATGATTGCTTGATGGGTTGCCTTCTCTGTTATACTGGGAGCTTTTTTGGCCTGGAGGGTTATTTTTCTCTCTTGTTTTTGTTGCCGGCTACTGAATTAAGTCTGGATTCTGTCGCTTGGTTGCTGCTCTTCGGGTATAGCATGGATTTTTTTGGCAGGCTTTCTTTTGAGGGTCTGGACAATGATGAGGCCTGTGTATCACTCCCTTTGAATGGTCTCCGGGCAACCACGGAAGTGTCTTAAACTGAATTCTGATTACTCCGCTTTCTGAGTCCTCCCCGACAGGATTTTCCTGTCTGTTTTCTTTTCAGTTTTTCTCGCTTCATTGTTCTTCTTTTGATTACTTTTTTGGATTCTTTTCCCTCTTGTTTATATACCTGTTAATTTTTAATGAAATGAGCTAAGCCCTCAATTTTTCCAAAAAAAAAAAAAATTCTTAAAATAATAATATTCTAAGAATATTCAAAGGGAATAAAGAATATTCTTTTTAAAAAAAACATCTCTCTCATAAAAAGGTGCGGGGCCCACTAAAAAATAATATTATATTTCTTACCGACAGTATGTGTTATAAAATTCCGCAATTCTAAACTTAAAGACGTTATAAATGATTGGCTACAATCCTTCGTCACCATTATTTTTATAAGTCCAACTATTATTTTATATTATAAACTTGCAGCGTCAACAGTTTAGAAATTTTAATACATACAAGTTAATAATGCATATAAATTCTATCAATATAAATATTATTCTGGTTGATAAAAAATTTTAGTGGAATCCTATATTATTGAAATTGTGTGCTGGATGCCTGGATCTTCTGAATTACAAATTTTATAATATTCTTTATATAATCTGACAGAATTTTGTTATGAATATAGGGAGGGGGGGGGGCAATTGGAATATTACTAAAAATTATCTTGATCGGGCACAAATCTCGAGGCAAAATCAAATTGGAAACTTCCAGAATTAAAATTGGGATTATCCTAACTCAAATTTCAACAAACTTATAGTCAAACTAAACGTCTCGAAAAGACAAATACAACGACACCAAATTTGACCCAATATGAGCCTACATGGGTCCAAATCAAAGAGCTGAAGCATATTTTAAAGGTTCAAATCATAAATTGGATGAGCAAATAATCTCCAAATGCCATATGCTTATAGTTGAATCGAGCGGCTCGATGAGACTAATCCAACGAGCATAATATCATCAATTTTTAATATCATTACGATATTTAAATTCCCAATAAACAGGTCACGACCAGGGGGATCAATATCGATCGTCCATTAAACCACTCTCAATATACCCTTGATCTCCCTCCAATTTACTGGTCATGCACTCTCAGAAAACTATGAATAGATTATAGACCCCTCAATACACTGTTACTACAAAGCTTTCACTTCCACATTTTAGATGTGAATGCGAGCCTCTTGAATGCAATAATGGATAATGGTCTTGAAGGATCTAGACTTCTTAAAATCTTCGATGACTCTCGAAGATCTTGATCCATATTCGGCCCTTGAGGGAGCAGCTTCTGTATCGGCTATCAGACTGTGAAGTTTCTTATTTTCAGCTTCAAGTGTCACTACCTTCTCTCTAGAGATCTGTTGATCCTTCAGAAGTTGATTGATCGTTGCTTGCACATCCACCATGTCGATGTGGAGTCGATCTATCTATTGATTCTTTAAAGAAGTAGAAGTCACCATGGTTTCCAAATCAGCTCTGCACTCAACCAACTATTTTTCTATTGCTCTCATCTCCTTAGCCTTATGGTCATACTTCCGCTTGAGCTTTCCTTGAAAAATATTTTATCTTCACGAATTCGTTGTTCCAATCATTTAAGGATTGAGTAACCTGGGCCTCAAGATCCATCAGTTCTAGTAACTAAAATAATGAGATGATATTGGTAAGAGGCACTCTAAATAGATACACAAAAGAGGAAGAATAAAAAAGAAATAGCTACTCACCAAGTCATTAGCTTGGCGACATCAAACACACTGATGATTTAATAGATCCTCGGGAATATGCAACTTGGCATGGGAGGAGTTGGGGGGAACTTTATTGGTGCTCGCTGATGTCCCCTCCAATTTTTTCTTCATGGAAACAGCTTGAGGATCATCACCCTTGGCCTATTGCTTAGGAGAAACCTTTTAAGCAGGGGTAGGTGGCTCTTGAACTCTGGTTGACTTCTTCAGCATCATTGCGTTGGACCTCCCTGCTTGAAAGAATAACCTAATTCTAAACAAAAATCTTCTTCTATATATTTGTTAAAGTAACGAATCTCATATAGAAGATGTTCTATGTCAGGAATGTTGAGAATCTTTATTATATCTTCTGCTCTAACGTGTAAAGGGATGGACAGATCTTTCATCTTCCCCCATTTCTCTATAAGGCCCCAATCATTTTTCACAAAGAAAAATGCACTAGCCTAACTCTTCGATGGATCTTGGGTATGAATGTACAACCATTTGGATCTAAATGTTATGTGTCCATGTGTATCATAAGTGAATTGACTCATCTACAGAAGGCATTTCAGGCATTAAAACTACCCCTCGATCTCTAAAGAAGGCGATAAGTCCCACCGTCACTGACATTACTCTGTATGAAAATTGGGATAGACTTTGCACATTGTTGAAATATCGATCAACTCCATAGGAGGTGAAAATCGCAGCCTCGCTCGTAAAACAATCTAAAAAATGGTCAGGCATCTTAGAGGACAAAGACACGTACAATCAGATCTTTTAGAAGCCATCACCACAAGATCGTTGGGAAAATGAAACTTCTTATGGAGAACGATCATAGAATCACCAGTAATGATGGACACAACATCATCGGCCTTTGTCGCCTTGCTGGACCTCCTCTCACCTTTATTTTGTGTAATAGGGGGTAGATTTCCCTTGGTCGTTAGAGCTCTCGAAGAAGGGTGATCACTCGTCATGACCTCTATATAGGGAGGGACCCTGTAGTTAGATAAGGGATACCACTTATCTAAAATAGAGGAAAGCCTCCTGTATAGAAAGATGTATGAAGAGGAGAAGGGGGGGGGGGGGGGGGAATTTATAGGTAGGTAGGGGAGTTAAAAAAATGTTGTTTAACCGAACCATCGGCTAATCGAAGTCAATCGTTGTGGTTGTCATGCGACCCTGAGCCACACCGGTAGTGGCGTAGGCCACAATGGCCACGGCTCAGGCGGTGGGCAGGCTCGCGACAACGCGCGTGGCGCAGCGGGCAATAATAGGGGCGCGACAGCTTGGGAAGGCTGGGCGGTGCACGACAATGCACGGCAATTAGTGCAGGCGGCGTAAACCGACGTTCCGCTCTGACAAGTTTTTAGGCCAATTTTTGACCGAGACTTTCCATATTGGACATTTTTAGGGTCATAAAGCTATTTTTGATATTATTGACTCAATTTTGACACTTTCAAAGTTATTCGGGACCTCTACACTCAAGATTGGATTATTTTTAAATTTTAAATTACGTCAAAATTTTTCTCTAAAGCTGCAACATATATTTTCAGATTCTACAGGCTTCGATGTCCAAAAATAGAGGGGCAACTAATATATTATAAAAATTATCTTGATCGGGCATGAATCTCAAGGCAAAATCAAGTTGAAAATTTCAAAATTAAAATTTGGACCATCTGAACTCCAATCTTAGCAAACTTATAGTTGAACTGATTGTATCAAAAATACAAACCCAACGACACCAAATTAGACTTAATCCCAACACAAATGGGTCCAAATCAATGACCCAAAGCGGTACCGACATTGCTCATTTTGATTTTTGATCTCCGGACGGCATTCGGCGCCCTTACAAAATAATTTCTCCTAATTTTAAGAGCACAACTACCACAAAATAGACATTGATTTCGATCAGATCTTCAAGTAGGAAGTGAAGGAAAAACCTCATCAATAACAATGTATTTAAAGCAAATTTAGTTCTTCTAAAGAGGAAGGGTGACTGATATTTCTCTTGCAGATCACCGAATAATGTCTCGTGGTTTCTTTTTTTTTTTTTTTTTTTTTTTTTTTTTTTTTAACAAATAAAAACTTATATTAAAAACTCCAAAACGGTTTACAACAGAGGTACAAAACGACAAAATCACGCGAACAGAGAAAGAAAAATACAATCAGATATGGCTCAGAAAACGACTGAGGCTCCACAGTCCTGTATCTCGCACGGACCGTCCATACGGGAGAAATCATCGCCCACCAATCATCGAAAAAACAACCGAAGTTGCCACCAGCTTGGATCACGGGACACTAGCCCCAGTCACATCCATCGCCAATAAAAAAACGAACACAACCAGAGAAAAAGAGGGGAAATAACAAAGAAATCATCTACGATTCCGCCCCCCTCCCCGCGGCCCCGACCGCGCAACCTTCCGTTAGCCGAGAAACCAATGTGTGAAGTCTTACCAGGATCAGAACCACCATAAAAATCAGGATCAGCCACATTACAATCCGAAATTCAGATCCAGATTCATAGTCGGACACCCTAATCTCCCTGGTAATCGGTAATAGGAATAAAACCCATCCTCTGACCAATGTTGCGAATCAGCCAAGTGACAGAAACATCTACAAGATTATTTGAACAACTTGAATTGTTACCCAGATTGTTATCCACACTAAATCATTATGCTCAGCAATATATTTTCAATAACAGCTTTAGGAGATGAGTGAACCAACTGATCAGGAAACCACTAAAACAGGGCTGCCAACCACCGCAAGCCCCATTTGCCCCACAACACCAGAAACTTCCAGCTGCGACGGAGCCAAAGCAAAGGGGAAACAACATTATTAGCCTCATTAGTCCAAACTCATTATTTAACTCACCACCCCAACCGACAACAGCACAATTATCCGGAATAACAACAATATTATCACTACCATCCACACCAACATTGGGGATAGAAGAAATCACCGGAAATAATAGGAATCGATAGAGAAGAAGGAACAGACTTAATCAGTGACGGAACAGAGGGCTCCGATTCTTAACATAGGATTCAGCTTAGGACATTCAGCCTTTTTATACCCACACATTTGCAAAGAAGGCAAAAATTAGGCATATCTTCAAAAACAACCTTTTGCACATAACCTAATTTTTCCGTCCTACACCAAATAGAGTCAGGAAATGATTTGGAAATATCAAGTCAACACAAGAATGCGCGCAACAGAGACGAGACCAACTGCCGTAGCATTGTCAGTTTGGATAGGCCGACCAAAGAGCCCAGGCCAAAAAGAATACGTGAAGAAAATAGATGAGGTCTCAAACCTGGAAAAGAAATCCAAACAGGAACAATAGGCGACTCATCCGCAAGATCCAAAGTAGGAGACCACTTTATAATTTTCATAAACATCCATACACAAAATATGAACGATGAGCAAAGACCTACATAATCCATATCGTTAGATAGCTTAATTAAAACATTGGATTGATCTAGCAAAGTAACAGAGAAATCACCGTTTAATTTATAGATTAAAGAAAAATCTACGGATAGCATCCAAAGCCGGACGTTTAAGAGGAAACTTTCCAACTAGAGCAAAATCGAAAGGCTTAGCAAGGTGTAAAAATTCCTCCTCAAAACCAAAGAGCAGGCATACCCCGAACCGTAGAAACAACGAAGATCCGGGAAAGCATTCGCTTCATAGATCCGGACAAAAGCATCTTGAAGGATTTGGAACTCTTACCGCCAGGAAACCCGGGTCTAACCTTTTGTTTGCCATGGACCTCGCCTCTTCAGTGGGGCAAAATAAGTGTGGACCTGATATCAATGGGAATAAATAATATTATTATGGTGTTTAACCGAACCATCGGCTAATCGAAGTCAATCACTGTGGTTGTCATGCGACCCTGAGCTACACCGGTAGTGGCGTAGGCCACAATGGCCACGGCTCAGGCAGTGGGCAGGCTCGCGACAACGCGTGGGCAGGCGGGCAGTAAATAGGGGCGCGGCAGCTTGGGAAGGCTGGGCAGGTGCACAACAATGCACGGGCATTAGGGCAGGCGGCGTAAACCGACGTTCCGCTCTGACAAGTTTTTAGGCCAATTTTGACCGAGCCTTCCATATTGGACATTTTTAGGGTCACAAAGCTATTTTTGATATTATTGACTCAATTTTGACACTTTTAAAGTTATTCGGGACCTCTACACTCAAGATTGGATTATTTTTCAATTTTAAATTACGTCAAAATTTTTCTCTAAAGCTGCAACATATATTTTCAGATTCTACAGGCTTCGATGTCCAAAAATAGAGGGGCAACTATATTATAAAAATTATCTTGATCGGGCATGAATCTCAAGGCAAAATCAAGTTGAAAATTTCAAAATTAAAATTTGGACCATCTGAACTCCAATCTTAGCAAACTTATAGTTGAACTGATTGTATCAAAAATACAAACCCAACGACACCAAATTAGACTTAATCCCAACACAAATGGGTCCAAATCAATGACCCAAAGCGGTACCGACATTGCTCATTTTGATTTTTGATCTCCGGACGACATTCGGCGCCCTTACAAAATAATTTCTCCTAATTTTAAGAGCACAACTACCACAAAATAGACATTGATTTCGATCAGATCTTCAAGTAGGAAGTGAAGGAAAAACCTCATCAATAACAATGTATTTAAAGCAAATTTAGTTCTTCTAAAGAGGAAGGGTGACTGATATTTCTCTTGCAGATTACCGAATAATGTCTCGTGGTTTCTTGTCGTAGGCATTTTTATCTTTAGTCCTTAATTACTATTTTACACGAGATTGTGAAATCAGACCGGACAACGAACCGGAAAAATGAGATTTCACGATTTCACCGGTTCGACCGATCGAAACGGATAATGTAATAAATAATATTATTATTCAAAATTAATAAAATTAACATAATAATATGAGAATTTAACCTTGAGTTTAGCAAATATTAGAATTAATTTCTACACATTTGATTGCTTTTAGCAAAACATAAATACAATTTCAATACATAAAACCCGAATACAGCAACCAGTTAAGAAATTTGATTTCAGCAAATATGGAAATTGAATTTAGCAAAACACAAATGCAATTTGAGCACATAAAAATCTCAAATTCAGCAAATCTGAATATCAATTCCAGCAATTTAAGAATCTGATTTCAGAAAAACTAAAATCTGATTTCAGTAAATACAAAAATTCACAAATGCAATTTCAGCAATACACAATATTTTCCAAATTATTCTCTAAGCAGACCGACAGATAGATTTAAGAATACTAAAACAAATTTGCTTACATAAATAAAATTGAACAAAGGATTTAAAATCATCAAACCAATGCTTACAATAAACAAATACAATTTATTTTAAGATGTATCTAGGGGTGTCAATATTTGACACGACATGAAAACCTGACCCGGAAAATCCGGGTTGAACCCGACACGATTTCAAAACGGGTCGGGTTCGGGTTCCAGAAATTGACCCGTTTAAAAAACGGGTCGGGTTCGGGTTGACCCGACGGGTTGCCGGGTCAACCGCGAACCGTTAATTCAAAAAAAATTCAAATCCCGCCTCTACCTGCTGCCGCCCGCGCTACCCGCACGCCCTCGCACGCGCTGCCTGCCCGCGCCGCGCCACAGCTGCGCCTCCCGCCGCGCGCCACGCTGCTGCCCCGCTCGCGACCGCCTTCTCGCGTCCGCCTGGCCAGCCGTTTTGGCACGCGGCAGAACCCAAACCGGGTCGGGTCGGGTCAACCCCAACCCGCCGGGTCGGGTCCGGGTTCGGATTTAGACGATTTATCCCCCAGGTCACGTTCGTGTCGATCCGTTTGAACCCGGTCAGTTCCGAGTTCAATCGATCCCGACACTTGACCCAAATTGACCCCTAGATGTATCTATGAGACATGCGACGTCGACAATGATTGAAACTGAATCGAACCAACCTTCTTGACCTAAACATCAATCTGAAAAAAAAAAAAACATATTTGTTATTTAATTGTAAAATATAAGATTTGAAAAAAATGAAACATTTGAACTTTATAAAATCTATAAAATGGATGACCTAGCAGCGGCAAACAGCAAGGAACAGTATTTCTCATGTGGATTGAGATCGAGCAGAGGCGCGGAGGAGGCATATGCTACAAATGAACGAAATGAGGGATCACATAATTGCAAATAAATTTAGTTTTTGTTACAAATCTGGACCGTACGATCATAATAATCCAACGGATCAGATTTCCCTACGCTTAAATAGGACAGTTTTGGAAAATTTGTGCCGTTTCTACAGTTCGCTGGTTCGACTGCCGGTCCGAACAGTTTTGGACTATTCAATGCACATCTGATTTTACATAAAAAATGATCTGGTCGGCCGACCAGTTTACTCTTCAACCAGTTGAACCGGACGATCCGATCTGATTTTAAAAATCTTGATTTTACATGTTAACTATTAGCTTTATTTTTGGCCGTTTGTCCTTAATTACTTTTTTTGTTTGCTAAAATTAATTATATATATATGTAATCAACATATCATTGTCTCCTACATCTTGTTTCTGCGTATATGGTTTCCAACAATATTTATATTGTTTCTTAAACGTGTCAATGATATATATATATATATATATATATATATATATATATATATATATATATATATATATATAATATATATATATATGTATTGCCCTCTTGAGAGGAGAGTTGTATTAGTTACATTTTTGTTAGATGGTGGGACAGCCTCACGAACCCTATGTAAATTTGAATTAAAAACTTTCAGCAACTTATAGCTAAACAGTCATATTCAATAACAATAGCAATATAGTGAATCAATAGTAGTATTAGTATAGTTCAATAATATATCATGTCTATATCGGTACCAGTGAATCTAGTGGTCGTATCAATAAAACTATGTAATAAAGTAAATTCATACAGTGACAGTAAATCAATACATTATCAGTAAATACCGTACAATAGCAATGAATCTGTAACATGCATTTCAATATTCCACACAAAACAATTAAATTTTTTTATTATCATGGTATTTTTTTAGTAATCAATAATTGTATAGTCAGTAACGTTGGCTCATCAAACATAGTCGTCACTTTTATCCATTAGCACAGTAATAACTCCTTATAGCCAGTGGCGGAGCCAGAAATTTTGTATCAGATAACATCAAATCATAGTATTTAAAGGAAAGTTCGTCAACCCCCTATCTTATACTGGTCATTAATCTCAAACAACATCGTTCAACTAGTCTTTTACTCCACATATTATCACAATACTAAACATTAATATTGACCAGCTAAATCACTTTGACACATTCATTTCTAAGTATTACAACAAATAAATAATAATTGATTGTTAATTCATAAATTGACAAATGTCTTAACATATGCAATAGAAAACCATACTGAGGAGGAATTCATATTTTAGAAATTAATCAAATTACTAGGATTATATATAATGATATTTAAGTTTTAATTGAACTAAACACTATTTTTTAGATGTCAAATTTTTTTTTTTTGAATTAATAAAAATCATTACTCTTTAAAAATCACGACAAAAAATCTCAAATAAATATTCAAGACGTTCATAATCTCAAAAAGTTACATGAGAAAAATTTTACCAATACAAAAATATTCTTATTTTTTGGTAATAAAAATATAAAATTGATCAGAAAAATTTTAAAAATATAAAATTATTGAAATAAAAATATAATAATAATTCCTTATATCGATACCGAAAAATTTCCCTAATAGGACCAAGTGGTTAAAATATATTCCTTAAGGTTATTAAATCCCTTTTTTTTTTCTCTCCTCACTATTTTATCTCTAAATAATTTTTTTTTCCTTCTCTAGCTTGTAAAAACCAACGGAAAAGGTGCTAACGGATTTAAATTTTATACTAAAATAATAATTCAGATTAATATAATAATAATATTAATAAATTTTTAGCATATAATATATTTATATAATTATATATAATATATATTATATATATATAATATATATATATATATATATAAAAATATATATATATATATATATATCTATATATATATATATATATCGATGGGGGATGATTATA